>OX638366.1:8180399-8563787 GCA_951812935.1 Hermaeophaga mercurialis
TTATCAGGGTATCTGATGTGTTCTTTGATTCGAATGTCCAGTTTTCGAACAGTTTTTCCAATGTAAGTTGAATTACAATCTAAACAAGAAAGTTTGTAAATACCGCTTTTGTCAAGGATGGGAAGAGAATCTTTTGTGTGACTAAGTAACGATTTAATGGAAAGGTTGTTTTTGAAGGATATCTTGATATTGTCTAAATTTCGGAAGATTTTGGAAATGTCATGGGAAATTTTTCCTAGGTAAGGTAATGAGAAATATTTTAAATTAGTCGAAGGGACAGGACTTACATTATATGCTTGTTGTATGTTACGTTTTAGTTTTAATTTATGGAGGACTTTATCGATAATATTTGGCTGGAAACTGTTGTTAACAGCTAATTGTTTTAAGATATTAACTTCTTTGGAAAAATTGTCTGGGGATAAAGGAACATTGAGTAAGCGGTGAACATAGCAGTAAATAGCGGACATTTTATGTTGGAAAGAGTGATTGGAATGGAAATTGATAAGATGATCTGTTTGAGTAGGTTTCCTATATATGTCAAAAGAAAGTTGGTTATTCGAAAGGGTAATGGACAGATCAAGAAAATTAATCGAGGAATTCACTTCAATTTCAACTGTGAAGGAAATGTTAGGGTGGAGATTGTTCAAAAAAAGGAGAAAGTTATTAATATCTGAAGAGTTACCTTTGAAGATAACAAAAAGATTCTCTTCCCATCCTTGACAAAAGCGGTATTTACAAACTTTCTTGTTTAGATTGTAATTCAACTTACATTGGAAAAACTGTTCGAAAACTGGACATTCGAATCAAAGAACACATCAGATACCCTGATAAGTCCACCTTTGGACACCATTTAAAATTTAACAAACACAATTTCAACCCCCCTGAAAACGTTAAAATTTTACACAACATCTTCAATTGTAACTTTAAACTTGATCTTCTCGAAGATCTTGAAATCCTTCGTGAACTAAATAAACCTTCCTCCTCCTGTTTAAACACCCAAATTCACCTAAATATTAACAAATTTAACCCATTATTCAAAAGTTTGTAAGTGTGTGGTAAGTAATCACTTCTTTTATTTTTAAAACCTATTTAAATTAACCACTAGTCAACATATTCTTCTCTCCTACATCCACCTTCATATTTGAACGTCTCTCAGATCTATTCTTCCTTTTTATTGTCCTGGCCTTTTACCTTTCCCTTTACTTAAAAATAACCTTACTCTTTTTCTAACTTTGTCAAAAACCGCATGTTCATAATTTTCTCACGTAAAACATCTTAATTTTTTATTTATTTTACATGTTTTTTAAAAAACACTTGTTGTCTTTTATTGGGACAACTTTCAGGCCTGGGCCTTTAAAAACCAAATTTTTTTAAAAATGTTACTGTTTTCTACTATATTAATGTCGTTTTTTAAAAAGTTAATTTAAGATGTATTGTTACTGCGTTGATGTTCTCTACTTTTGTTTTATAACCAACCTTCTCTACTTTTTTGCACTTTTGTAAGTATCATGTTTGCTTTATGTATGATCTTCTATCATCAATTATTTTTTCAGTTTGTCCTGATGATGGCATTGTTTTGCCGAAAGCGCTTGACACTCTTTTGACTTTGAGAAATATATATATTTCTTTTACACATATCTTTAAATAAAGAATCTTACACACTTTAAAATACAACTTATTCAGCCTTTCTTTCATTACATAGTGTGTACGCACCAAACACGTAACCTTTTGTTACTCTTCAAAATCAAATATAAATAGGTTTATTTTTCCATACTTTTCTACTTCCATAATAAAAAATAGAACTTCCCAAAAAAAGACATTCTTATCGAGGGGTGTAATTCTTTGAACCTTAAGTTAATGACTGATTTATGGTACAAAATATAATTACCAGTAGGATGATATCCAGGCGGGGCATTGACTTGCATCATTGGTATTTGGGTGGATCCCATCATCCGACCAGCAGCAACATTTACAACCCCCACACCCTTTTGTGCTGGTATGTTAATACCTTGGGTTCCTTGAGGTCTGTAGACATTATTCTGTCCAACATTGGCCCCAACGCCAATAGTAGTATTTACTAGAATGTTAGAATTGGGTTGACTTGTCCCAGGGATGGGACTATCACTTCCTGGCAGTGGACTTGGCAAAGAGGTCATAGTAGCCATACCGGTATTTGTTATTTGGGTTTGACTTGAAGTTGCTGTACCTGGTGGAGGGCTAACAGGCCTTTCTTTAAGGCTGAAGATATTTGAATGTGAAAATGATATTGAACAAAAATATTGAATGTTTTACCTGAACCCTTTTAGTAATACTAAATGTCTTGGATCTTTAGCATAATTTTTTGTTTGGGAAGAACTCAAATCCCCACCAGCCTTTTCAAATAATTTATACAAAGAAGGTATCTTTCTTGGAGATATAACAGACAAGTTAATATTTTTCTGAAAATAATTTCATTAATGAGGATTTTATTAATATCATTTGTATTACCTCTTGTAAAATAGTTGCAAGTTGCTCAGCATTTTTGCCTGAATATGTTTGAGATTCTAAGACAGGTAGCATATATGGTGGTGAATTGCATATGAGAATGCAATGTTTTTGAATTGACGATGCAGCATCTCTTTTTTGTTGTAGTTCTTCAAAACAATGCAAACCTGTTGCTAAACCTTCCGCGATGTTTGAATGAGACTCCCCTTTACCACCAACTAAGCTAAAATATGTATATTTCAAAATATTTACTTATATATGCCACTTTAAAACTTACTCTAACTTGTCTATTACAGTTAATAATTTTGTAGGGCTTATAAAGGGGCCAAATGTGTCAGTACTTAAATGGGGTAAACAATCTGCCGCATGAAATACCACTATACCATAAATGCAATTTGCGTTTTCAGAGAGATAGTTTGTATCATCTATGTTTCCTTGGCTGAAATACCTAAAAAAAATATTGGCAATGAGAAAAATGTGAGAGTTAATTATGATAGATAAATATTTTAATTAAAAGTCAGTTGCGAAAGTGTTATCAAATAGTAGCAAGGTTACACTGAAAGTCAGTACCTCAAACCACTCTCAACTATCCGTTCGTTTCATCACAGTAATTAATTTAGGGCAATATTTTTTTAACACGTTCACGCCGACTTGTACAGCTGTACTCGGCCATCAGTGGTACAAGTGTGTATTTCACTTCTATAAGCTATAAGAAAAAGTGTTAATTTATTTTTAACCTAAAATACATCCGTTTGTTAAAACTTAAAATACATCTATTGCCATACAACAATATATTGATATAAAACATGGTAAACACATTGAAGGTTGGTCCAGGCAGTCTTGACAGTAAGTGCATATCCGTTTAGCTTTTTTTTATAGCGTTCTTTTATCCTTCCCTCTCTTTTAGTGCTTGGTAGCACAATGAACATATCTTCCTAGTATCTCTAGATTTCCCTTCAGATTTTCCTATCTTGTGATTGTTTATTGTACTGGTGCTTTTTGAATTCGGTCGCTTTCTAGGACTTTGTTCCCAAGCATTACCTTCCGTATCAACTTCGATCCTACAATTTCGTTCCCTTCTTCAGCTGCAGCGGAATCCTCTCTACAATTTAGCATGCATTTGATAATTCTTTGTTGTATCTGAAACATATCTAATTTTTTGTTTGTATTAAGGTTAGTATAGAGAGCCCACATATTTAATACGGAAGTGCCAAGGATTAGTTCCAGTAATAACCTTGTATACCCTTAGACCATATATAAACTAGACGGAGTGTGACGTCACTCTTGCATTGCTATCGTTGTAATGAACATTCATAGAGTGAGAGAATACGAGATATCTTAAGAAAATATATGGTCTAAGAGAGAGATGGACACAGAAGGGGAAACAAAACACACAGATGTATACACTTTATAAAACCGTGGTAACCACAATATTAACACTAGGGATTATTTCCCCTTCTATCGGCCTCTTTCTCTAGTTATGTTCACGACCTTTGTCTCTCGCACACACTCAGTCCAGAGATTTTATATGGTCTAAGTTAGTTTCTACCACTTTACGCTTTCCGAAGTATCGCATAATATCCTGACATTTGATCTGACACATCTACCCCCTTCTTAGCTTTATTGTATGAAATATTCCTTTAAGGCTCGGCACTGAAGAAAGCATAAACATTGGCCTTTAGTTCATCCATCTCAATGCTTAGATTGCACCTTCAGTTTGTTGGCCGCATATTTCACCTTTTTTAGCTTCTTTTGCATTACTTCAGAAGGATTATATAGCTGTTTTTGTCTTAGCGTTCTGCAGAGATATGTTTTTAATGATAATAAATCTTTAACCAACTGGATACTTGTATAAAAATTATCAACATCTAATGTTCTGCCTTGATTCAAAAGCTCATCTAACAGGCACATACATACTTCATAAGTGTGGCTATTGGAAGGAGATTGGACCATTTTTGCCTGCATACATCTGAAGGTTATAGGTGTGTCCTCCTGGAGTGCAATTTTATAAATTTTAACCCCATAGTTGTGAGTTTTTTTGGAAGGTATTGGCGGAATACTAGCCTTCTTCGCCATGGTACCATAGTTTCATTGATTACCAAATTTTCAACTGACGAGCGGTTGTTTTGAAATTGTTGGCAAATGCAATTGGTAATGTTTTATTTTATCTAATCTATCTAAAGGGCTGTGTGTTCCATATTATTTGAACAATGTAAAAATTTTCAGAGACAATCAAATCTGTCACGTAAAAATGGGTTTTGATAAGCTTGTTACCAAACATCTTATTATTACTCCAATACAACCTCATTTGTGCTAAATGAGATATACAGCCAACAATGATTTTATTTCTTGGCGATTCGTAACTTTCCATTTGCAAACAAAAAAACGAGGCTGAAGTTGGTGACTGTGAATGTATTCACTTGCATACCTGTTGGTCTCTTTAACTATTATCTATAAAGCTGATATGTATTCCATTATATATTATCGTCCAAGTTATCGCTCTCGTTTTAGAAGGAGGGGTTTGCGGTATAAAATCTTCATTGTCGCTACTGCTTTCTTCAGATTCATTCTCGTCTGAAAAAATGTGCTCTTGATTTGAATGAGATGACTCGGATGGTAAGTATTCATCTCCTGAATCTTCAAATGAGTCAAATTCCTCTGACAACGAAAAATAATAGTTGTTTGATGAAAGGTCTGAAATTTCAGGAAATTCATTTGTGACAATATGGTGGTTGCGTGGTGGAAGGCCTGCAACTACAGGAAAATCATTTATCACCATATCATCTTCTTCTCTGTTTGTAACAATCATTACTTTCGACTTTTCAGAAACAGGAGCATTTAGATTTTTCACATTATTTATCAGCTCACTTTGTTGTCTTTGCACAATGTTTATAGGTTCACTTGAATTCCCACACCTCACTAACTACACTAATTCCTTGCCTCTCGAAGTCATCTTTACTATTTATTACACTGTTCAAGTTTCCAAACAAAAATAAAATTAAGAGTTGGTGCTTGTACCACAGGTGGTATAAGATAAAACCAATAAAAAATGAGCATGAGAATAGTTACTGTTATATAGTGTAAATAGAATTCACAAAAAAATATGTTTATACATTAGTCCTCGATTTAGCATACTTTCGGCTGTCAGGTAGGTTGTTAATTTTTAATATCGGGATGAACGTGTTAATTATAGATGTATTTAACTTTCTGTATGAACAAGTGATTAATTGTAGTGATAAAACATTAAAAAAATATTTTATTTTGCAAAAGAATCGTTGGTGTGTCAAGTATTTGAATGTATAAGTTGAAAAAAGGCATAATTTTTTTATTAATATATTTTATACTCACTCCAGAGAAGGTATAATATAGTTTGTTTTTATATCGTTTATATATGCACCATTTACTGCAGTACCTTCAATAAGAAATATAACGTCTGCTTGTACAACATGTTCTGGTGAACAAACTACCATTTTTACTATTCTACAATAAAATTATTCTAAATAAATGTATTTTTTATATCCATGACGTTATAGGTTGTAATGTTTTCTATTGAAACTGACAATTTATCATTTTTCTTCTTCTGTTTAAAATTTATCTATTTGAACTAATTGCTTTACTTTTGCGCGTTTCGTCACATCGTAAAAAAAATCATCAGAAATATTAATTTTTTTTAATTTTCTACTTGCTTTGTGTGCAAAAAGGGTTTTTTATGACATTAAACCAAAAAAATATAGAGACTTTTTGACAATTCTTTAAGATACGGGTTATTCAACCACTACTAGAAATGACATTTCCGGATCATTCTGATTTTTATATTCTATTTTGAGCTTTTTAGTTTCATTAATTTAACATTTAATACCAACAATTTATTAAATCCTTGTTGAAATTCTATAAACAACACTATTAGTTGTTACCATGGTAAGTGTAACAATGTACACATAACCTCCATTCTTCCAGATATTTAGTTAAATATTTTTTTAGGTATGACTACTATTGGGAATATAGGTATTGGCATTTTTATCTTAATTATACTTTGGATTATCACTTTAATAATATTCGTGATAGGAGTAAGGTTACAAAGTAACATTTCCTGGATAACTCTGGGATCAGCTACTGCTATAACTATTTTGCTTTTAATAATCCCTACAGACAAGGGGAGGACAGTAGAAGAATTTGAAGTCATTGTAAGTACAATTTGAGTATTATTTATAAATTTCACGCTATTATTTTTTTTATTTTAGGAAAAAGATTACTGTTTTATTTATAAGAATCTACTACTTTCTGTATTGCTACTGAGTTGTTTAGTTGGATTTGTTGCATTTTTTGTTCTACATTGCACTGCGCCAGTTAGACCTAAACCTATACACAGTTTTTATACTGATAATTAACATTTTAATTCAACAATGATTAAATTTATATATCCTTTTTTAATCCTCAGACGTCAATTCTCTTCCACTAACATATTACAAAAATTAATTAAAATAAGCAACAATGATGAGTTTTTATCGAAAGTTATGAATTCTAAAAACCCTGTAATAGTAAATTTTCATGCAGAATGGTGCGAACCATGTCACATACTGACACCAAAGATGAAGGATTTGCTAGAATCCAGAACTGATATAGATTTAGCAATAGTGGATGTAGAGGACCATGCAGAGTTAGTGCATACTTTTGAGGTGAAAGCTGTGCCCGCAGTTATCGCTGTAAGGGATGGATTGGTTGTAGATAAGTTTATAGGGTTGGTTGATGCTAATATGATAGAAAATTTGATTGATAACTTGGGGAAAAAATTATGATATATTCTTAAATTGTAAATAGATATTAGTGGCGATTCAAAGTTTTAAGAATACTGTTGTTTTTATTATAGCAAGCAATTTAAATAAACTATATTTGGTTGCAAAGTTTTTATGTAATCCTTAGCTGTTTAATTAAACTTGGCACCCGACTTTTGTGTGGTTTATTATTATTTATTAAAATTAATGTGTTAAAACATTTTAAGCTATTTATATATAAATTAATAATGTCAATGGATCCTGAATGCACAACACCAAAAAATAATTTTTAGTTTATTTGTTAAAGAAAGTGACATTATCTTTGGTAAAAAATCACCGATCTTTTCAGTTTATGTGTACAATTTGTCAAATATTCGCGAAGTAACGCAGACTCTATTACCATATTGTCATTGAAAATTGATGAATAAATGTGATAAGCCATTTATCAATACCACATAGGTAGGAAGAAACAGGAGTGAAATGTATTATTTTTAGTGGTTCTGCTGAGGCAAATATCTGTCAGAATCTGGTACACAAGTCTGAATCTTCTAAATAAAACAACTTTTTTTAATAGAGCTTTATAATAGGAATATCTTCTACAAAAATAATTCATTTTGACATTCAGCAATTTTGACTCACAACAAAAATTTACAATACATAACAATAAAAAAAGAAGACAGTAATTTTGATTTACAGTTAAAACCCAATATTCTCAAATTTTGTATGGTCTATTTCGGGAATATCTTCGTTTACATTTAATCTGTCCAAATCAGAAACTAAAAAAATATGTCAATTATACATATGGGTTATTTTCATAAATAAAAAAAAATACCTCCAGCTTCATTCAATCTTCTTTCTATCTCTTTAAATTGGGAATATACTGTGATATATTTTTCTGTTAACTCATAACAATGGAAGGCCATTAAATTCAACACTTTTAATATTATTTTATTATTAAATAAATCAGTCCAATTACCTAAAAATGACAGTTTTTTTTTAAATATCAGGACAAAAATTAAGAACTAACTTGTTACTTTCCTCACTGTAATGTCATCTGTATATTTTTCCAACATTCTGAATATTAACTCTATTTGTAATTTGTATAATTGAGGTAAACATTCGCATCTAAAAATAGAGTATTATTTTGAAAGAAGAAAATACAGTTGAAGAAAAAGCTTACTCTTTAATATTCAAGTGATGAAGAAAATATGACGATTTGTAGGAGTTGTATATAAAAGTTAACATGTTTAAACAAATTTCCATAGGAACAGTTTTGTTTTTACTCATACTTCTATCAAATATTACAACGAAAATATAAAATCGACAAGCATCTAAAAAAAGTTTATTTTAAATCTTAATAATATATAAATGTTGGTACACTGTCATTCAAAAAATTACAGGAACAAAACAAGGGGGAATACATACCTGAGAATACTGTCAATAGGAAAAGAATAATATAAATCATCAAATCTCAAAATGCAATGCAGTTTTTTTCTCCAATATTTCTTACCTTCATTAAAATATAAAATGTTCTTTTTTATACTACAGCAATTTTTAGATTTATTTAATAAAAACTGAACAAAACCAGTATTCTTGGATCCTTCTCTAAGCAAATAAGTTAGTTCAAAAGTAACACTCTGTAGAGGGCGACATAAAATTAATTCTTTTGTAAACCTACATATAAAATATGACCTAAAAACAAATAAATTTCAACATTTAAAAAACTTCATTTATAAGTAACTTACAAATTATCATAACCATTTATTTTACAGATATTAGTGAATAATTTTATCGTTGATATTAAAAATAAAGACATCACCATTGATTTTCGCTAAAAAATAAAAGAAAAATTTTTTACTGATTAAGGTAAATAAACTAACTTAATATATAATATTATAAGTTATAACACTAGTGTGTAAAGTAAAATAACACTTATTATAGCACCTATATTTAATTATTTATAAGGTAAATAATAGTATTTTATTTATGAACAGGGCGATTCGTTAATAAAAGCTCTACTTTACACACTTGTTGCATAAAAAACTTAGTTCTTACTATTTCTCCACCTAGCTTTACTACAGAAATTATTTTATTCAAAAACACTTCTCCATTGTGTATCTTCTTGGCAGAAAAGCATGGAATAGTTTTTATAAAATCCTTTTGGTCCCTTAAATCTAATGGTTTATTTTTTATGAGATAGTCTTGTAAATATTCACTATACAGTAATAATACTGATAAAAAATTTAAAATGAAACTTAATTTTGTACCCAATTCGTTACTAGGATCACTAAAAGATAAAAAATGATGATTAACATTAACTGGAAATCAGAGTCAAATGCCATCAGCCACTGTCTGACATCTGTACCTGATTTCCAATAAAAGAAAGATATTACTTACCAGTCTGTCAGATCTGTATTTTCTAAGTAATGAGAATCTGCTTCTAAAACATCTTCATTTCTTAAACTCTTCTTAATTTCCCTTAATAAATCTGAGAAATCTTCTAAACATTGCAAACAAGTACTCACTATCTAAAACATAGGTACAATTATTTATATAAATCCTTACACAAATTTAACAAACCTCATTTATAGGCAGAACATTTTTTATAGACTTAATTTCTTCTGAACTTTTTTCACACAATTGTAACATTTTTGGGTAAACATTTTGAACATTTGCTGTATTTTTACTTAAAATAATTCTTGTTGACACATTTTTATTTTGAAGATAAGGAATTGAATTTTTAAAAGTATGTGTCAGTTTATTATCAATAACAAACTTTTCAGGTTCTGAGAAAGTTACTACAAATTCGGTGAACATATTTTTTAGAGGGTAATCTAGAACAGAAATTAAAAAATATAATACGTATTTCTTTTTATGATACTTTGGAAGAGTCATACACGTTTTTATTTTATTTTATGAAACCAATCTTTTAAACACAGTATTTTGTAAAAATTCGATATCAAACTCGAAATTTTGTAAAATCTAGAATTGAAACACGAACTTTGTAAAATTCCACCTTAAATATAAGATTTAAAATCATAATCAAATTTAAAACTTATATGGAATTTAGGTACAAAATTCTAAGCAAAATTTCGACTTTGATACAATATTTTGCAAAATGTTCAATTTAAATACAATATTTTGAAAAATCCAGTAAAAAAGTAACAACTTCAAACACAATATTTTGGCAAATCTTGGGTTTAACACAATACTTTAAAAAATCTCATAAAACATCAAGTTTAAATACAATATTGTACATAATTTCGTTTAAACAAAAACAATATTTTGCAAAATCTCAAATTTAAACAATTTTGAAAAAAAAAACATTTTCTGTTGAAATTGTAAACCATAAACTGTGGGTCTCTTCTAAAGCAATGCACTTTTCATATATAACATTGTAAACGTTTTGAAGATTAACTAATGTTTCTATATTCATACCTGTGTTTACTAAAGGATACATTTTCCTTCTTGAAATATTTTTTGGTTGCCAGATTTTCCCTTTGGAAGTGGAAGGCTTAGGACTCATTTTAGTTTCATTAAAAATTGTCATGTTTATGAAATGTTTTGTAGAATTTATTTTTTGTTTTAAATTCGCTATTTCTAAATTCTAAAATACCAAACAGTTTAATTTTGAATTTTAGCGTGTATTAATACACATACCTTAAATTCTAATTCACTTTTGATAGAGTGTAATTCTTTATTAGTTAAACTGAGTTTGTGTTTCATCTCTGATCGACCTTTTATATATTCCAAATTACTTTGTAATTTTACTTCTTTTAATTGGCTTCGTAAAACAGCAATTTCACCATCTTTTTCTTCACATTGCAATTTCAATGTATTCATATTAATATCAAAAGCATTAGAATTACTAGTAGTTGGTCCAATACTGTCGTTAAACTGGGTAGAGGTGACTATTGCTTTGGGGGCTTTAAAACCTTCATAAGACGGAAGGAAACTTTCATTTTTTTCATCATCCTAAATAATATTAATAATATTTATTTATTATGAAATATTACGAAGTTTACTTACTTCTTCTAAAGCTTGACTGGCAATTTTAATACAATTATCAAATATACTTTCATCTAATTCGTCGTCGTCCCATAGATCGTCTATGTCATTATTGAGTTTTGGTTTCTTGTTATTACTTGTTTCTTCAATATTCAAGCCTCTTTTCGTCATTTTGATTTTAAATATTTTGGTTAATGTGTGCTACATTCTACAAAATGAAAATTGCGGCATACTTGGATTTATTATTACTGTCAAATTCTTCTTTTCATTAAAATGTTTCTTTTTAACTACTGAAACGTATGTGTATACAAAAATATAAAACGGCCTAAAAAAGAAGAACTAAGGTTATGTAGTTCTGACAATTCAGTTATTTATTTTGTGAATAAGAGTAAAATGGAGTTGAGAGATATAAATTATGATCAAGCAGAATACGTTGAAACTGTGAGTTATTTAACAAATGACATATCGTCAGTATTTTGTAAATTATTTTAGGCTTCCGGAAATAAAGTTTCGCGTCAAACAGTATTATGTGGATCTCAA
The DNA here is from genome assembly GCA_951812935.1 of Hermaeophaga mercurialis. NCBI lineage: Eukaryota > Metazoa > Arthropoda > Insecta > Coleoptera > Chrysomelidae > Hermaeophaga > Hermaeophaga mercurialis. Next base: position 8,192,204 of record OX638366.1, read on the forward strand.
AATATAGTACTTCAAGGGAAAGTTATAGTCCAATCGGATGCAATAATCAGAGGTGATTTAGCTAATGTAAAGTCCGGCAGATATTGTATTATAAGCAAAGAAGCAGTTCTTCGACCCCCTTATAAAAAATTTAGCAAAGGAGTAGCATTCTTTCCATTGTCTATGGGTGATCATGTTTATGTGGGAGAAAAATCGCTTGTTAATGCAGCCATCGTAGGAAATTACGTTTATATTGGGAAAAATTGTGTTATTGTAAGCAATTGCAGCTACATTTAAATTACAATATTCTATTTTCAATTTTTTAGGGGCGAAGATGTACACTAAAAGATTGTTGTGTAATTGAAGATAACACAGTATTAGCTCCAGAAACAGTCGTACCTCCTTTTACAAGATATGGGGGGGCACCTGGAACTTGTGTTGGCGATTTACCAGAATGTCAAGCAGATTTGATGGTGGATTTCACAAGAAATTATTACCAACATTTTCAGCCAACTAAATTAATATAATTAATCATTTATAATGTCATATTTAAGCTTTAAAACGTTCTTTTTTATATGCAATTTAATATAAAAATAAAATTAGTTACATACATTTATTTTAGCAGAGTGCAGCAATTTATTAATAATGTTTCTTTATTATCTTATTTACTGGCGTCAACAATTGATAAATTTAATTGTAAACAAATACACACTATCTAAAAGATTGGCACAATAATTATTTATACAAATTCGTACAAAAATTTAAACACTTTATAGGTGGAATATTTGTTATAGACTTAATTTCGTCCGAATTTTTATCACATAATTTTCATGTTTTTTGGGTAAATATTTTGAACATTTGCTGTATTTTCACTTAAAATAATTGTAGACACATTTTTATTTTGAATATAAGAAATTGAAATTTTTAAAAGCATGGGTCAAGTTTATTATCATTAACATGTTTTTCAGGTTCTGAGAAAGTAAACGCAAATTCGGATGAGCATATTTTTTAGAGGGTAATCTAGAACAGAAATGAATTAAAAAATATACCTATTTGTTTTTATGATGCTTTGAAAGGGTCACACGTTTTTTATTTTACAAAACCAATATTTTAAATACAGTATTTTGTAAAAATTCGATTTCAAACTTGAATTTTGTAAAATCTAGATATGAAACAAGAACTTCGTAAAACTCAACATTAAATATAAGATTTTAAAACTTATATATATCTTAGGTACAAAATTCTAAGCAAAATCTCGACTTTGATACTTTACAAAATATCCAATTTAAATACAATATTTTGAAAAATTTAGTAAAATATCAACTTCAAATGCAATATACCAAATCTTCGAGTTTAAACACAATACTTTGAAAAATCACAAAATATCAATATCAAAGCATTGTATATTTCATAAATAATATTGTATAGGTTTTGAAGATAAACTAATGTTTCTATATCCACATCTGTGTTTACTAAACGATACACTTTCCTCTTTGAAGTATTTTGTGGTTGCCCCATTTTGTCTTTGGTATTGGAAGGTTTAGGACTTATTTTAATTTCATTTGCAATTGTTATGTTCATGAAATGTTTTGTATAATTTAATTTTTTATTTTAAATTCTCTATTTCTAAATTCTAAAATAAAATATCAAAGTTTAATTTTGAATTTACCTTATTGAATATTTTGGTTAATGCGCGTTACATTCTGCAAAACTGAAATAGCGGGCGAATTTTGATACAAATTCTTCTTTTTTGTAACAAAGAACTTCGCACTACTTTGTTTATGTCACATATTTAGTAATTGTCTAAAGAAAGAAGAACTTATGTTAGGTATTACAGTTATTTGTTGTGAATAATATTATGGAATTGAGAGATATAAACTATGATAAAGCAGAATACGTTGAAACTGTGAGTTAGTTAATAAATGACATATCGTCAGTATTTTTGTAAATTATTTTAGGCTTCCGGAAATAAAGTTTCGCGTCAAACAGTATTATGTGGATCTCAAAATATAGTACTTCAAGGGAAAGTTATAGTCCAATCGGATGCAATAATCAGAGGTGATTTAGCTAATGTAAAGTCCGGCAGATATTGTATTATAAGCAAGGAAGCAGTTCTTCGACCCCCTTATAAAAAATTTAGCAAAGGAGTAGCATTCTTTCCATTGTCTATGGGTGATCATGTTTATGTGGGAGAAAAATCGCTTGTTAATGCAGCCATCGTAGGAAATTACGTTTATATTGGGAAAAATTGTGTTATTGTAAGCAATTGCAGCTACATTTAAATTACAATATTATATTTTCAATTTTTTAGGGGCGAAGATGTACACTAAAAGATTGTTGTGTAATTGAAGATAACACAATATTAGCCCCAGAAACAGTTGTGCCCCCTTTTACAAGATATGGGGGCTCACCTGGAACTTGTATTGGCGATTTACCAGAATGTCAAGCAGATTTGATGGTGGATTTCACAAGAAATTATTACCAACATTTTCAGCCAACTAAATTAATATAATAAATATTTATAATGTAATATATAAGCTTTAAAATGTCCTTTTTTATATGTAATTTAATATAAAAATAAAACAAGTTACTTACAAGGTTGGTATCTATTTTAGTAAAAGACAGTAATTTAAAAATAATGTTTATTTATTATCTTATTCTTGACTGGCGTCAACATTTTCCGTCTGTAAACCTTTGAATGTTGCTACTGGAACATATGTAACAAGGGTATACAATTTGTTCACAGAATCTTCATCATCATTCCTCCTCCTTGATAATCTAACACGCACTCTAAAGGGAACATTTCTAGAAAAAACATTAAAAAAAGTTTAAAAGGTTAATTAACAAGCAAAACTGAAATACTTCTTAATGCTTTTTTTTGATTTTACACTGTATTTACTTTTACCGTTTATTGGGTGGAGGTCCAATAAAATAGCTTAGAGGTTCAATTTTTTTTCTTTTTTATAAAGTAAAATATTGAACATCCACCCAACAAACCCTAACAGTAAATAGTTCTATTGCAACATTTTAACAGAGTTTTGATATGATAAAGAATAATTTACCTGATTCCCTTCGACCATAATTGCTTGTTAAGTCTGGTGTCAATCCTTACATCAGGGGTACCCATTTGTTTTTCAGCGAATTGACGAACAGCTTTAATAGCTCTAGGGGCACGTTTTTTGAAACCAATACCATGTAACCTTTTGTGAAGGTTTACTGTGTATTCTCTGGTTACGACTTCGTTGATGGCAGATTTGCCTTTTTTCTCTCCCTTTTGTTTGGCCATTGTTGCTAAAAGAAAAAAATGCTTATTAATTTAGTATGTAAGTAACTGCTAAAGGCAAAACTACTGTGAAATTATTGTTAACTAGCGTTTGATATATTAATAACAGTCCTAACCTATAAATTGTTATTGACTATTTTATGAAATATTAGAATATTATTTTATAAAAATACGTTTATTTTTTAAATGCTAGGTCTATATGACATTAGCTATAATTAAGAATGAATGAATTACCGCGCTATAAATGGGGATGATTTAAAATTTAATAAAAATTATTTTTGTCCTACCTTAACCGATCTACTGACGTTTAGAAAGACTGAAATAAGTGAGAGAACGTTATAGTTATAAAGCCGTCAATCGGAATTTAAAAAATATTTGACAGATTGACGCTAATATTAATAAATTGTTTAATATAAGGCAATATGTGCATTCAACAACACAGTTTCATTTATTTAAATCTGTTTTTATAAAATAAACTAGCAACTTAAATACTTTTGGAAAATATGTATAATACAAGTATCAGATATCGTACCAGTAATCACGGCAATTTATAATTAGTTAAAAAAAGAAATGCTGCTGTAATGCTTCTATTTACTAGTAGATGTCAGTGCAAAAAAATAATTTATATGCAAATTTTTTTTAAATACGATAATGCTAAGATGTGATTTAAATTTAAACTGGTTACCGAAAATATATAATTTACAAATATATTCATATTTTATTTACAAAATAATTTACTAAAATGGAAACTGTAAAAGGTAACTTTGATTGTGTTTTAAGTGCCCATACAGTTTCGTTATGAAGTTATAGATGTCACTACGTAATAGGGTACCAAATAAAATTATGTTTAATGCTTGTTTTGAAGTTTTTTATAAAAAAAAAATGAAATGTTTATACAAACTGATATGTTTTTGTGGGTGTACATTTAAATTGAGTTTTTTATAGTCCTTATTGTAAATTAAAAGTTACAGGTTATGAAGTTAGCGGAATGCGTCAGCAGTTGATGATATTTTGGGAAAACGTGTAAGTAATTATTATTTTATTGATGATCGATTCAGTTCTAGAAAATATATATTCATAAAAAAGGTTGTTTTTTATATTTGCTTGTTAATTTTTATAATTTGGGATTTATATAAACTATGGCGCAAATTGTTTGGTTTTCTGGACGTCATTTAAATTAAATTAACTATAAGTAGTAAAATTATTAAACAGGGTGTTGCGAAATTAATGCAAAAGTATTCAGGAGGAGGTTTAAAAAGATGTAATAACTTTCCAACACAAATTAAAGAGTCACCAAATGTACATTTATTTAAGAAAAGTAGTATTTATTTAATCAATTAAATGTAATGTTTTTTGAATTGTGCAATAAGTTTTTAAGTTATTTTATAAAGGAAACAAATGTGTTGTTAACAGCATGTTTTTGGCTAAATAAATATATATTTTAGTTTTAATTTCTTTGTAAATATAATGTTCTAGTCTTTCTAACAAATAAAAAAAGAATATTAATTATTACATAATAATGAATATTCTTTAAAAAAATATGAAGTGAAGTAAAAAACAATAAAAATTCGTAAAAAATCTTAGTTTCATCTTCTTTAGCTTCACTCTTTTTGTAGATATTTATATACCAGTGTCGACGTTAGACAAAATAATTTGAAAAATTTATTAAAATATCAAAATGTCGAAGAAAATATATTGCCAAATCTTAAGTTTAAAAACAATAATTTTCGAAGTATTGCCTTTAAAAATAATTCTTTGAAAAGACATCAAATAATATTTTGCAAATACTCGAATTTAAATACGAGATTTTGAAATTTTGAAAAATCTAGAAAAATATCAAAATAGTAAACAAGTTTTATGCAAAATAATAGGATTAAAAACAATAATTTAAAAAAAAATTCGAGTTATATTATTATTATTATTATTATCAATATTCTTATTATTCTTATTATAAAGTATAACTTCATCTCAATTTTTGCAAATGTTGTGCGAGCTTTATTACTCTTAACGACAGTGAAAAAATATTTCTATAAACAATTTTTGTCCGAATGTCGGATTTTTTTAAAGTTCAAAATAAACGAATTTTCGATTTAAGTTTTCCTTATGTTTTCATTACTTTTTAGATTTTTACGCAAAAAAATTAATAAGAAAATATATTTATATTTCCCTTAGATGAATTAATAAAGAAAACAAATAATTTTTTTTTATAGTTTGCAATCCTGATTAATTTTTATATGTGGAAGGTTGTTGGAAAGGATACAAAAAATAAGTTCTTTCAATACCAACGTTTCGGTTTTGATAAGGCCATCCTAAGGGGACGAAAAATTAGTATTTGTTTGGAACTATTTCAACAACCTTCCACCTCTTGCTTTTATTTGGGACATGGTGTATATTTTTAAAGGGAATGAAACAGGAATTTTTTGGAATATAGATTTTATTTTCACTTAAAGTTATAAAATGCATTACATACGTGCAGTGCAATTTAGTAAATAGAACTATAATCTAACAATTAACATATACATAAAAAATGTATAATGAAATAATAGAAAACATTTTTAACAGTACGTTTTGTGTATACTCCGGAAAAAAATAGTATAGCACATAGACCATATGACCAGTTTCCCAAAAATAATCATCGATTATTTTTGGACAACCGGTATATATCCTGATATGGTATATTTAATATGTAAATGTAAAATATATACTTAAATACATATATTATATGATTTTTTCTGCGATATATACAGTTTTTTTTTTAAAATAAAATGTATTTTGAGGTAGTTGGTTAGCACTTTGGGCTATTTATAGGTAAGTCAGAGATCTTAAATAATGGGTACGTGCACAAGGCGATACAAAAAACAAACACCACTTACAATATTATATAAATTATAAGTAAAATATTAATTTTTTGAGTCGCTCCGTATAACAAAACTCTAAAAATACTTGATTTAACAATAAACAAACAAATAATCAGTCTTAAATTAAATGGCATTTTAAAAAAAATTAACACAACTGTTGTATTCTGTATTTTTGCTGATTTTTAAAATAAATAAAAACTAATGGAATGTGATAAAATTTTCAGTAAAAGGCACATTTTTCTCATAAATTGGTCCTTATTTTGCAATGTAGTTGTGTCGCAATTTTCCAAACACTCAGTACAAAAGATTGCACATTGAAATCATCAACGCAAATATTCTGTAATGATCGTTCTAAAAATATATTTAATCATTTCAGTCTTTTAAATAATGACGTCAAAAAAATATAACAAACTTTTTAAGAACATACAGGGTGATTCATTAAAGATGGTGAACTCGTTTGGTTTCACTACACATTTAAAAAACTGTTGGCCGTCATTAGTGAATCATCCCGTAGAAGCAATATATAAATTGCACTTTTGGTTAAAATTATATTAAATATGAGCTGTATAAATAGAACAACTTAATCGCCGTTCCAAAAATAATCTTCTATTACAGGACGATGCAAATAACCGTCGATTAGCAGGATTCCTGCATCATCCTGTATAGACGCGTAGATTATCTTTGAGAGAACTTTTTGAACTTTAGTTGACCGACTAGACACGCTGCAGTCGTTTTTATTGAACAATAAGTAAAAAAATTAATAGGGTGAAACAACATTATTGAATATAGTGACAAACTCGTGTTATTATTCAGTCTAGAAAAATCACAGCTATGGCTAAAAATGGCCACTTGTACAAGAAACTATGGCAAGGTGCTAGGTAAGGATTTGTGATAAAATTTTATCAAAAAAATATATAAACCTCGATTTATATTTTTTTCGTAAAATTTTCGGTACTTTAAAACGTTTGAAATCCATTGAAATGTGCGACAAAAACACTCTTGTCACAATAATATTTGAGTCTGTTTACAGTGACAGTGCCTAAAGTTTTTGAGCCTGTTTAAATATCTTACAACTTTTTTTTCTTATGCTAGAATTTAATTTGTATAATATTTTTTCCTAAAAAACCCCAAAACCATATAAATTTTATTATAATCACATCGAACTATTTTTCAAAAAACACTCAATTATAGAGGCCTGAATTGTTTATAACAATTTAAAAATTAAGAAAACAGTGTTTTCGTTGTAATTAAAAATATTTCTTCAACGCCTGACTTATAATTCATTATCCTTCATTATCCACGGCCATGAGTTATAGAGCCATTATTACTCACGGGTTCGTTCTGATCAATAAAAAAGCAATTGCTGTTTTTTATGTTATTGTTACTAAATAATGAATGAAAGTTATATGACTAAAAATCCCAAAATTATATTGGGTGTATTTTAAATAAATCTGTAACCTGATTTTTAGGTTTCTGTTGACAATATTTGGCGATTTATTTTTCCCACCTTGTATATTGATTGCGGGCAATTTTATAATTCGCAAACTTTTAGTGACGGTTTAGTCTACTAGATATATTGATTGAATTTAGCCTTCGTTTATTATAAGTAATTCACTATACTCCTTTATAACTAATTTATAATTCAGTAATTTGTTAATAACGCCTATCAACCACAAAAATAATTATTTTTATTATTTTGAATCAGATTTTCCGAAATTATTAAAAAAAAAATATGAAAACACTTTTCGTACATTGCTAATAGTAAATGATTTCTCATACATTTTGAAAACATTGAAAAAATTAATAAAAAATTCAGTACCTCTAAAATTTAGGCTTAATGCCCCTCAGCAAACAAAATTAAAAAAATATTTACATCTTTTTTAAGATACAACACCGGGAAAAGTATTCTCTTTATCGATAAGTGTATAAAATTTAAAAAATAATACAAAATAAAAATAGGCAGCGATATTTTTACATTTTTAATAAAAAAATAAGACTTTTACGGAATATTGAACGTCACTTATCATTTGTCATATGTCACTTTTGAACTGTCAAATGTCATGTATAACTATTCAACTGTCAAATATGTGACACTTTTCAGCTGTCAAATGTCATGTATAACTTTTCAACTGCCAAATATCATGTGACACTTTTCAGCTGTCAAATGTCATGTATAACTTTTCAACTGTCAAATGTCATGTATAACTTTTCAACTGCCAAATATCATGTGACACTTTTCAGCTGTCAAATGTCGTGTATAACTTTTCAACTGTCCAATATCATTTGTCATTTTTCAATTGTCAAATGTCATGTGTCACTTTTCAATTGTCAACTGTCATGTGTCACTTTTCAGTTGTCAACTGTCATGTATGAAAATTTCACAATTTTATATAAATTCCGGTAAAAAAGTCTATATTAAATTAAACGTAATATTTGTTTCGAATCGAGAAGACTAAGAGAATACCCCGTATATATGCTCGAGCTTATGCGACCATCTTCTTTGCTATATTTTTAATTTATCAATCAGTCTCATTTAATAAAAGAATCTAATAAAATCTATCAGTCTTATGAAATTGGGCTCCTTTCTTTACCTGAGGAACTTGCAGCAAAATTCTGAGCTGGTCTCATAGCGATAAGCATTCGTAGGCACTCGGTTTTTTTCGCTAAAAAACTAATAATGAAAAAATTGGATAAGATACAGTTCATTTCGAAAAAAATCCACACGAAATTGTTGTTGAAAAAAGTTTGGTCAACAAAAAAAAAATGCGATTAAAACCTTCCTAAACTATTCCAGAACTTATTAAGAAATCGGAATATCCCAAAAACCGAAGTAGATTCTCACGCAAACACTTGATTGATACAAGATAATAAAAATTAGAGAGAAATAGCATATATTTAGGTACAACAATAACTATAGTAATATAAATCTCTAAAAGGTTACGATACATTATGATAAATCAGCAAATATGAAACCCAGGGAAAGAAATTACATGTGTGACGTAATCTGTAGGTAAATAAGTCGCAAAAAATGCCTGGATTAATAAATTAGAAATGTCAAATGTCAGGTTGAATAGCCCTAGCAGTTGAGGCTTTCAAATTGAAAAACCAGAAGAAAGAATATGTCAAATGTCATCCCAGCTGTCACTATTGACAGATAATTGTAAATAAGCTGAATGTAATAACAATTGCAGCATAAAATATGAATCCGTGGCAGAAACAATAAGATAAATGCTCAAAAATGTGTTGATATTCCTTATAAATTAAATGAAGTTAGGAAGTTTTTTAATGGTGACACATAACTTTTTTGTTGTTTGTGTGAATTTTTATGGCTTGAATGCACCAGTCCAATTTTTTTACTCTAAGAGCTAAACATAGTAATAAGTGAGTACGGTGGTCAACCACAGACATTAAAAATATATTGCACTGAACATCAGTCATTCGTAGTTGCAGTTTTTCAAAACAATAAACTATATATCATAAAATTTAACACTGGTGTATAACTTCTCAACAGAGTCTTATACAATTTTACTCCCCCTCGCACTCTAAACTTACTTCTCTTCTGGCCTCCTCCTTGAGGCTGTCGATCAACAACTCCTCTTTCTTTATAATGGCGGACACTTGGTTCATCGGCGGCATTATGACTCTTGTGACGCTTTCTCTTTGTTCTTTTCTGTTAATGGAAAGATCTTCGACGTGATCTTCGTCTTCGTCATGGTCTCGTTCGCTGCTGCCGTTTGTTTCGCTGTGAGAATTATGATGGTCGCTTCCTGGAGCGGGTGATGGTGTGAGGCTGCTGTGCATCATGTATTTTAGCATTGTGGGACTTGGACTCGGGCTTCTAGCTCTACCGAGATTGCTGGGGCTCGTTGAATGTCCAGAAGCGACAGCATGAGCAGCAGCAGCCGCCGCCATCGCAGCTAAAGCTTCTCGTTCATCTCCGCCTCTTCCGTCCAAAGCGTGTTGCAGGAAAGTACTAGCTTCAAGGAGAGCCGAGTTGTTGTTCATTGGACTTTTATCGCTTTCTGATAGATGTCCGCCATAAGGAGATCCCGTACCGTAAGATAAACAAGGCGAAGAACCATTGGTACCTCTCTTGAACGGCCGGCTTGTAGTTATTCCGAGTTTTTTAACTTTGTCGTACAAAGTCCTGCTAGGTACTCCGTATTTTCTTGCGGCTTGGAGCGCAGACATGCCGTTTTGCACAGCTTCGATTGCTGACATGATGTCGTTTCTTGTGTATTGCTTATATCTTTTCCATTCCGGTTTCTGTGTAGGGACATAAGTCGCTATTCCTGAGCTTACGCCTCTCATGTCATGGCTGTAAGATTGGGGGGATGATGATGGGATACCTAGCTTGGATTTGTCGTCTTCATCATTCATGGGAGTGAAGTCAGTATAAGGAGATTGAGCATCTTCGGAGGGTTCGTTTTTCATGTGCTGTAAAAAAAACGTTGAGAATACCGAGAAAATGAAAATCTTGGTATAAGTTTTCTTACCTTCAGTCTGTCTTCGTTGCCGTTACTCTGTTCAGCGCTATCAGGATGGCAAACCAAGCTTACTGGTTGCGAAGAATCCGCTTGTCCTTGTCCTAAAACGGTCCTCAGAATCGGGGTGTCTCTATTCATTAGCAAACTAGATAGCTTCTTCCTCTTCAGCGGCGACATATCCGAGGTGACAGCTTCGTAACAACCGCTCAATAATCTCGCGGTCGTCGGATGGTTTGAGTTAGAAACTTGCGGGTTGTGTGGAGGCAAAGGCATTCCTGGCACCGTCCACATGGGGAGGTTCAGCCGGGAGTCTTGAGGTTTGTTGTTGAACATGTGGTAAGGACTTTTGTATATAGAGTTGGTGGAGTGTGGCGGTGAGCTGTTCGAACTACTGTGAACTATATTTTGCATTACAGAGCTCGAAGTACAGATGGACGGAGAGTGATCGATCGGTTCTTCTTTCGGACTCCTGTCAGATCTATTTTCTTCTACCAATCCTTTGACTTTTAAAGCTTCAGCTACCTTGAGCAACGCTGCCAATTGGTCTTGAGCTACGTTCACCTCTCCCCTGTACATGTACTCCAGTATTGCTTTGATTTCTGTGTATTTAACGTCCTTCAGTACCACTACAGGGTGTTTACATGGTAAATCGGTGAACAGGTTTTGGAAATAGGGTGAGCACGCCGCCAGTACCATTCTGTGACATTTTATAGGGCCGCCACCTTCACAGGCGAGGGTCACGTCTGTGAATGCTTCGTTTTGAAGAAGTTCCTCGAATACTGTTAGAAGATTTGAGCGGTGGTTGTTCCAACGGAGGCAGTATTGTTGTGCGGTGGCCATTTTTCAAGATGCGAATGCTGAAACATGAAAAAAAAAATTTATTAACAAAACATGGAATTTAGAAGGTTCTGTACACAAAATATATTCGATTACAAGTCTAAATTTCGAATTACACGTGAAAATTTAGTAGAGTTAGAATTTGTAATTATCTGTTACAGTATAAAATTCTAAATTACAAGGTGAAAATCCGAATTACAGGATGAAATTTCAAATTGTATAAGTTCAGTATTAAAATTCGAGATTCCGAGTTACAAGCAGAATTGTATAGTTACAATCTATAAGTTCGAATTACAATCTAAAATTCCGAGTTACAAGCGAAAATTTAGTGTCAAGTCACAATTTAAAATTCCGAGTTAAAAATTGAAATTCCAATATAAAAGCTGACAATGCCCGTTACAAATGAAAATTCTGAATTACAGAACGAAATTTCGAATAACAATTTCAAGTTACAATCTAACATTCCAAGTTGCATGTCACAATTGCTAACTATAATTAAAACTTTGATTTACTGGTCAAAATTTGTAATTACAAGTGCAAATTTGGTGCTTTAATGCGAAATTTCAAATCACAAGTTAGAATTTGTAATTCCAAGTTGCAATCTAAAATTCCACATTAAAAACCAAAATCCTAGCTACAAACAAAAACTCCTAATTACAAGGCTAAATTTCGAATTACAAGTTACAATGTATAATTAGATACTAGCGAAAATTGCAAATTTAATTTACTAGTCGAAATTTAGAATTACAAACTAAAATTTAATGCTGTAATCTAAAATTTTAAATTACAAGTTAGAATGTGTAATTTCAAGTTACAAGCCGAAAACTCGAGTTACAAGTGAAAATTTTAGCACTAAAGTGTGATTTGCAACGTGAAATTATGAGTTACACTTTAAAACTTCGAGTTACGAGCCAAAATTCTGGGATACTTAAACTTTCGAATAAAAAATTAAAAACTAACGCTATTTTATCATTTTGAGTTATAATCAATAACTCGAAAGTACAAGCCAAGTTAAAAATTGTAATTGCGAATTACAGACTGAAATTCCGAGTTACAAGCGAAAATTCCTATTACAAGTCGAAATTTTATAATACTAATTGAAATGTGAAATTCTACATGGAATTTCTGATTGCGATTTAGAATGTGATATTCTGAATTACAACCTAAAATTTCGAGTTACAAGTGAAAATATCGAATTACAAGAAATTTCAAATTCTATTACATGTTCTGAAACGAAAATTCCGAGTTACAAGCGAAATTATGGGTTAATAGACGAAATTAAAAACGATAAGCGAAAATTGTGTGCAACAAGTCCAAATTTCGAGATACAATCTAAAATTTGGAAGTACAAGCTAATATAGTGAATTAAAAAATCAAATTATAAATTACAAGCTGAAACTTTAAATTCTATCTTAGAAATCTTAAAATTACAAGAGGAACTGAGTTCTGAAACGAAAATAGCGTGTTACAAGCGAAAATTGGGTGTTACAAGAGGAAATGTCGAATTATAACCCGAAATTTCGAATAATAATTTAAAAACTCGAAGTATAAGCGAATTATAAGACCGAATTTTAAATTACAAACTGGAATTTTAAATTCTATATTAAAATCCTTAAAGTTACAAGAGGAAATATCGAGTTCTGAAACAAGAAAACCGAATTACAGGAAAATATGGGTTAGTAGATGAAATTAAAAATTACAAGCGAAAATTGACTGTTACAAGCCAAAATGTCGAATTACAACCCAAAATGTCGAATTACAACCCAAAATGTCGAATTACAACCCAAAATGTCGAATTACAATCTAAAATCTCGAATTACAAGGCAAAATTTCGAATTACCAGCCTAAATGCCGAATTACAATCCAAAATGTCGAGTTACAATCCAAAATCTAGAATTACAAGTCTGCCAATATATTTTATAGCCTTGCAATTCGTAATACTTCCGGTGAAATGTATCATCCATGTGATTTTTGACTCATTGGTGCTAATATCTTTTTGGTTTGTCCAAAATTAAGTTATTTATCGCTGCAGTAATGACTTGTTGACTGTTTAACTAATCTATTTTTTAATAAGCGGATATGTTGTAAATGTTTGAACATTTTCATGTACATTTTGAAATCAATAATTATTTTTCACATTATGTTGTTGTGATGTGAGAAAAACTAATAAATATATTGTTTAGCTTATTAATAGACTTGTAAATTGTTTTATTGTTTGTTGATATATTTGCGTAAACAATTACTTTCTGCAGTTTGTGTTCTAGAAGAAATTTCTAATTATTTATCACTTATACTAATAATAATAATTGTTTGCACTAAATTAACAAATTGGCACGATAAATAAGCTTTAAATTTGATTAATATTCAGTTACATTTTTATTTTTAGTTATAAATGGTTCACTGAACATTTGGGTATACCAAAATAATGTTTTTTTTTTAATTAAGACAGTATGCTGTTTATTAATTACATTTTTAAATTCTATGTGAAGAGTTTTTTTTTAAATATAGGTTTGATAAAAAATATTTCATTAATTTAATTGTTTTTTAAAATTTAAAATATTTGATTCACTCCATGATATTTTTGAAAATTCGTAGTAAATTGTTTCTTTAAAGTACAAATTTTACGTGATTTGTAAATTCTTACTAAAAAAATGTAAAATATTTGTCAAAGTGTTTTATTGGATTTATTTTGTAATTTTTTGAATCTTCATAAAATAAAAATGTGTTTTTTTTATTTCTCACATTTGTTGTGAATTTGAACAAAAGTTTATAAAATATTATGGCAAAAAATAGTAAAAATAATTTTTTTTTTTTTAATTTATAAAATGTTTTTTAAAGTTCAAGTATTTCGTGGTTTCACACATTTTTTGTGAATTTGCACCAACCAATTGTAAAATATTTAATCAATTTTCTATCATTAAAATATTTTAATCATTTTATTTTGAGATTAAAAAATTTGAGGATCCATTTTGTTTTATTAGATTTTGACCCATAGATATCGAAACTTATTTTTACGTTTTATTACCCATAAAACTAATAACGTGCCAAGTTTTTTAGTATTCTTTGTAAAATATTTAAAAGCAACAGGTTCCTTTAAAAAACCCTCACAAATTTAACATCCTAATAGTTTATTGCAATATTAAAAAAAAATTATAATAATCCCGTACCTATTCCGGTTACATAAGTAACGTTCACCACCCGCACTATACAACACTAAAAAAACCCTTTTATAACTACAAACGCACTTCGAATTCAACCCTTAAGAATCAAACTAGCCGATATACACTCTCCTAGACCATCAACTTTATTGTGGGAATATTCGCTAGTATTTTCAAACTACCCTGTCCCGTTTGCGGACGGCCCTCCCATTGGCTAAAGGGCCGCGTTTCACCCCCGCCCTTTCTAGCCGCGAGCGGTCGCTATTTTCGCCCTTATTTCAGGGATGTCTTATGCAAAAAAGGGATATTTCTGAGCGTAGGATACCTGTCGTAAGGTGGATTTTTTTTCGGGTGAAATAGTAAAAGGGGTAGGTTTTCTCTAATATTGGGTTTTGTTATAGTGCCAATAAATATTAGAAATAAGGGTTGCGAGGGTTGGGAGTTTAGGGTGGTTGATTGGGAATTTTTGGTTTTGTGGAAATTGAGAGGGAGAAGTGGATTTTTAGAAAAATTTTTTATTTTTACAAAAATCACCAATCAAAAGCAAGTGTTTGTTTGTTTTAATTAAATATACTTACTTAATAATTTGAATAGCCCGCCTTTTTCGTTATTAAATACATTTTTTATGAATTTGCACCAACCAGTTGAAAAATATTTTTGAAAATGTTCAAAAACAAAATAAATAAATAAATAAAATACTATAATCATTTTATTTTTTTTTTAAATTCATACAATTTTCTTTTAAAGTTCCAATATTTTATGATCACACATTTTTTGCGTATTTGCACCGTCTAGTCCAAAAATAGTAAAAACTAAAAAATTTACCAAATTATTTGATTGGTTTGGTGTTTGATTTCATAGATTTTTGTGAGTTTGCCCCCATTTGTAAAATATTTACCGAAATGCCCCAAAATTGTAAAAACCATAAAATTCACTTAATTATTTGATTCATGTTGTGATCGTTTTGAAAACCCATAAAACTTTCCTTAAAAATTCAATTTTTTTGTGTTTTCACAATTTTTTGTAAACTTGCAACAACCGATTGTAAAATATTTACCGAAATGCCCAAAAATAGTAACCACTATAAAATTATCATTTTGTAATCTTTTTGAAAACGATTAAAATATTTCTTAAAAATTCATTTTTTTATAAATATTTCACACATTTTTTGTGAATTTGCACCATCCAAAGGTAAATTATTTATCGAAATATCGTAAATAGTAAAAACTATAACATTTATCAAATTTGATTTAATTTGTGATTTTTTTGAAAGTGCATCAATATTTCTTAAATATTCAATTTTTTTGTGATTTTACATACTTTTTGTGAATTTGTATCACCAGGTGTAAAATATTTACCGAAATGTCTGAAAATAGTAAAAACTATAAAATTTATCTAATTATTTGATTCAAGTTGTTTTTTTTGAAAATTCATAAATTCTTTTTTTAAGAAATCAAATATTTTGTGATATCACACATTTTTTGTGAATTTGTACCAATTATTGAGAAAATATTTACTGAAATATCCAAAAATAGTGAAAATCAAAAAAGTATAAGATTCATTAAATTATTCGAATTATTTTTTGCCTTTTTTTATAAATTTATAAAATATTTCTCTAAGGTACGAATTTTTTCTAATTTTAAATTATTTTTTGTGAATTTTCACCAACTAATTATTTACAATATTTACAGAAATAAAATATTTGAATAATTTTGTGATTTTTTGAAAATTCAAAAAACATTTCATTGAAGTACATATCATTTGTGATTTGACACATTTCTTGTAAATTTATGCGATCCAGGCTGTAGTAAAATTATAATAAAATCGTTAAAATATTTCAGTGAGGTACATTTTATACATTTTTTGCTAACATCAACAAAACAAAAAATTTAAATTCATTAAATTCATATAGATACAAATGTTTTGTATTTTTATGGTTTTTACGAATTTACGTGTATAATATTTATGGCAATATCCCAAAATTACAATAAAAGCAGGAAAATCTTTTAAAACATTTCATTCAAGTACAAATATTCAGTGATTTTACATATTTTTGTTAACTAGTTGAAAAGCATCTATGGAAATGAGAGAAAATAGTAAAAACCGATAAAATTAATTAGTTAATTTTGTGATTTTTTGAGAAATTCATTAAAATATTTGCAATACATATTTTGTAATTTCATACAAGTTTTGTTTATTTGCACCAATGAGATGATTTATATTTATGGAAATGTCGCAAAAAGGTTAAAACTAAAATTAATTGAATTATTTGATTAATTATGACATTTTTTGTAAATTCATAAAAGGTTTAATCCAGGTGTAAATATTTTGTGATTTTATAGTTCTTATCGAAACGCCAAAAATATAAAAATAATAATAATAATGCATTTTTTGTAGATATAAATGTTTTATGTTTTATGAATTTACATTAATTGTTTGTAAAATATTTATGGAAATATCGTAAAATTACAATAAAAGCAACAAAAAGATTTCATTAGAGTGCATTATTCTGTTTTTTACACATTTATGTCACCCAGTTGTAAAATATTTACAGAAATGTGTAAAAATGATAATATTAGTAAGAAAATTTTTTTTACGATTTTGTAAAATATTGGGGAAATTACATGAAATTTTTGTAAATTTACTTAAAGTTAATATTAATTTTACACAAAAAAACACTAACACAAAAAAATGACTTTTTTTAATTCTTAACATTAAAAATATTGAAATTTTGCACAAAATGTAAATTACATACTAAATTTTCGGTTTTGTAAAAACAGAAAAAATTATTCCCACTTACTTCAATCACACGAATTCAGGTCAGCAAAAAAAAAAGTCAACGAAAAAAAAAATCAAAAAGTCATTTGCACTATCTCGTCGATCGAAAAAATGCCGCAAAAACAATCCCAAAAAACCGAAGTACCATTGACGAAAATCGGAAAGAAAGTTTTTTTCGGAAATGATGACGTCGCAGCGGGCCAAGCAACACTCAAATGAAGAAACAAATGACGACCGAGTGAAACAATTGCATCGGCCAAGGCGCACGCACTTTTTTCACGCACCCGAAAACGCACTTTGCCCAAAAACGCGCGTCCAATTTCTGAAAAATTTTATTCGTAACGTGCGCCTCTTAGAGGGGGTTGATAGACACGCGAAGGGGGGGCCGTGCGGGGGTGCCTCGCACGACGAGGGTGGGGGGCCAAATAGACACGGATCGCGGGGTAAGGTGTCTAGGATACGCCGCTGCCAAATCTCACCACAATTTACAACGGTTTAGGGAATAACTACCTTTTATGTAAAATCCAAACGTTACAAAATCATCGATTTAGAAAACTTTTTTTAGACACCCCGTAACTTTCAATGTGACAATTACATCAAATTTCTACACTTTTATAAAATTTCCTTCTATTTGATTGAACAGTTTTCGAGATCACACTACATATAAATTTTTCGAAAATTTTATTATTTTCAAATTTCAAATTTCCAAAATATTAATGACGCACCTTGTATCGAAATATAAAAGATTTCCAAAAATTTACGTTTTTTCTAACATTTTCGAGAATTTTATTATTTAAGTTCCGTTATTTTTTTAAATTTTTCTTCTTGCTTCATTTCTAAATTCAGAATTTCTTATTTTTTCGATAGTGCTATGTTTTCCAAACTATTTAGATTTAATTTTCATATTTTTTTATCTTATTTTCAAAGTTAGAATTTTTTATTTTATTATTCCAATTTTTCCAGAATATTTTTTTTTAATCCTTTTTGCTAAATTGCTACAATTTTTCATCAAAATTTGGTCATTTTTCCATCGATTTCGATTCAAGTAATTCAAAAGAGCTCTTATCTGTATCCGAAAAAGTATTTAGAAAAAATTAGAAGCTTTGTCTAGGATATTTGGCAACGGTGTACGCGTTAACCAAATAGAAGGGCCAAATTTTCTCTCATGAATTTATCCGTATATTTCTCTCTCTATGCAACGATGCCGCATTCTACAAAATGTCATTAAAAAAACGAATTGGGGCCTTAGATAATAGTTTGTTGGGAAGACCGTCAAAATTTCATAATTTTGTTACTTTTTTGGTCACCTCGTATGCTAATTTCTTAAGCAAAACTTAACATCAAGATTATTTTGAAAATTTTACTCTTGAAGTTTTTATGAATACTGGAGGAACTTTTACCAGAACTGGAATATTTTCGTCAAATTTTGGAGGAGTTTTTACCAGAACTGGAATATTTTTGTCAAATTTTGGAGGAATTTTTTTATTAATATTGGAATATTTTTGTCAAAATTTGGAGGAATATTTATCAATACTCGAATATTTTGTCCAATTTTGGAGGAACTTTTACCAGAACTGGAATATTTTGTCAAATTTTGGAGGAACTTTTACCAGAACTGGAATATTTTGTCCAATTTTGGAGGAACTTTTACCAGAACTGGAATATTTTGTCAAATTTTGGAGGAACTTTTACCAGAACTGGAATATTTTGTCAAATTTTGGAGGAACTTTTGCCAGAACTGGAATATTTTGTCAAATTTTGGAGGAACTTTTACCAGAACTGGAATATTTTGTCCAATTTTGGAGGAACTTTTACCAGAACTGGAATATTTTGTCAAATTTTGGAGGAACTTTTGCCAGAACTGGAATATTTTGTCAAATTTTGGAGGAACTTTTACCAGAACTGGAATATTTTGTCCAATTTTGGAGGAACTTTTACCAGAACTGGAATATTTTGTCAAATTTTGGAGGAACTTTTGCCAGAACTGGAATATTTTGTCAAATTTTGGAGGAACTTTTACCAGAACTGGAATATTTTGTCCAATTTTGGAGGAACTTTTACCAGAACTGGAATATTTTGTCAAATTTTGGAGGAACTTTTGCCAGAACTGGAATATTTTGTCAAATTTTGGAGGAACTTTTACCAGAACTGAAATGTTTTTGTCAAATTTTGGAGGAATTTTTATTAATATTGGAATATTTTTTTCAAAATTTGGAGGAATTTTTATAAATAATCGAATATCTTGTCAAATTTTGGAGGAATTTTTATCAATACTGGAATTTTTTTTAGGATTTTTTTAAAAATTGATGAAAAATTATATGCTGTTTTCATAATTTTCATTAATTTTGGTTGATTTTGGACCATATTTGGGATGTATGGACCAGTTACTTTTACTGTCATACGATTTATGTGAATTTCAAGAATTTATCAATGGTATTTCAATTTTGACGATTTTTGGCAATTTTGGGCGTTTATTTTTTGGTAAATTTTAGTTATTTGTGTTAATTTTAAATAAATTTCGTCAATTTTAGCCAATTTTTGACAACTGCAGTGAGTTTTGACCCTTAAAACCTCTTTTTCTTTGTAAATTGTTTGTATGAGTTCTATTAATTTTGAAAGTATTTTTGAAAAATTTTTACAATTTGTGGCAATTTCGAGTGATTTATGTTCATTTTCAGCCATTAGATTTTTAACAATTTGAGGCGATTATTTTTCATTTTTACAACTTCACCCACTTTTCCGAGTATTCGAATGGTTTTTGATAGTTTTTTACTATTTTGGACATGTTTCATTTCAACTTTTTAGCGATTTTGTCAATTTTGGATTTTGTTTTAATTTTGTAGGATAACTAAAATCCTTGACGATTTTTAGTAATCTTGAGCTGTGTATCTGAATTTTGGAGATTTCTATAAATTTTTGAAAAAAATTAGACAACTTGGAACCCTATATTAAAAGTTATTGACGATTTTTTAGCAATCTTCTATTCTAATTTCTAATACTAATTTTGCTATTTTGGACATATTTCGTTTCAACTTTGAACAATTTTGGCCCATTTTGTTTTTGATTCTGGACGGTGTTTATAAATTTATTGACGATTTTTGAAAATTTTGTACGATTTATCTTAATTTTATACGAATTTTGTCAATTATTGAAAATTTTTGAGGATTTGGAAACTTTTTTGAAATGTTTTTGAAAATTTTTGGTTACTTGACCTAATTTTGAAGCGTTGATTTTTGATCGCTTTTTTACTGTTTTGGATATGTTTCGTTTAAACTTAGGACGATTTTGTCAATTTTGGACTATTTGTTGTCAATTCTAAAATCTTTTTTTAACTCTGGAGAGCATTTTTTAATTTTGGCGATTTTTGGCAATCTGTAACTATTTATGTTCATTTTGTTGTGTCGATTTTTGATCGTATATAGGATTTATCAATTTTTGACTATTAATTGTTCATTCTATAATATTTTTGTTATTGCAGGATGGTTTGTGTTAATTTTGTTCTATTGATTTTTTATACTTTTTTACTATTTTTGTTAATTCTGGAGAGTATTTTTTTAATTTTTTTTATGATTTTAGGCAATTTTTAATTTGTGTTAATTTTGGACGAATTTTGCCAATTATTGAACATTTTTAATAACTTGAAACTTTTCATTGAAGGTTTTTGTTGATTTTTAGCCAACTTGAGCTATTTTTGTTAATTTTGTTGTGTTGATTTTTGATAAATTTTTACTATTTTGGACATGTTTGATTTCAAATTTGGATGATTTTGTCAATTCTAAAATATTTTTCTTAATTCTAGGGGGTATTTTTAAGTTTTGGCAATCTTGAACTATTTGTGTTAATTTTGTCAATTTTAGCGAATTTTAAACAAGTGCTCTCAATTTTTAGTGACTTCGAACCTTCTTTGTTAGTTTTTGGACCTACTTGAATTACTTTTATTAATAAGACAAACGCGAGGAAAAAGAAAATATTCTTTCTAGTTTTTATCTCATATTGATTGAATTTGAAATTATATAGGAAAAAACTATATGAAATGGAAACTGAAAATGAATAACCAAAAGACCAAGAACGTAGAGAAGGAATAGATCACAATAAAGAAGTACAAGACCAAAATAGATGATTAAGATAAAAAATAATAATAATAATAATAATAATAATAAGGGTAGCACTAATATGAAAAAGGGGTAGATGAAAATAGAAAAAGAAATAAAGTTGTAAAGAAGGTAAATACAAAATAAGAAGGATGAGATATATGATGTAAGGACGAATATAAAAAGAAGAATATCTATCACCAATATGCATAAAAAAATAAAGATGGAAAATACGAAAAAAAACTGAAAACTAAGACGAGGAAGATATAGATGAAAGAAAGTGGATGGGTTGCACTATCGAATCGGCAACATCGCTTTGATCAGTCTATCCTAGACTAGACTAGGACAACTTTTGGATGTCTAATTGGTTTTTATGCGTTCTGCTATGCGTGTGCGTATGTTGTACAGTTACAGCAAAAATAATATGGGCTGGAATGGAATCCGCCGTCTGAGAATGAGTCTGAGTGTACACGGTCTACGGACCGCGAGAGTATCCGGTTGACTTTTTCGATATCACAATTAGATTACAAATTAATTGCATTGTTTTTCTTCTACTTGGTTTGTCGAACAAGGAATTAGTAATTTGGAAGTTTCGCAAATAAATATTTTCGTTTAAATGGTAAAATTTTTACGGTTCTTCGTTATTTAAGTTACAAAAGGTTCTCCATATTGATCAAAGGAAACTCGAAATCATACCACAACAATTTTTATTAATAATCAAAGACAACTAGTTTCGACTTATTTAAAACTAAGTTACAAAAATTGTACAATGCAATTCTATGATGTTAAACACATGCTACCAAACTTACCTAATTATAATGAAACAGGAATGTTAAAACACTATTAAAGAATAAACTTAAAAACATCAAAAATACTTAAAGTAATTGAGGAAGAGGCTCAATAATGTCAGCAAGCCATTCCTCTCCGCTCACTTGAACAACCAATATTAAAGGAGGAGGCAAGTAGAGATCAAACCAATGACCTTACACAAAAGGGAGCAAAAAGACATCCAATAAGATGCCAGGATGGGCAAAATAGATACTTCAAGCCACACATTGTCCAAGAGGCTTAAGGAGTATTGCAAGAGAAATTTTTCAGAGGCTAGCCCGTGTGTGATTTCATAAAATATAAATTTTCCGTTCTACTTTCTTGATTTCGCAATTTTGGCTTTCCTTTTTACTTATTCGGATGTTATTTTCGAATTTTCCAACAAAAGCAGATTAATTTCTATGGCTCCTTGTATGGAGTATATCCCTTAGTCCACACTCATTGTGGTAGGTACCATTAATTACCCTGTAAGAGTCTTCTTCACTTGGACTATTTTTCATTAAAATTATCATTTTACAATAGATATTGACTTTAATTACTAATAATTGACTATTTTCCATTAAAATTCTTATTTTCTTTTGATTATTGACTTTAGTCACTAAAAATGGATTATTTTCCATTAAAATTCTCATTTTTCATTGAATATTGACTTTAGTCACTAAAAATTGACTAGTTTCCATTAAAATTCCCATTTTTCGTTGAATATTGACTTCAGTCATTAAAAATTGACTATTTTCCATTAAAATTCTCATTTTTCATTGAATATTGACTTTATTCACTAAAAATCGACTAGTTTCCATTAAAATTCCCATTTTCTATTGACAATTGACTTTTTTCACTAAATATTGACTATTTTCCATTAAAATTCTCAGTTTCTATTGAAAATTGACTATTATTACTAAAAATTGAGTAATTGAGTGTTTTCCATTCAAATTCTTATTTTCCATTGAATCTCGATTTTTGTTGTTAAAATATAGAATATTATTCGTTGAAATTCAACTTTTGCAAATAAATAAACCTTTGCCTAATTCAAATGGATTTCTTTATCAATATTCTTGCATTTAAAATGATTTTCCATTAAAAACTGGTCTTTAGCCGACTTTCTTAATGAGAAACGAACATTTTTCCATTAAAATATTGAATATTTACCATTAAAATATGACCTTTGCCATTAAAAATTCACTTGACTAGTTAAACATTTTTTTTTCTTGAGAAAAGTCAACATTTTCCATTAAAAAATGACTATTAAACATAACTTCCTTCTTTTCATTAAAAATTGACTTTTGTTATTAAGAATTAGAATTGGCTATTTTCCATTAAAATTATCATTTTCCATTGAAATTCGATTTTGCAATTAAATATCCACTTGTCTACTTTAAAATTCTCTTTTCTTGATTCGACATTTGCCATTAAAAATCGATTTGTCCTTTTAAAACCTCCCTTTTTCGTTTAGAAATACACTGTTGTCTAAAAAAATACCTATTTCGTATTAAAATTATCATTTTGCATTTCTTTTTCAAAAACTGCCCAAGACATGAATAACTTAAGTAACAAAAAAGTTGCGTCAATTAATTTTTTTTTAAACGAAGCGTTTTCAAACGTACGTATATATATATATATATATAGGGTGGCTCATCGAAATTGAGCTGAAGGGCATAACGGCCTAGAAAAAATGTTATCGAAAAAAACTTGAAACGCGTCAAGTTTATTTCTGAGGGGGATAACTTTTGACGTAAAAATTATACCCCAAATTCTACCCTCCTAAGTGGGGTCTCATCTCCCAAATTTTTTTTAAAAGGGACGGGGGGTCAAGTGATACATCATTTGAAAGGTCCTGTTTTTCTTGATATAACACAAATGAAATTGGTGAGTTCCAACCAATTATTTTCGAAATATTCGGCTTTAAAGATAAACTATCCCTTAATTTTCACAAAACATAAAACATATTTCTAATAAGAAAAATTAAAAAAAAACATGTTACTAATTGCGAAAAGAACAAATTAAACTTTAATCCAATAAATATACAAATTGAGCACCACCAAAATCCATATAAATGTATAAATTTTGTTCAAATTTGGGGTATGTGAGTTTTAGAAAAAAAATTAGATGACACATTGATTATTTTTGTTACTAATTAAATACCCCATATGATTGGCGAAAGCGAAAATAGGTTGTGGTTTATTGAATCAACCGAAAATTAAAACGTTGTTAATGGATATAGACATTCTTATTTTAAAATAAGTGCAATATGATCTGTAGAATCTGTACTCAAATCATCTAAATGTTAAATTACTTAATAAAGTAAACATATATTTTTAAATGATAGTTGTTTTTAAATGTCAGTATTACTTGTCAAATATCTAATGTCACTTGTCAAATATCGCATGTAACATGTCAAATGTCATAAATCCATGTTATAAGTAACTTCTGGCAATTTCTATGGTAATAAAAACCCGACTTTTTTTCTTAAAGTATCGTATCAACTAATAATAACCGAAATTAAAGCAATAAATAAAAAGAAAAAGAAGTAACATTTAAAAGGAGAAGTACAGGCTGAACAAAAATAATACATTAATAAAACTTTATTTCATTTTAAAGGTGAGGAAGTAAATTTTTACTTTTACACAGCTCATTAAGATATAAAGGAAAAATCTTAAAAAGCCTTATCACAAAAAAAATATTTATCCAATAGTTATTATAAAGGTGATTAGTAGTTTCGTAGTTAAAAACCATCGTCAGGCCAAATTGATTAAATGTTCTTAATAGATTTTAATAGTCCCCTTATTACACATTAAAATGTAACGAAAAATATCAAATTTAGTTTGAAATTACTAATTGACGTGTTTTCTAGTTTTTGAAAAAATTACAGATTTTATTAATTTTAGGCATTTTTTGGGACACGGGTTTCTAATTGCAGATTTTATTAATTTATGCATTTTTTGGGACACAGGTCTTTATACATATAAATTATATAAAAAACATTTTCTTCAGTTTAGAGGTGAGGCATTAATAGTTAATAGCATTTTTCTTCTTGTCATTTTTCTAATTGTTGTAACGGTTGTCAATGTTAGTGTTGTAAAAAAAAATATTTGGATTAACGATTTGAGAATAAAATAAGTTTTAAATAAACAAAAATATTATTACAATATATTTATTAAATGTGCAGTTTTGTAAAGTGGAAAAATACTAAATACTAAATATCAAAATGACAGATCTAATAAATCAAGGCTAGACATCTTTTATTTAATCTGTTGCTATGGTTACTTTTTTGTACTAGTAATAAAATGAATACTTTTTTGTACCAGTACAATAATAGGTTATTTCTATAAAACGTGTTACGTGATATAATGTACCGTATTATTGTACGCTTGAAGAAAAAAGAAGTAAATTTTACTTTTATGCCCTCAACTACCCGACCCTGACTTTGTTTTCAAGATTGCGAAAAAATATGCGTTTCCTGTGTTGAATAATTTTCATAAACGGCTGAAGTGAAAGAATTAAAAACTGATGTTTACAAAACGACCGTATTTTACATACAATGGCACCATGAACGAAAAAAATTATCAAAATTATGGATATGAGAGGTCGAAAGGTCGGGAATTCAGTCTGGAAGACCGAAGTTAATGCTTAATTTAAAATGTCAACTGAAATTTATATATAAAAGCAATCGTAGATAACATCGGCTTGTTTTTCAGTTCTTTTTTAGATAATTCATTCCGTATTAGTTGAAATTTAAACTTTAGGTGGTATTTTATACTAGAGTCGTTCGAAAATACGAAATAAAAAATTTGTCTCTGAATAAAATGATTCATTAGAATTACTATTTCCAGCATAACGAAGCTTCTACAAAACACGAGGCTAATGACCATATTAATCGATTCCCATAAAGCCAAGTAAAAAAACATTTTATTACATTGCAATTCAAATAAAATTTTAGAAAAATTGTGGTTGAGAAGCATGACAAAGGAACGAAACTTCTATTTATTGCTTCTGCCTTAAACAGTGGTGTTTATTTGAAAAATTGCCGGATTATTTTTATTACCCAACCCCTTTTGGTATTTGTTACCATTGTAAGTAGTAAATAAAGGAAGGGTTTTCGATCAGGAATAATTTTATAAAAAACATTTTGTACAGAGCGAATATATATGTTTCTAAAAAATGAGAGAGCAAATAAAAATTGCCGAAAATATTCGGTATTAAATATAATTAAAAAAACATTATCTGTATTTAAAACATGTTAGGGACATCTGGGTGATATTCGGATATAGGAGTATTTTTAAAAACTTATGTCTAAAAACATTAATAAAATCTAAAAAAATGCCCTAAAATTAATAAAATCTACAATTAAAGATCCGTGTCCCAAAAAATGCATACGATTAATATAATCTGTAATTAAAAACCCGTGTCCCAAAAAAAATGCCTAAAATTAATAAAATCTGCAATTAAAGACCTGTGTCCGAAAAAATGCATAAATTAATAAAATCTGTAATTTTTTTAAAAACTAGAAAACGCGTCAATTAGTAATTTCAAAATGGTGTTTCTTAACTAAATTTGATATTTTTCGTTACATTTTAATGTGTAATAAGGGGACTATTAAAATCTATTAAGAACATTTAATCAATTTGTCCTGACGATGGTTTTTAACAACGAAACTACTAATCACCTTTATAATAACTATTGGATAAATATTTTTTTTGTGATAAGGCTTTTTAAGATTTCTCCTTTATATCTTAATGAGCTGTGTAAAAGTAAAAATTTACTTCCTCACCTTTAAAATGAAATAAAGTTTTATTAATGTATTATTTTTGTTCAGCCTGTACTTCTCCTTTTAAATGTTACTTCTTTTTCTTTTTATTTATTGCTTTAATTTCGGTTATTATTAGTTGATACGATACTTTCAAAAGAAAAAAAGTCGGGTTTTTATTACCATAGAAATTGCCAGAAGTTACTTATAACATGGATTTATGACATTTGACATGTTACATGCGATATTTGACAAGTGACATTAGATATTTGACAAGTAATACTGACATTTAAAAACAACTATCATTTAAAAATATATGTTTACTTTATTAAGTAATTTAACATTTAGATGATTTGAGTACAGATTCTACAGATCATATTGCACTTATTTTAAAATAAATTTATCTATTTATGTTTTGGTAAAAATATGTCGATGATGTTTTGGCTGGTTTTACAAGCAGTGATAGATAATTTGATGTTTTCTTTAAGTTTATAAACAATTTAGATCGAAAAATAAAATTTACCAATGAATAAGGATGATTTTAAAATGGAAATTAATATAATAAAACAAATCGTTACCTCTAATAATTATCCATTACATCTAATACATAGGTTGATTAATAAAAAGGAAGAAAAGGTTGCCGTTTAACCTGATCTTTCTGAAACAACCTAAAGATGACGGATCATACAGAACAATTACATGTATTGAAGATATTTCAAACAAAATATCAAAAAATATATCTCGTACAACATCTTCTACAATATCTTTTAAAGTAAAAAATAATGTGGGTTCATTTTTATTAAATGTCAAAACTAATATTAATAAATTTTCAAAATCAGGTGTTTACAAACTAAATTGTTCGGATTGTAACGCCATCTATCTTGGCCAGACCCTTAGAAATTTTAACATAAGGTACTTTGAGCATTTACGAGCTTATAGATTAAAACAACCAGATAAGTCACATTACGCAAAACACCTCATTGACACTAAACACAAACTTACACTTAACAAAACAATTGAAACAACAGTGAAGGTACTTCATATAAATGACAAAAAAGAAGAACTTGAATTTTTAGAAGAATTTGAAATCAAGAAATATCTAACGTGTCCTCAGTGTTATAGTATTAAATGAACAATTAAACCTGGGACGTTCAATTACCTTTTGGACTAAACACCTATATAATAATAACAAAAAAAAAATTAGGAAAAGAAGAATATTATTGTGCATATTGCTTGATAATGATTGGTTGAAATGTTTATGTTATGAAAACAAGTACCCTTATGAAATATCTGTCACTCTTTGATAATACTGTTTAGCGAGACCTGGTAAGAGAAAGATATTATGTTTATTAAGAGACATAAAACCGCATAAAAAATAAAAATCTAAATAGCATAGTTAAATCATTTCTACTCTATGGATCTGAATTCTGAACAGTCACCTCTACAATAGAAAGTATTCATAAATCGATGTCTCAGAAATATTTTACAAATTTGGCCCAAAACTGAAATGAAAACCTATGGGAAAAAACAGGTGAAGAGAGAAAAGGAATACAAATAAGAAGAAGTAAATTTGGATGGATAAGCCACACTTTAAGGAAAAGCCAAAATGACATACCGAGAAGTGCAAAAAGTTGGAACCCACAGGGTATAAAGAACCAAGGAAGGTCAAGATATTCGTGGTCGAAAAGGACACAAGATGAACCAAGAACGTCATTCTCCGAAATGGGATACTTATCGAAGGACCAAAAAAAGTGGAAAAACTTTGTCACCATCCAAACAGACGAGTTATAGTTGTCATATGCCAAATGTCACTTTGTCGACTAGTAGATTTCAAGATGACAATGTCGTTCACTTGTTTTCGTTTAATCCTGTATGTAGGTGCAGCAAAATTAAAAACGAACGAAATGAAATAGATAAGGGGCTAGTTCGCATGCGACGTTGCCACCCCCGCTGCCGCACACGTTGAAACAAACACGCATCTCCACGCAACGCAACCTACGATTCGCGTGCTTTTGCCCTGCTACGATGTAGCGATTGCAGAATGCATATTTACAAAACAGGGGGTGTTTCTGTTTGTGACTGTTCGCTATCTTTACCTGTTCGAACGATTACGATTGCGTGCTGAATTTGTCTGGTCGATTGGAATAATAAAAACTTCCCCTGGATTGTCCTTTTTTGGGTGCGGAAAGCACTAAATATGCGTGCGTTTGACGATATAATAGGGCTTTTCATATTATTTTACGATTGCCGGGTTTTATTTTAGGATGAAGTAAGTAAAAGCGCCAAATTAGTTCGGTCTGTTGAATTGTTTGAAGATATAATCACAAGGATAGTAAATGTCCGTTCTTCTATTTTGATAACAGGGTATGTTCAAAAGGGGTCCAATCGTTGGCCTGTTAAATCTCCAGATTTAACCGCACCCCATTTTGTTTATCTATGCGAATGATAAAACATCAAATTATTCCAAAAAGTACCTGCAGGAAAATTTACAAATTTTAGTAAAAATAAAAAGAATTATTAGGAAACACATCAAACTTTGATCATGAATATATTCAAAATGTTCTATTGGACTAAACGGGTCTATGCTTTGACCTGCTAGATCTCCCGATCTAACGCTCTTAGGTTTTGTTCTTTTTACTAACATTACACCCAAAATCATCTGAAACAATTTTGGAATGTGTAAATTATAAAGATATTGGTGATCCTTAAAATATGAAAATATCTGTTTTCAGAAAATTCTTAATTTTTTGCACTGAAGTACACAAAAAACCAAAAATAAAAAATCGAAAAAATCGTTTCAAAACACATTACGGACTCGATTCAAAATGCTGTATTGGACTATACGGAACTATGCAATGACCTGTCGAACCTCCCGATCTAACGCTATGAGAATTTCTTTATTTTCTAACATACATTCAAAATTATGTAAAAATTTTGGAATATGTACATGTAGGGATATTGGACAGTTTAAAAATATCAAAATATCTCAAAAACTGTCTTCAGAAATTCCTTAAATTTTTTAATTTAAATACACAAAAAACAAAAGTAACAAAAAAAACAAAAGTAACAAAAAACTCAAAAGAATCGTTTGAAGACACATCAAACTGGATTTAAAATGTTCTGTTGGACTAAAAAGATCTATACTTTGACCTGTCAGATCTCCCGATCTAACGCAATGAGATTTTCTTTATTTACTAATATCAATATCATACCTAAAATCATCTAAAAAATTAAATGAATTCATACACTAATGTCGAATATTCCGAAAATATCAAAAAATCCCAAAAACTATCTTCAAAAAATCTTTGAATTTTTAAATTTAGGTACACAACAACCAAAAATGACAAAAGAATTAAAAGAATCGTTTGAAAAAACACATTAAACTTTAATTACGGACTGGATTTAAATTGCATTGTTGACTAAACGGATCTATGGTATGGCCTATTAGACCTCCCGACCTAACGCTGTGAGATATTCTTTATTTACTAATGTCATACCCAAAATAATCTAAAAAATTTAAAAATTTGAAATGTAATCATGTCGAAAATTCTGAAAATATCAAAATATTTTGAAAACTTTGTTTAGGAAATTTTAGTATTTAGATCTACTAAAAAAAATTAGCAGAATTTATTTGAAAATATATCGAAGTATCAGTTTAAAATGATATATTTCATTAATCAATGAGCCAAAAGCAAATAATGGACCGTTGAATTAAAAATGGAAAACACTTTCAAAAGAGTTATTACTCGACCCTATGAAAATTTTTAAGAGGGGAGCGACCCTGCGATAGGGTTAATAATTAGAATATTATTTTTATAAATAAAACGTGCTTAATTAGTCAATAATAATAGACTTGTTGAAACAAATTTCTTCTTAGTCAATAATAATAAAAAATAATTTAGTAAAAACGCCTTCAATGATTTTAATTTCCTTCCAGTGCGAAATTATTAAAAAAAAAATACAAAAAAATTACCAATATCATTTAATCTAGACTAAAACTAATTAAAAGCTCGTTTTATTGTTGATTTGGGTAAATACGATCTTAACGACTTAGCAAATTATTATCTTATTTAAAGAAAAGTAAAACTAGACTATAAATGCGCCTTTATCGCTAATTTTTAATATTTATCGATGAGGTTTTTTATTATAAATGTTGGTTGATTAACATGTCGGCCTTGGTAATACAATGGAAAAAAAATAACCGTAATAAAGCGTAAAAAATTATATGGAATGCGCCAAGATTTGAGGAATCTTCGATTCGTAAATTTCCTGTTTTTCAACTATTAATAATTTTCCCATTAGGTAGTTAATCACTTTTTTATATTTTTTACACTAAAATTCGATGGTAATTGAATAGAAAGTTTTTGAATCACTCAAAGGAAAAATATTGTGTTTAATGGAAAGTGAGGATTTTTTTAGAAAATAGACAATTTTTAATGAAAGGAAAAAATCATTTTGAATAGAAAAAATATTATACACCAATGCTTAACAATCTCTAAGAAATAAAAATAAAAGAGGATTGATTTGATGATAATTTTATCAGATTTTTCTTAAATTTAAAATTAGAAAATTCAATGTTTTGATTGAAATTATCGGTTTTTTATGAAAATAGCTAATTTAAATAAAATAAAATATTTCACGAATTTACCGATTTTTTAAAGTTTACAAAAAATTCTTTAAATTACAAATATTTTATTTAAAATTAACGAAAGTTCTTCAAATTAAATCAATTTTCCTTGAATTCATTTCAGAAACTTTAAATTAGAAAATTTTCCTTAAATTCAACGACGATTTTTTCTTAAATTACCCAATTTTTAATTAAATTATTAGTATTTTTTTTTAAAGTAACATAATGAAACTTAAATTAAAAAATGTTCATTAAATTCACCCTACACGATTTTTACCAATATAGATATTTATTAAAAAATTACCATTTAAGAAAAAGTTAATTCTTAATGACAAATGCCGATTTGAATATTATTGGAAAATGTGAATTTTAATTACCAAAATGAATCTTTTTGTGTAAAAAAAAATTATGTTTTAAGTCCTTCTAGAATGGAAAATATAATTTTTTTTTAAAAAAAAAAAAACAATTTTAATTAGGAAAGTGGATTTTTAATAGCAAACATCATATTTTAATGGGAAATATTCAATATTTTAATGGTAAAAGTCAATTTTCAATTGAAAATGAGAATTTTAATAGAAAATAGTGAATGGCCCATTTTTGATGGAAAAAGCGGATTTTTAATGGAAAACGTCGATTTTCATAAGATAAAAGAGAATTTTAAATTAAACAATGAATTTTTAATTCCAAAAATGAAATTTTAATGGAAAAACAGAATTGATAATGATAATTTAAAAATGTCAAATTTTATTGAAAAGAAGTTCATTCATATAATGGAAAATAGTCGATTTTTAACGAAAGAACTTTCATTTGAATGAGAAAGTCTATTTTTTTAACACATTTTATTTTGACTGGAAAAATTGAAAATGTCTCGATTTTCAACGAAAAAAAAAGGAGAGTCTTTGACGGGAAGAAGAAAAATATTTTTTTTTAAGTTATTTATCTACTACGTATGATGCTTAGAAGCCCTCTCCAACGTTGCATAAAATTTATACATACTTACCTTGTTTTCAAAAAAAAATTTTAAAATCACAAAAAGTATTAAAGCGATTTTCCTTGAATTCACTTAAGAAGTTTTAAATATTTAAATGTCTATAAATTTACTTAATTATTCTAAATTTTAAATTTTCCTTAAATTTTTTTTTACGTTTCCCCAATTTTTCTAAAATTAAACTTTTCTAACTGTGATTTTCACAAGAAAGATGAGAAGGATTAATTTTACAATTGGATTGTTAATTGCAAAATTCGAATTTCAATTAAAAATTTAATGAAAAATAATTAGTTCTTAGTGACAAAAGTAATTTTCCAGGAAACAAGGAAATTATATTTAATTGGAAAATGTGGATTTTTTTCAAGAAAAAGGAATTTTTAATTAGTGGATTTTTAATCAGATAAAAAAGTGAATTTTTGATGAAAAATTTAATAATGGATTAAGTCGTTTTCTAATAGAAAGAAAAAAGAAAATTCTTAATTAGATAAGTTTATTTTTATCGGTGAAAGTCGAATTTAAATGAAGAGTGAGATTTTTTAATGGAAAATAATTTTTTCAAAAAAGTCATTGTTCATTTAAAAAAAAGGTCAATTTTTAATGAAAAACTGTCAATTCCTAATAAAAGACGATTTTAAAGAAAGCGTTATTAAAAAAATCTTTAAAAAAGAAGTGTTTTTCAATATAAAATAAGAATTTAATTGGAAAAAGAGAATTTATAATAACGGGGAAATGTGTACTTGTAATTAACAAGCCAATTTTCAGTTGAGTGAAATTTATATAGAAAAGTGTTAATTTTTAATAGTAAAGATTATTTATTGGGCCGATTTTTAATGGAAAAAGTCAAACTTTAAGGGAAAATGAGGATTTTATTAGAAAACAGTTCAAGAAAATCAATTTAAAAAAAGCCAATTTTCAATTCAAAATAGTTCATTTAAAAAAATTGAAATTTGTATAGAAAAGTGTTCATTTTTAATTGAAACGATAATCTTTTTGAGACGATTCTTAACGGAAAAAGTCCAAAAATCCAAATTTTAATAAAAAAATAATTTTAACTGAAGAAAATACGATTACAAAAAGTTAATTTTCAATTTGAAAAGAAAAAATTTCTAATTGGGTAATGTCTACTTGTAATGAAATAATTTTCAATCGAATATATTTAATTAAAAACAATTAAATAAATCAAGCTATTTTTATTGGAAGAATTTTAAATGAAGCAAATACATTTCCTTGAAAAAAAAGGAAAATTTTCAATAGAAAAAGAGGGACAAATCTATGTTTAATGGGAAAAGTCGAATTTCTATGAGAAATTACAATTTTTTAATTAGACTAATTTTGAAAAAACTCAGTTTTCATCTTTTTTATTATTTATCTTAGAAAACGTCCTTTTTTAATTCACAAAGTCCACTTTTAATGGCTATTTTTTTTTAAATTATTTATCGACACAACAGGCTTTTCTTATTAATTTCAGGAGTGCTCCAAGGCTCCCTTACAGGACCTATGCTATTTATTAACGATGTTAACATTTCTCACAATTTCTACTTGAGAATTTATATTTCACTTCTATCTCGAATAAACTACAAAACCCAAAAATTCCTGAGTGCATCATTTCGAAGTTGGTTGTCTGAACGCTGAAAACTGGCGATAACATTTCTAACCTATCGAAACAAACAAAAACCGATTCTTGGCAAGTGATCTAAAAAAAATGTACCGTTTGAGTAAATGGAATGTCACTGGGGGCCGATAAACTATATCAAAATATATTGAAAACCAACCATTGACCCCAGGAATCGGAAGATAAATCATTATTTGGTTTTTAAAAGTTGACGTGTGTGAAATCAAACGATTGCTTAACCCCCATTTTTAGGGCGCAAATGGACCGTACGGCTTTAAATCGTTTCTCCGATAATTTTATAGGGATTTATGAATTTATCATAATAAAACAAAAGAGATTACCTTAAAGGGTTCATAAATAGTAAAGAGTAAATGTATAGATATCATTTTTATAATTTTTAAGTTTAAACGTTTGGTGAAAATTAATCGTTTTACAATTATTTAAGTAAATAAAATTATTCAATATTTTAATGGCCAAAGTCGAATTTCTATGAAAAATAAGAATTTGAATGGAAAATAGTCAATATTTAATGGAAAATGAGAATTTTTTAATGGAAATTAGTCAATTTTTAATAACAAAGTCAATTTTCAATGGAAAATGAGAATTTTAATGGAAAGTAGTCATATTTTTTAGCGACTAAATTCAATTTTCAATGGAAAAGGAACATGTTAATGGGAATTTCTCAATTTTTAGTGACTAAAGTCAATTTTCAATTGAAAATGAGAATTTCAATGGAAACTAGTCAATTTTTAATGGCCAAAGTTGAATTTCTATGAAAAATAAGAATTTGAATGGAAAATAGTCAGTTTTCAATGGAAAATGAGAATTTTTTATTGGAAATTAGTCAATTTTTAATAACAAAGTCAATTTTCAATGGAAAATGAGAATTTTAATGGAAAGTAGTCACATTTTTTAGCGACTAAATTCAATTTTCAATGGAAAAGGAACATTTGAATGGAGATTTCTCAATTTTTAGTGACTAAAGTCAATTTTTAATGGAAAATGAACCCTTTAATGGAATCTAATCAATTTTTACTAACTAAATTTAAGTTCCGATGGAAAATGAGAATTTCAATGGAAACTAATCAATTTTTAGTGACTAAAGTCAATTTTCAATGGAAAATGAACACTTTAGTGGAATCTAATCAATTTTTAGTAACTAAATTAAATTTTCAACTGAAAATGAGAATTTAAATGGAAACTAGTCAATTTTCAATCGAAAATGAACATTTTAATGGAATCTAATCAATTTTTAGTGACTAAATCCAAAAAAGTAGTCAATTTTTAACGACTAATGTCAATATTCAAAGGAAAATAAGAATTTTAATGGAAAGTAGTCAAAATTTTTAGTGACTAAATTCAATTTTCAATGGAAAATGAGAATTTTAATGTAAATAGTCAATTTCTAGTGATAAATGTAAATTTAGTGAAAAAATGCTCGAGTCGATTTTTAATGACCAATGTTTACAAGAAAAATATGTTGAATTAGACAAGTACATTTTTAATTGTAAAGTCGAATTTCAATATTTTAATAGCAAAAATAAATTTCAACGGAAAATTAGAATTTTAAAGAAGAAAAGGCAATTTTTAGTGAAAATGGTTAGTATTGAATGGAAAAATAGAATTTTTAGACTAGTGGATTTTTAATGGGAAATGTCGATTTTCACAAGAAAAAACAGAATTTTTTATCTGAGGAGTGGATTTTTATTTGCAAAAGTATTCAATATTTTAATGAAGAAAATTGAGAATCAAGGGAAAATGAAAATACTTATTCTTTAATGAAAAAGTTGTTTCAATTGAAATAAGAATTTTTTAATGGAACAAATAATTTTTTAAAAGCAAATGTCGAGAAAAAATTGTTTAATTTCTAGATGACTTTGTTCGAAAGTACATACAATATATCATAATCCTTTGTTGGTAATCTTTTGACAGCAAAAGTACAGGTATTTTTGTTAAACAAAAGATAACTCAATTACTGGAAACTTAACATCCTATTATTTCCAACCTTGAACTCAATCTTATGAAAAATATTTTAGTACCACACCATCATTCTTAGTTATCTGCTTAAATAGCACACTCAGAAAAAATTATTCTTCCTTCAAATCCAATTTATCAAACAAACGGCTTGTTTTATGAAAATACAGGAGAAAATTAAGATCGGATGCTTTGGACCAAAAATAAAAAAAAATCACTAAAAGTAGTTGCTTTGGCCAAATTTTAATGATTTTTACAATTTGTTGATCAGATATTTTAACCCATAATTTAATTTTTTTATTAATCAATTGTAAATTGAATAAATAAAATATTTCTTAAAATGAAAACATTTTTTTTGTAATCATGAAAATTTTACCAAAAACATATGGCAAAAGTAAAGAAAACTTAAAAATAAGATGAGAAAATAATTTTCCTGCAAATCAAAATAGAATATTAAAATGATAAATAATTTGTAAATTTCTGACTTTTTAGATGGCGACAATTTTCGTAATACAATTATGAGATCAATAATATTAGCAAAACATTTTTCTGTGAATCAAATTAGAATTAAAATGAAAATTATTTTCCTGCAAATAAAATTTTTCAGCGAAATATTAATCAATTTTGAACTTAATATATGTCAAAAAATGTAAATAGTATTTTTCTGAAATGAAAATTTTGCTAAAAAAAATATTAAAAGATAATTTAAGAATAATATTAAAATCATTTTTAAATAACTAAATAACATAAAATGTATTAGCAAATTATTTTCCTGCAAATCTAACTAAAATATAAAATTTCTAATTTGTCAAAATAGGATTTTTGTACCAACTTCAATTATAATAGATTCTGTTGAAGGAATAATTAAAAACAAATATTAATGTTTAAAGGATTGTTTATTTTTCATTAGAATAAATGTTTTTTATTTTTTTTTCGCTAACAAAAAAATATTGTCGTTAACCAATTTTCACACTGATTATTAAAACAATTCTAAATTGCAAAACTTAAATTTTAACTCCATTTACGAGGTTCATCCAATATAAGTACTTGTAAATGATAAGAACTTTATAAGAATCGGGCATTTAAATATTGTATGTGCCACGTATAATCACTTGATTTCTGAGATAGTGAAGTTCAGTTGGCCAAATCAAGTCTTCTCAATAAATCGCACATACATTTTAAAGTATTTGTCTGAGTTTCTGTGGTTGTAAATCATTCCCCTTCTAAGTTCTTAGGCAGTAGCGCGTGGGAGTGATTGTTTTCGTTAAATTTTAATTTTTCATTTCTTTAAAAATGTGGTGTTTTGGAGATCGAAGTTAAATAGTGAAATATCGCAATATCATGAAATTCCACAAACAAGTAATGACAATTATGTACTTAAAACTAAAAATTTACACACACAAACGCAACAAGTTGTTTTAAATATGTTTGAGTGTTTAAAAAAGAAGAAGAATGAAACAATGTCAAATAATTTCGGAATTAACAAAAATAAATGAGCATGTCATAAAAAAAGGAGATTAGTGTATTGTGTCAACCCCTCCCCCCCCCTGAAACCCATCATTATTAGACTAAATGGAGATTCGTTTAAAAAATTTGACTAAGAAGATTTATAAATAATATTTTTGTTTAAATAATCAAAGAACTAGTTTTTTAGTATGTAGTATGTTTTTATTTATTTTTAATGTTGCAATTGAAGTAGTTTCCTTTAATTTCGTTTTAAAAATGTTTTTTTAGTTTAACCTGCTTTCAATATATTTTAACATCCTCTGAGGTTTTTTACTAAGTAAAATTGGTAATTAAGCAAAATACCTGTAGCAGTCCCAGGCTCGTAGAAACAAATAAAACGGTAAAAAAAAATGAAAAATCATTGCTACTCACAGCAACACTTTATGCATAGTTTTGGTTTCTAAAAAATGTTCTTGAGTAATGATTGATTTTTAATGATGTGTTTTTATATGTATTTCTTCATGAAAAAGTATGTTTAAAATAATTTAATTTTCTTGTACAAACTAGACTGCGCCAATTTCATTGAGTAATAATATGTCTGGTAAGATAATTAGCAAAAATGTTGAAACTTTTTTAACTTATAAAAAAAAATCTTAAAAATACATTTGATTCATTAATAAAAACTAAAGTAAAATTGTATTAAAATGATACACTATGTATAGAGTGTTTATTTTATTATTTACGTAAATATCAAATGTATGCCGATACTTAAGTACCGACGAGCATGGATCTTCGTTTGTTAGATTTTGATGAACCCCTTTTTTGAGATTTTGCAATTTAGAATAGAAATACTATAGCTGTTTATTTTTTTGAGTGTATGTACACGTACGCAGCTACACCCATGGTGTGCCCATGGCGAACGTAAAGGGCACCCAAAGGTTGGGCCGAAGGGAAAGGGGCGCGTACAGTGATTGCCTTTGAGGGAGGGGCAAGGGGGGCACTATCAAAGTGTAAAGAACCCAGGAAATTTCGAAGTGTGGCCAAGGACAGCGAGTTTATGCACCGACACCGGTCCACTGCGGCTCTTCTAGATAGAACGTTGCCTTTTTTGTCCCAAATTCACGTTTATATGCATCCGCTAATATCCGATCTACGGGATGATAAAAAAGTAATTCGGTGATAGAAGGAAGACATTGAGAATTTTTGGAATTAGATACTGAAAGGGTTTAAAAAGAAGGATTGAGGCCTATTGAAAATGAGGGGGAAAACCTGAAAATATTCAGCAAAGTAGAAAATGTGACAATAAAAGAGGATTTGAAAATTAAAAATTGGTTCTTGTCTTTAAAAGTGGAAACTGTACCACTAGAAAATCACACTTTTTCCACTAAAATTCTTATTTTCTATTGAAAATTGTCTTTTGTCATTAAACATTGACTTTAGTTGGAAATCTGTTTGATTTTTTGTCAAAAAAAATAACACCATGGTTGGTTTTTACAATTTTTGTATTTTTGGTTGATGCCACTACAAATACAATTTTTGCCACTTGAGTTTTTAGCATCTTACTTCATTTTAGAAAAAAAAATAAGATATGCATTTGCCTAAAATGCTTAAAATTTTCAGAATATATTTACCAAAATGTTCTTTTAATGTAATTAAAAATTGACTTTTGTCAATAAAAAATTTAATTTTACATCGAACTCTTTTTAATAATAAAATGATATTTTTTCAATTTCGTCGTTTTATTGAGAATTGAGTGTCTTGCATTAAAATTTGATATTTTTAAGTGAACATTGACTATTTTCAATTAAAAAGTGGTTCTTACTATTATAATTGGACATTTGAAATTCCCTTTTTCATTAAAATTGTCATTTTCCATTAAAAATTGGCTTTTTTATTAGAAACTGACTATCATAAAAATGTTACTTTCTACCGAAAAAAGAACGCTCTTTTTTCAAGAAAAATTGACCTTTTTTATGTTTTTTTTTATTAAGAATGGTCTCTTTTCCGTTAACGTTTCATATTTTTTTTAAAAGAACATTGTCTATTTTCAATTAAAAATTGCCGCTTGCAATTAAAATTGAACATTGTCCCAATAGAAATTCTTTTTTTTTGTATTAAAAATTAACATTTTTTATACTGTTTTTATTAAGACTCTTTTTCATTAAAATTTAATTGAAAATTAACTTTTTTCCATTGAAAATTGACTTTTATCACTAGAAAAAATCTCTCTTTCAATAAAAAATTACATATTTCTCACTATCGTCTTTTTTTATTGAAAATTGACTAATTTGCTCTTTCATTAAAAAATCACATTTTTCTTTTTTTAGTAAGAATTTATTTTTTTAAGATCCTCTTATTTCATTCAAGAATTAACTCTTTTCTATTAATAATTGACATTTTATAAATTCTAATGTTACATTGAAAATTAATTTTTTCCATTAAAAATTGATATATTTGCTGTTAAAATTCCATTTTCCACCGATAAATATTCTTTTTTTTTTAATTTATTTTTTCATTAAAAAGAAGTTTTTTTTTAATTGAGCATTGACATTGTTGTGGTAAACTCTCAGACTTTTTAAATGAACATTAATTATTTTCAATTAAAAACTCACTCTGGCTTTTGTGGAAAAGTGGAAACTGTTCTACTAGAAATTCCCATTTTTCCACTAAATTTGTCATATTCCAATGAAAATTGACTTTTGTCATTAAAAATTGACTATTTTTTTATTAATATTCTCATTTTCCTTAAAAAATATTTTTTTCTATTTAAAATCATTTTTTTCTTTGAAAAGCTATGTCTATATTCATTAAAAATTTATTTTGTTTATAAAAATTTTGTATTTATTAAATAAACATTTAACTACACCTTTTTTCTAGTAAAATTCTCTTCTGCTTATTTTTTTGTAGAAAAAAGTACCACGATTTTTTGTTACAATTTATAACTTTTTTTTGGTTAATGCATATAAAAATTTAATTTATTTGCCACTTGAGTTTTTCGCATCTTATTTCATTAAAAAAAAAATAAGATATGCATTTGGTTAAAATGTTTAAAACTTTCCAATCACATTTCATATATTTCTGTTAACATAATTAAAAATTACAAATTCTCTTCTTTCTTAGGAAAATCGATATTTGTTATTAAAAGTTTTAAAAATTCGCTTTTTTCCATTAAAAAAATGACTTTTGTCAATAAAAATCGAAAAATCGACTATTTTTCATAAAATTCTCATTTTCCATCGAAAAATTTCTCCCTTTCATTAAACTATGGTATTTTTTCAATATTGTCTTTTTTCATTGAGAATTGAATATCTTGCAATTAAATTTGACATTTTTTATGTTTAATTAAAAATAGGCTCTTGCCATTAAAAATGGACTAATTTCCATAAATATTCACATTTTCATTAAAAAAAGTGTTTGTATTAAAAATGTATTTTTTCATTAGAAATTGAAATGTTATTGATATTTTTATTTATATTTTTTTTCATTCAGAATGAACTCTTTTCTTAATTTTTCTCTCTTTTAACATTTGATTTTTTTTGAATGATCTTTGACTATTTTCCATTGAAAATTTGCTTTTACTATTAATATTCGACATTGTCCCATTAGAAATTCCGATTTTTAAATTATAACTCTTATTTTAATGAAAAATGTGGAATCAAGTTTTATTTGCGTTATTCGACTTTTTAAGAATATTTTCATTAAGTTGCTTCTTGGTGTAATTTAATATAATTTCTCTTGGATTCAGATTGGACGCAGATTTTTTAAATCCTGACTGGCTTGCCTTATCTTCGGCGTCACCCAATTTCTTTGAAATTTATTATTAATGTTATGTCTCTTAAGGGGGCAACATTTATCAATCAAATATTTAGTGGTAATAAAAGAAGCAAAACTAGCATTTACATAAATGTCGCTAAAACCAGGATGGGTGTTTACCTCATAGAGTGCATCCAAATTAGCATCGGAAATATTTCTGAATAACTGAATATTCTAGTAAAATTTCCCTGTGGTCGCTAAGATTTGGTTCAATATTTATAGCGAGCTGCATCAGCATTTGTTAGGATATAATCCACTTTAGTGGAGGAAACACCATTTTTGTTAACAAATATTCTAGTCCGTTACTGACAAATTTAAGCTAACTAACAAATCATCCAAAAGTTGCTTGTGAATACCTGCATAATCCAAATAATCAATATTTTGATCCCCGCAAACAAAACCGTGATCAAATAAGCCACTGCAGTGTTGAAATATGCAAGACATTTTGGTCAGGAACCTAATAAGATTCCCTGAAGGGAACCTGATAACACATAACTTTTTATCATGATTAGCTTAATCGCACAAAATTCGCAATGCGTTTCTTCAGAAAATCTTTCAAAGTCAAAGGTCAGAACTGAACCACCATGCTCGCGAATACCCAGGTAGCTTCATCATGGTGACATTATCTGAATTACACCAGTGTTCAGCAACACTAATAACGTGAGGAAGCTCGTGAAGTAGAACTTCCATCATGTTTAATTTATTCAACAAACAAAAATTTTTGTCTCAATGAACAATTATTAACCCATGAACTATATATTTTCTTGAATTTGAACCACTAGCTATTTTTAGTATGAAGTCCATGTTTACTTATCAATTGCAAATGCGTTAGTGAGGTCAGTGTCATTACTCTTCCTCCCCATCCTTCACGGTTGGTGGCATTTTACTTGTTCGTTAATAAAACCCACCACTTGTTCAATAAGTCTTCTTTCACTTTCTTCCTTCTTCCTGTTTTGTATGACAGATGTCGTTTCAGACGTTTTGGTTTCAGCTTGTGTGATTAATAAGCGTTCTCGTTTCGCTCCAATTTTGCATTTTGCTCGATTCCACCGATTCCATCGTTTTGATGTTAATTTGGCCTTTTTCACTGTTTGTGGGTGTTTACTTGTGGCCCCTCGTTTGGGGTTCTCACTGTTGTCCCCACGTTTTGGCGG
Source organism: Hermaeophaga mercurialis (assembly GCA_951812935.1). Lineage (NCBI taxonomy): Eukaryota > Metazoa > Arthropoda > Insecta > Coleoptera > Chrysomelidae > Hermaeophaga > Hermaeophaga mercurialis. The sequence continues at coordinate 8,234,861 of OX638366.1, forward strand.
ACTCTTTCTATTCCACTCCTGTTCCTTAGTCATCCGCAACAATGCTTACTTGGATAAAGTAATTTTGCCCCTTTTGACATTCTTTTTGATGTCGGGTTCTTTTACCTGTTTGTTTTTGAAGGGTCGGGTAATTGACCTCCACTTGCCTCCTCCTTTATTATTGGGGGTTAAGCGAGTGGAACTCTTTGGTTTGTTGATATTATTGATCCTCTCCGATTTACCCTGTTTCCGCATTTATTTAATTTCCAGTTCTTGGTGGGGTCTTTTCCCACATCCTCCCCTTTTATTGCTCTTAAGGGCAGTCGTTTATCTCCTTAATTTAGTCCCCTTCATATGTAAATTGCAAAAGTGAGTTTGAATAATTTGTAATTGTTCTTCTTAAAATGTTCAATGTTTTAAGTCCACTAGTTTAATACATTTCAATTTCAATTTTATTTCAAAATTTTTCAGTACCATTTAACCTTTTTTATGTTAATGTAGTTAATTAAAAATTTTATCCCATTTTTACTGTTCCTGCGTCATTATTAAATAAGTTTGATCTGTATGCCTAGTTTTTTGATCTATTTTGTTATTATTTCTAACATTAGAGACCTGATGACGACTTTTGTGAGAAGTCGAAACTTTGGATTTTCAATAAAATTTGTTGTGTTACGATTTTGAGTTTTTTTGGTTATTCCTCTTTAGCAGCAACATGGAGAACCTTTTGTATCTTTAATTTATTCGTCAAGCATTGGGAATTTAATTGTAACAGTTTTAAGTTAGATCTAGCCGGAAACGAGAAAGAATCTCTTCACAAGATACCTCTATTTCTGGAGATTAAATAGAAAAAACCCTATTTTAATTAGACACAGCTTTATTTAAAAAAATTGTAATTTCAATGAAACCTCCCCAAATGGAGTATCACCAATAACCAAATAAATTATCAAACATCCTAGACTCACATAAAAAATTTACCGATTCCTTAACAGCCTATAACGAGTTATTACTTCACATTTTCGGGAACGAATCGGAAAATTTAGGTCAGTCGATTATAATTATACGTACTTTGCAAAGACTAATAAATAATTTAAGTAAATAATTCCGCTGTAAGGGCTGGAAATAATTTTTTTTTTAGAAACGCACTGCTCCACGCAAATCATTAATTATTTCTGCTGGCGATTCATCAAATATTCATGGCATAATGTTGGGGAAATCTATCGATGATTTGGCCTTACAAATAAACGATTCGTAGTTGGGAATATTGGCATAAAATATTAGGAGGAATTTGGGTTTTATAAATACGGGGGTCTAGAATAGGATACGGTGTAATTATGGGAGAAATCCTCTAGGATTTGCTTAAGAAGTTTAGAAGCAGACCTCAACACTAAATCGCCCATTAAGTATCAAATTACGGATTGATTCGAAAATAATTAGAAGAAAGGCAACTTTATTGAAAATTAGCATATTCTTCGTTCAAAATGAACTTTTTTTCATTAAAAATGGACTGTTTTCCAATTTCAATTTAAGTTTGACTTTTCCCATTAAAAATTGTTTCGGAACAATTCTCTTTTCTTTTTTCTTTTATTAAAAATTGGTATTTTCTTCAATGTCATTTGTTAAAAACGATTATATTTTGATAATTCTTGAATGGACTATTTTCAATTAAAAAGCAGTTAAAATTAAACATTGTTCCATTATACACTTTTTATTAAAATATTCATTTTTCCATTGAAAATTAACGTTTGTTATTATAAATTGACATATTTTTCGTTTTCATAAAAAAAACATTTTGATATTTTTTAAATGAACTTTGAAATTGGCTCATACCATTAAAATTGGATGTTGTTCCTTTTGAAATTCCCTTTTTTAATAAAATTGTTATTTTCCATTGAAAATTGACTTTTCATTAAAATAACCTATCATAAAAAATATTATTTTCTACCGAAAAAAAAAAAATTACATTTTTTTGTGATTTTCTTTTAAGAACCGACTCGTTTTCTCTTCTCTTCTCTTTTTTTTAAATAGTATTTTTCAATATATTTTTTTTCATTGAGAAATGAACTTTGTCATATTAAAATCTGTCAACATTTAAATGAACATTCATTCAAAGTGGAAAATGTTCCACAAGAAATTCCCATTTTTTCCGCTAAAATTCCCATTTTTCCCGCTAAAATTTCCATTTTTCATTGAAAATTACTTTTGCATTAAAAATTGAATTTAGATCGAAAATCAGTTTAATTTTTTTTCCAAAAAATAATAACACCATCGTTGTTTTTTTACAATTTTTATATTTTTGAACGATGCAACTACAAACATAATTTTTGCTACTTGATTTTTTTGCATTTTACTGCATTTTAGAAAAAAAAATGCATTTGCCTAAAATACTTAAAATTTTCCAAAAATACTTACCAAAATGTTCTTTTAACGTAATACTCTTCCATTGAAAATTGACTAATTTCCAATAAAATTCTTAGTTTCCGTTGAAAATCAACTTCCATTATTAAATTATTGGATATTTTTTTTCTTTTGAAAATCAACATTTGTCATAAAAAATTTATTTTTTCTCCATTGGCAAAAATCGTTGAATACAAGGAAAAATTCAATAAATTCAATGAGAATTTTCCAGTTTAAGAAACGTTAAATGTTAAATCGACGAAAATTCCATCAATTTAAAAATATGGGCGAGCTTAAGAAAATATTATCGTTGAATTTAAAGAAAATGTAAGCTTCTTAAGTGAACTCAAGAAATAATTTGAAGAACTTTCAGTAATTTTAAATAAAAATTTGTAATTTAAAGAATTTCTTGTAAATTGTCAAATTTGTGAAATATTTGTTAATTTAAGTTTGACTATTTTCATGAAATTCTCATTTTTCATTGAAATTCGATATTATCAAATAAAATCCCAATTCTAAATTAACATTTTTTTATTTTTCTTGCCAAAACCGACATTTTACAAATCTTTTTCTTGATTGGCAAATTTTTAGTAACTATCCGTTTTACTCGGGAATATTCGATGATTTAATAAAAAATTTCTATTTTAAATAGCGTTATGTTAATTACAGAAAATTCAGTTAATTTAAGAAAAATTAGCCAAACTTAAGAAAAAAAATAATTGTTGAATGTAAGAAAACTTTGGTATTTTTTAAAAAAAATTAATAAATTTAAGAAACTTTTATAATTTTATTTATGATTTAAACAATCAACCATCGATCAAGTATCAAATTATCGATTAAATAGAAAAATTATTAGAAGAATGGCACTTTTGTTCCACAGTCTTTATTCATGTAGAACAAATCTTCGATAAGATCTGGCACATATAGAAACTAGGGAGGGTTTAGAATGGAAGAAAACACCAGGATACGAACTAATCGTTGAAGAAATCTTCAAGGATTTGCCCTAGTAGTGCAGTAGCAGATTTAGAGACTCAATTAGAAAAAATATTAGGAGAAAGCCTCATTTGTTCCACTGCTCTTTCAAAGAAAACAAATCTTCGATAAGATCTTGCACTTAAGGAAACTAGGGAGGGTTTAGAATTAAATAAAACACCAGCATACGAACTAATCGTACAAGAAATCTTCAAGGATTTGACCTAGTAGTGCAGTAGCAGATTCAAATACTCAATTAGAAAAAATATTAGAAGAAAGAAACTAGGGAGGGTTTAGAATGAAAAAACGCACCAGGATTGAAGAACTATTAAAGAACTTGTCCAAGAAGTATGAAGCAGATTCAAACCCTCAACTATCGATCAAGTCTAAAATTTCCGGTTGAATCGAAAAATTCTTAGAAAAGACACAATTGTTCCAAAACCTTTCTACATCTAGCACCGACCCCGGATCAGAACTAGCACAAAGGCTGTATACAGAAACTAAACAAATTAGAATTGAAATGAACATTTAAGCAAACCTAACATGGCTAAACTAAATTAAAAAACAGTTATTTCATTAAAAATAGACTTAACTGGTCTGGGGTATCGATCAGGCCATTATTGACCAAGAGGCCAACTGGCACAAGCAAAAATGACGCAAGTCGCGTGTGGTTGAACGAGTTGCCGAGGACACTTTGATGCGACACACAACTCACACAAAATATACCTTTATCCGTAATTACGAAAATGGAAAATCGAGATACACGTCAATAAACGGACAACAATAATCGAAATGCACTAATATTGAATGAATCCTCAAGGTGACACGAATTTACTAATGTAATCTACTGTTGCTGGATACTAATTATTAACCGAAAGAATCGATTGATCTGAAGAATTAAAATAAAAATAAGAATTAGACATTTACAGAAAGTGAGATCGAACCAATAGAAAACAGATCTCTAAAAATTTTTTTACTTGGTGACCCAGATTAATTTTAAGTGGTGGAAGTTTGTTGGAAAGATCTAAAAAAAATACAGAATTCAATTTTTTCAATACTGACGTTTCGGTCTCTAAGGAGAGCTTCACGGCACTAAAAATTAGATCAGTATTTTTTGGACCCTTTTCAACAACCTTTCACCTTACAGATTAGATTTTTTATGAAAAAAAAAAATACTATACAATATGTAATTATTTGTTCAATCAAAGCTATTAGAAAATTACTGAAAAATTGAAGCACTTATTAACAGCAACAGCTGTAAAGAATTTTAATGGAGAATAGTCAACGTTTAATAAAATCAATTTTCAATATAAAAAAGTAAATTTTTAATGGGATAAGTCTATTTTTAATGGTAATTATCGACTTTTAAAAGAAACAAGAACATTTTTAATTAGATAAATGGATTTTTAATTGCAAAAGACGGATTCTAATCGAAAACATTAAATACTTTATACGTAAAGGTCAATTTCCCAAAGAAAATAAGGATTTTAAAAGGAAAAAAGTCAATTTTAAAAGGAAAATATACAATTTTTCAATTTCAATTTTTAATGGGTCAAGCCTATTTTTTACTCTCAAATCTTTAATGAAAGATATTAATTTTTAAAGATAAAAGTTTAATTTTGAGTGAAGAAAAGGGAATTTTTTAATGGAGAAGCCGATTTTTAATGGCAAATGTCAATTTTCATAAGAAAACAATTAATTTTTAATTCGATAAGTGCATTTTTAATTACAAAAGTCTGATTCCATGGAATAAATAAGAATTTTAAAAGAAAATATTCAAATTTTAGTGACAAAAGCCAATTTTCAATGAAAAAATAAATTATTTTTATTGGATGAGCCAATTTTTAACCTTTAATGTTTAGTGAAAAATATTCAATTTTTAAAGAGGAAAGTTTAAATTTGAATGGAACAAAGGGAATTTTAATGGAAAATATTGATTTTCACAAGCAAACAATTTTCATCTGACAAAAGGCATTCAGAATTTATTATTTGCCGCTAATAAAAATTTATTATTAGACTTTATATAAAAACAGTTGAAAATATAGCAGAGTATATAATTATTTGGTCATTCATATTAAAGCAGTTTCATTATTTTGATATTTTTTCATTATTATGTGGTTGCCATTCGATTTTTTTAATATTTTCCTAATAATATTTTTTGTTTTAGAAAAAATGAAGATGACCAAAAATCTAAATATCTAAAGCGATTTTGTTTTAGAAAAAAAAATAGCAGTTTAAACAGTAAGTAATAAAACCTTTTCCACCTATATTCATTGAAAAAAAATCCAAATATTTATTGTAGGCTAACCTACATTATTATATTTGGATCTTCTATGTATTTTTTTTTTCTAAATTTTTTTTTTTAATAAAAAAATATATTTTGCCTATTTCCATATTTTTTAAAATTGCATCACTTGTTTGGAAATTATATTTACTGTATTTTCCATGTATTTTAAATTTTCTCGGTAGATTTTTGAAATTGCATGACCGGCCAATTCACCCGATCTAACCCTATTGGATTCTTTAAGAAACTATTCAAAAATAAAAATATACTTCAACAGACCAACCGATAAAGATGATTTCTGTGATTAACCAAAATTAAAATTTGATTATTCACTTATTCTCTCATTATTTTTCATGTGTTTCGTTTTAGGGCTATTCTCATCTTCTTTTTCTTTTCCCTTAACCTGTCCGTTACGTCAAAAAGTAGCGGGAAGATTTAAATTTAAATCCGGATATATGTTGTAAATGTCTAAATCCGTTTAAAATTATGGTATATATTTTGATTTTAATTTGATTATTGAATGAATCAAGTTGATGGTCAAAATGTAGGTTCTAATGAAAGGTTTTTCTTTTTATTCAAGCATTTAATTCGAAAATCCGTGGGTAGAAATTAACAACCAAAAATTAAAATTTTTATATCTCATTCACAGCGGTGAGTACAAGATCCTTTTGAGAGCTGGTGCTTGTCGTTCTTTTTTTAATTTACTATCTATTAAAACCCATGTCAGTTTTATGGGCAAAGTGCCATTCCGGCCTTTTATTTTACTAGTTTTACGACACCCAGCACAATCATTTTTTCAGGATTATTCCGTTTTGTTGTAAATCTTACCTGGATTTTAATTTTTTTTAAAATGATAGAATTCGGAATTTTTATCTAATAAAATATATAATTTTATGTTTAATATGTTAAGTAAGTAAGACTTTTTACCACTAGTTCTGTAATTTAGCTCATTGCGACATTTGAAAATTATTATAATGTACATTTAAGCCCAATTTATAACTCTGCAACTCTCACATCAAATTATTTACATAAATTTAATTTTTTTTGATGAAATCAATGTTTCTTTATTCTTAATTAATTGAGAAAATGACTCGCCTCTATTTTGAACTAAAACTGAGCATCGGAACTATTTCTTTTCTAACTTTCCGAATTTTTATTAAATAAAATTTATATTTTTATGGTCAATAGGTTAATTATGTTGTAAAGTGATACATTACACCTCTAGTTCTGTAATATAGATCATTATGATATTTGGAAATCGATTTAAAGTACATTTAAGCCCAGTTTATAACTCTGCAACTCTGACATCAAATTATTTAAATAAATTTCATTTGTTTTCTTGAAATTAACTTTTATTTACTCTTAATTAATTGAGAAAATTACTCGCCTCTATTTTGAACAAAAACTGAGCATCGAAACATTTTATTCCCTAAACTTTATGAAAAACGTCGAGAATATTCTAATAAATATAAATGTAAATTTATTTATGTTTTTAGGCAGTTTTGTGAAGTTTGCCCTGTTAAAAAAAAATTTAAACCTCACACTCGATACCAACTTGTAAAAATATGTTAAACATGTTGTAAAATGCTAGTTTACACCACAAGCTCTGTAATATAGCCATTACGTTATTTGAAAATCACTTCAAAGCATTTTTAAGCGCAATTTATAACTTGATAATTCTCACATCAAATTATTTATATGTATTTAATTTATCTTTTTGCAATTAACGTCTGTTTACTCATATTTAACTGTGAAAATTACTCGCCTGTATCTAGCACTGAAAAGGGGCACTGAAACCGTATTTTTTTTCTGAAAATTTCCAGTTTTTCGAATGGAATATTGTCAACTATTCTGCACTGATAACAATGTAACAATATTTTGCAATGCGGGTTTGAAAATATGCGTGAGATAGTGTTTCGTTTTTTGCCATGAGATTCGAGATAGAGACTTGTTTGTCTGAATCCATCAAGGATAGTTTCTATCATATTGTAAACAAATCGAAGGATAAAATAAAATAATAGATCGTATCTCTTTTTTCTGCCAAAGTTGGATTCCGAGCATCGGGTTTTATAGGGAAGAGAAAGCGTATACAGTGAACATTGAAATTATAAAATTGGTTTATGAAAATTAATCTAATATTTCAGAATAAATTAAGTAACTTTCACACAATTTTATATGTGAAACAAGTTTTTACATAATTAATTATTTGAAATTACATTTTATGTAAAATTACAATTTTTAATATGTAGGAAAAATTACTTTGTGAAAATGTTACCATAAATATTGTGTGAAAATAAAATTTTACAGAACACATGTAATATTTTAGAATAAATTATGTAACTTTACACATAACTGATTGAGTAAAATTAAATCCTTATTGAAATTTACACATTATATATGTTTATGAATTATAGTATGTAAAAACTGATTGCAGTGCTAAATATATTTATTATGCTAGTAGATGTCGCTATAATAGAAGTAGGTACTGACGTTACCAAATTACGAACTAATAGAGTTTTCTAATAAAATAAAGGACAATCCATGTATTAAATAAACGGTACCCTTTAAGAAATTAAAGTCAAACTGAAAATTTTTGGATGTATCTATTTTCAAAAATCGAATTAATATTGCGCCAAATGTTTTTAATGTCCGTAACTTACATCTTTACTTACTACTTAATCATTCTGTAAAAGTTTTGGCCAATTGTGTTATACTTTTATGGCATAGCAGTTAAGACATAAAGGTTGGTTCGCCCAGTATTTAATTCTAATACATTTTTCTTGAGAGATTCTATCGGTTTTACATTAATACATGTGAAAATAAAAATTTTACCCAATAAATAATGGAAAGTAGAAGAGTTCATTGTCGTCTGAGGGAGGCGCGGTTTGAAGTCTTAACTTTTGCCATCAGTGTCGAAAATCGAGAATTTAGAACCATTGCGATTTTAATAGATCTGCTAAATCATGTAAGTTTTTTTTATAATGTACGGATGTATATTACGTAGTTTTAAAATTGTGACCCTAAGAAAATACGAGTTGCATCAGCGTCTACATCGTAATTGGACTGGTGTTAAGTTTGATAGTTTAAGAAATAAATATAGCATTACTTTGTTTTTAAACCACACATTTTAAGGAACACGGTGAAAATCAAATCAAACTCTTAGTTGTAGAATTGTAAATTGTGTGGTAATAACTTCTGATACAAAATTACTTTTTTCTCAAAATTATAATCATTTAAAAGAGCTAAAGTGCTAAAGTTAAATATACTTTACACAGCTTTTTTATGAAATTTGGTTTTCTGGATTTACCAATCAACCGACTACAATGAGAACATCACTGCACAGAGCTGATTGAAATAAAAAACATTTATTTTAATGGACACAGAAAACCTATTGCTTTATGAAAATTTGATATTAAAAGGTAAAAACCTCCCTAGAACTAGAAATTCTTAATACTGGTAAGAAAAAACTTTTAAAAAAGCTACATACATTCTCTATGCATTTTGAACAATATTATTTTTCCAACTCTCCATAAACTTCTAATAAATGAAGCAAACCTAGTGGCTGAAAGTAACAGAAGCCCAGTAGAAGATGAAATCCTTCCTCATGTTAAATCGGAAAAACTTATTTTATTAGAAAAGAATTAAATATGAAAACCTCCTTCGGGATTTCACAAACATTTTAACTCCACAAGAGTAAACGAATCCACCCCCAATACGGGTTACTGAAAACTGTGTAAAATAATGTGTAATTTTACATAATTTAAAATGTAAATACACATATTAATTTTACAAATTATTTCATTTGATTTTACATTATGTATACTGCCATATTACATAATTTATCATGTAACTATACATATTCAGTTTTAATTTTACTTAAAATATTTTGACTTATTACATAATATATTTTGTACTATATATATATATATATATACTATATAACACATTACTAACTTTTAATTTTACATGACAGTTTGCTGAGAGTTACATGAAACAGAGTGTAATTTACTTATATAAAATAATATGTACAATAATTGCTACATGAAGATATGTATTTTCACATAACTTAACGTTGGTTATTGTTTATCTACGTTGTATTGTGTGATTACATGGATTTCAAATACTATTTCAAAAAATAAATAATATGCGAAATAGAAATAATAATGTATAATAAATAATAATAACATATTTGTAATTAGATTTCAGATGCTACCAATTCACGGCGGCGTAAATTTAGTTGAGCCGATAGATATACTTATAAAACGAGTTAAACGAAATCGAGATTTGAGTATATTACAAACAAATTTATATCTTATACTTTCGTGACAAAAAAATAACAAAAACAAATAAAGCCTACATTTACTTTCATGATTCGATATTATTAACCTCCAAATTTTTTAATCACCCCAGTAATATTGTCATAAATAAAGTACTTTTTCGATAACTATTCACGGAATTTCGTTTTCATAATTATTAGAATTCATTTATAGAAATTAGAACACACTTTAAAATAATCTGCAGCTTACATGTTTGTTTAGCCGTAAAAATTTATATAAACGATAAAGAAATGTCGCGACTAAACTCTTGATCCTTACAAAAATAGTACAAAAAATAAATTATAAACTTATAAATTGGCATCTGGTATCTTACAAGGAGCACTTTTATTTTTATAAGACAACAGATCTCATTTTAATTAAATCTACATTACATTGAAAAATTTGTAAAATTTTGCTGCAAGTTTTGAACGTTTTTTTATTTCTCTAATTTATTTCATTTAACTGTATATTTATTGTTATAAACACTGTTTCTAAAGCAATACAGTTCTATTCTAATTTGTTATATTTGCAAGCCGTTAGTTTTTATTTTAATAGTTTTAGCATTAGTTGTGGTAATATGAGTAACGATGTTAATGGATTAGTTGAGTTAGTGTAGAGACAGTTTAAAAATAAGAGCTTGTGAAGTGTACAGATTTATAGAGAATTTAAACTCCTTCAAGAACAAATCTTAAGGAGCAAAAGAATACGAATAGTAATAAATGACCAGGTAACCGAGAGAGAGCGCAATAACGCGTCCCCTCCATTCACCCTACTCTTAACTGCGAAGACAGTTCAATAGAAATAAGTAGTGTTTACTCAACGATTTAAAAAATGCCTTAATTAACAGTAAGGCATGAGTCCTACTGGTAAACAAATCTATAGATTTTTTGCTGGTATAATTCTCTAATAGCAATCTCTACCTCACCGTCAGAACTGAACTGCTCCCCTTTCAATGATTGTTTTAATGGGCCAAACACATAAAAATCGCATGGGAATAAGTCGGGACTGTAATCTGGATGTTGTCAAACTTCCCATTCCATATGACCAAGCAGATCTTGAATCGTCTGAGGTACATGGGGTACAGTATATCATTATCATGTAGAAAAATGACACCATTTGTGTGATGTTTAGTCTTGATACTGGTACGTAAGCCTTTAAGGAAAGCGTTAATGTTGATACTGGGTTCTTGAAAATACAAGAACAGCATACTTTGGTAATCAAAAAATTCGATCAATATTACTTTTCCTGCCGAAGAGTTGCGATCGAAATTGTTTCACCTTCGGAAATTGTTAATGGATCTATTTCATAGTCTGAGATTTGGATTATTGTTCGCAGTAATAATACTGGCAATAATTTGGAATAGAAAACTATTACCTTATTTTTGATTGCGCATCAAATGCAAATCTTCTGCTCATCAGTAAGCATCCCTGAGATCCACTGAGCTGTAACTTTGAGATAACCAAGATTATAAATAATGGAAAGAACATTTGAGAAAGTTCTCTTGTTGTAACAATGGACAGGGAGGCCTGTTCAGGTCCTGTTTGCCACCCTTCTCCTTATTACCACGTGATCTGGACTTCCTCCAAACATTTTGTCTTTCCGATAAAGGTTAGAGTGTTATTCAATGAGAGAGCATGTAGGTCTTCAACTTCCATCTATTTAATACCAAAGATTTCCTTTCTTAGGTATAGACAGACCTTGCAGCTACCAAAGTATTGGAAGGAGGTTATCTCCTTCCCTCACATTTCTGGAATTCTGAGTCCTTTACTGCCGTACCTTTAGAGTTTACAGTGTCCAATGAGGACTCCAACAGTCAACCGTAAAGAAACTTCTTTAACTATGATGTGTTTATTTCTGCGTAATCCAGTTTCCAGCTGTCTCACATTTTCATCTGATAATGCAATACGTGTAGGTCCAAAACGAGCCAAATATTTAGTGGATTCCCTTCTTTTTCGAGATGTATTGCAACCTTCAAGTACTCCCATTTGAAACTAACTGTAGGTACAATACACATCTTTAATTCTCTTATAAATTTCCTTTGGTAGACTCCTTCAGCAGCCAAAAACTACAGTTTATCTTTGAATAGATTTTCCATCGCAGATAAAATTTTTTAATTCAGTCCCAGTAAACTGCAAATAATTTTGACAGATACAACTAACACAAATAATATAAACAAATGAATTCCGTTGCCATAGCGACGAAATCATGGCTACGTTGATCAAACGTATTTTTATTGATCTATCTTCGTAAAGTTTCAATTTTCCTCCCAGTATATTGAATAATAAAAATTTTTCTTGGATATTATGATACATAGTATTCTGTTTAAATATATAATCTGATAGTGAATTTTTAGTAACGAAGGCGCCAAAAATGCGCAAAATTTTAAGTACCTAATCTAATATTTATTATCAATTATTTATTTATCGGTGGTTTTAATCGGTGCCAAATGATTGCGCCAAGTTGTAGGAAATTAAAATAATGTTTATATCTTTATAACTGATGAAATTTTGAAGCATTAAAACATTTTTTCAACTACTAGAAATAAATTGTTCAAATAATAAAAATATCGATCTGTACCAATAACATTACGTTTTCTAGTATTTGCTTAAGTAATCAGCAATATTATAAAAAAAATTTAATCTATCAAGATTGTTTTTATTAAACGTTCAATACAAAGTAATCTGCTGAGAATTTAAAAATGCTGTGATGTTTTTTGATTGGAACTTTTTTAATTATTGTAATTATTTTATTGTTGTAAAAATCTGTATTTGATTTTTCCCACTCTTGAAATTATTGTTCTCGATCACGTCTCGTGTTGTCAAACGTACCTTTCGCAAAAAATAGGTCTTGCATTTCTATAAATTAAAAGACTGTATATTTTTCAGAAAATATTTGCATAATGTACAGGGTGATGTATTAGTGTGGAAAATATAGAATTAAATATTTTACAGAATAGTAAACAGACTTCAGATGAAGGTTTTGTTTTTTTCAGGAATTATTCGAAAAAATGATGACTTCACCAACCTTTTTAATGATTTCTTCTTTTTTTGTAATAAAAAAATATTTTATTTATATTTTAGTGTTTATTGATACCTGTTGGAAAATTTTAATGGATTTTTATTGAAAAATAGATACAACTTACCTTGGTAACTTTATTTTACGGAGATTATTTCTAAAGTTGGAAAATAAATTTTTTTTCATAGTCAAATACATCACCATGAAGAAAGAAAATGTCTCTTTCCAAAAACGTATTTAATTAAATGTATTTATATAATTAATAATATTATTGCTTTTCTACAAATACAAACCACAATTTATCTCATAAAATTTGTCTTAAAAGAACACATTTGAATTTTAGACATATTCTGAATTTTCAAGAAATTTTCAAAAAACTGAGTCTAATAAATCAATAAATAAAAAATGAAATTTTTAATAAATAATAATCAAGATTTAAAAAGGTCTATAGTTTTTTCTGCAATGTGAGAATATTTTAATAAATTTGTATACAAATTGTGAAAGCTAACACCCAAAAGACTTATAAAATGTTAAAAATCTCACTTTTCGAAAACTGTTTTAACTTTAATTTTGTTTTCAAAAATCAAGAGGCCACTAAATTCAAATTTTGAAATAATAAAACTACTTTTTATTTCCCAAATAGTTTTAAAATGTTTTGTTTTATATTTAACTTTTTCTAATGTATAATCGTGAAATGAACAACTTTTCAAAAATCCAAAAAATTAAATTACGGTTTCAAAATATTTTATTTAATTTAAAGTAGTTTCAAAACATGAAATTAATTTAAAAGTTCTTCCGTTTTTTTGTAATGAGAAAATAATAAAAACATTTGGTCAAAAAATTTCAAATAATTATTTTCAAAAAAGCTTGAATTTGAATATTTGCAAAAACATTACATTTTTTTTTAATGAAATTAACATTTTAAAAGATCCCATCGTTTTGTCTATAATGAATAAACCGGAGAATAATTTAAATAATTGAGGATAAAAATATCAATAGAAAATTATTTTCCAAAAACTTTACTCGTAAACTTGTATCTTAAATTAATAAAAAGAGTTTTCCTCAACTTTGAATTTAAAATATTTTACTCAAATAAAATTTTTTTAATTAAATGAATATTTAAAAAAAATGAAATTAACATTTTAAAAGTTTCACCGTTTTTTTCTGTAATGAAAGAATTATTTTAAAATTTGGTTAAAAATATATCAAAAAATTATTTCCCTTAAACTTGAATAGAATTAAATTGATGATATTTAAAAAAAAATTGTTTTTTATTTTTCTAATTTTAACATATGAAATGGATAATTTTTTTAAAAATCAAAAAAATTAAATGATCGATCATAAATTTTGATTTAAAAATATTTTAATTAAATTAGAATATTTTCAACAGAAATTAACATTTTAAAAATTTGACAGTTTTTTCTTCTACAATAAGAAAATACGTTAAAAATTACACAAAAAATATTAGAAAAATTATTTTGTAAAAATCCTTGAATGTTAAATTAATAATAACAATATTTACATTTTATATGTTTGATCGTTTTTTCCTATAACGAGAGAATAATTTAAAAATTTGGTTAAAAACACTTAATGATAACATTTGCATTTTGTAAAAAACTTCTATTTTTCAAATTTATAATCGTAAAATGAGCAACTTTTCATAATTAAAAAAAACTCACCAGCTTTGGCTTAAAATATTTTATTTAAATTAAAGCCTTTTAATTAAATTGAAATATTTTCAAAAATAACATTAACATTTTATGTTTCTTAGGTTTTTCTGATGCAATGAAAGAATAATTTAAAATTTGATCAAAAAATTATCAGAAAATTATTTCTTGAAAATTCTTAGTTTGAATATTTATTTTATAAAAACTTTACATTTTTTAAATATTTTTTTTATTCATTTTTTTCTAATTTATGATAATCGTGAAATGACAAATTTTGAAAAATGGTGCTTCAATCACTAATTTAAAACATTTTAATTAAATTAGAATATTTAACAAAAATTAAAAATTCCACAGTTCTTTTTTCTGAAATGAGAGATAATTGAAAAAATTTCGTAAACAAATATCAGAAAATGATTTCCCAAAAAAATTATTTTTATTCATCTTTTTCAAATTTATTAAAAGAGAATGAACAACTTTTCAAAAATCAAAATTGATAAATAATTTTTCATCAATGTTTTAACTTAAAAGTCTTTTAATTAAATTAAAATATTTTTATAAACTCGGAATTTATAAGTTACACAATATTTTTGTAATATTTAATAAGAGAATAATTTAAAAATTTTGTTAAAAATATATCAGAAAATTCTTTAATTTGAATATTATTTTTTTTCTAATTTATGATATGCGTGAAATGAAAATATTTTGAAAATTCGTGCATTAATTTTTAATTTAAAATGTTTTAATTAAATTAGAATATTTAATAAAAATTAAAAATTCTAGTTTTTTCTGTAATGAAATTAAAGATAATTTAAGAATTTGGACAAAAAATATAACAAAATTACAAAAATATTTAAATTAAAAATTGTTTTTATTCATTTTTTCAAATTTATTAAAAGTGAATGGACAATTTTTCAAAAATCAACATTGATAAATAATCTTTTATCAATTTTTTAAATTAAAAGTCTTTTAATTAAATTAAAATATCTTTATAAAGTGAAACTAGGAATTTAAAAGTTGCACAATATTTTTTTGTCATATTTAATAAGAGAATAATTTAAAAATTTGGTTAAAAATATATCAGAAAATATTTATTATTTATAGCAAATTCTTAGATTTGAATTGTATTTTTATAATTTATTATATTATATATTATTATATATTCGAATTTATGACTGAAATAAAAAATTTTGAAAAATAAAAAAAAAGTCAAAATTGGTAAATAATCTTTCTATTTTTTAACTTAAAATCTTTTAATTAAATTGAAATATTTTTAAAAGTGAAACCAGGATTTTAAAAGTTACACAATATTTTTTTTATAAAAAGTAATAAGAGAAGAATTTGAAAATTATTTCGAAAACTTGCAACAAAATTAATAAAAAAGTTAAAATTTTTTGAAACTCTTTTCATTCAACTTTTCTTAATTCATATTCATGAAATGAGCATATTTTGAAAAATCTGAAACAACCAAAATATTTCAACGAAAAAATATTAACTTTAAATTTGATAATCGTTGTTATTAAAAAATTCACGAATTCAGTAAACATTTAATTCATAATAATAACAAACAATAATTACAAAACAAACAGCGACACTTAAACACAATTCACACTAAAAAAAATCTTCGATACCGTCACGAAAAATAATTCGCACACCGCAAATCCGGCAACCCCGCACAGATCGCGAAACCGACGTTTCGGAAAAAGCGGCCACCACGGGTTTTGGGCGCGTCCTGGCGCAAATTCGCAACATTCACGCGATTTGGATGAACCGGCCTTGCGTACGCCTTCAGTTCACGTTCCACGCAAAATACCGCTACAAATTCTCAAATGCAATACCCGACCTACCATAAGGACATTGCCTTTGCAGGATGTTGCCAATAGTTTATTTGCCATACAGGATGGTCCGATATGGAAGTCATTATTCACCGGGAAATTTTAATGGAGTTGGAGTTGTTGCGGTAAGATAACGGAGGGTATGTGTTGGCGTTTATCACGTATTTCTATTCTAAATTATAAAGACTATACATAGTGTACAATTATAATCTCTCAAAGGTAATCACTGTACGCTCCACTTTCCCTTCGGCCCTACCTTTGGGTGCCCTTTACGTTCGCCATGGGCACACCATAAACAGCTATAGTATTTCTATTCTAAATTGCAAAATCTCAAAAAAGGGGTTCATAAAAATCTAACAAACGAAGATCCATGCTCGTAGGTACTTAAGTATCTGCATACATTTGATATTTACGTAGATAATAAAAGAAAGACTCTATACATAGTGTATAAATATAATATACTTTTACTTTAGTTTTTATAAATGAATCAAATGTATTTTTTTTAAAAAGTTTCAACATTTTCCTAATTATCTTACCACACATATTATTACTCAATGAAATTGGCGCAGTCTAGTTTGTACAAGAAAATTAAACTATTTTAAACATACTTTTTCATGAAGAAATACATATAAAAACACATCATTAAAAATCAATCATTACTCAAGAACATTTTTTAGAAACCAAAACTATGCATAAAGTGTTGCTGTTAGTAGCAATGATTTTTCATTTTTTTACCGTTTTATTATACCCTATTTGTTTCTACGAGCCTGGGACTGCTACAGGTATTTTGCTTAATTACCATTTTTACTTAGTAAAAAACCTCAGAGGATGTTAAAATGTATTGAAAGCAGGTTAAACTAAAAAAACATTTTTAAAACGAAATTAAAGGAAACTACTTCAATTGCAACATTAAAAATAAATAAAAACATACTACATACTAAAAAACTAGTTCTTTGATTATTTAAACAAAAATATTATTTATAAATCTTCTTACTCAAATTTTTTAAACGAATCTCCATTTAGTCTAATAATGATGGGTTTCAGGGGGGGGGGAGGTGTTGACACAATATACTAATCTCCTTTTTTTATGACATGCTCATTTATTTTTGTTAATTCCGAAATTATTTGATATTGTTTCATTCTTCTTCTTTTTTAAACACTCAAACATATTTAAAACAACTTGTTGCTTTTGTGTGTGTAAATTTTTAGTTTTAAGTACATAATTGTCATTACTTGTTTGTGGAATTTCATGATATTGCGATATTTCACTATTTAACTTCGATCTTCAAAATACCACATTTTTAAAGAAATGAAAAATTAAAATTTAACGAAAACAATCACTCCCACGCGCTACTGCCTAAGAACTTAGAAGGGGAACGATTTACTTTCACAGAAACTCAGTCAAATACTTTAAAATGTATGTGCGAAGTGCGAAATGTGAAAATTGGTACTTTTCTATGTGGGTTAATGAAAATATTTTTTTGTTAGTGAAAAAAAATAATTGAAGTTGGTATCTTATACAAAAATCCTATTTTACAAATTAGAAATTTTATATTTTAGTTAGATTTTCAGGAATATAATTTTCTAATACATTTTTAAGTTATTTAAAAATTATTTTTAAATTATCTTTTATTAATCTCGTAATATATTTTTAGCAAAATTTCCATCACAGAAAAAATTCTGTGTTCAGTTTGTGGAATATCTTAAAATCAAAATCATATCTTTTTGCGAAATATATTTATTATCTTCAAAATTGATTAATATTTCGCTGAAAAATTTGATTTACAAGAAAATAATTTTCAATTTTTTTAAATTTTTGAAATGTGAGTTTTTGGATTGAATTAAATGTTAGAAATTTGTAAATGATTTTATCATTTTAATTCTAATTTGATTCACAGGAAAATATTTTGCTAATATTATTGATCTCATAATTGTATTACGAAAATTGTCGCCATCTAAAAAGTCAGAAATTTACAAATTATTTTGTCATTTTAATATTCTATTTTGATTTGCAGGAAAATTATTTTCTCATCTTATTTTTAAGTTTTCTTTACTTTTGCCATATTTTTTTATCAAAATACAAAAAAGTGTTTTCATTTTAAGAAATATTTTAAATTTACAATTGATTAATAAAAAAATCAAATTGTGGGTAGAAAAATCTGATCTAATTTTAATTAATTTAAAAAGTGAAAACCGTGTAATTTTATGGTAGTTATACAAGGTTTCTAGTTCTTGGTTCATTTTTCCTCTCCACATTCCTTCGCCTGTCTTATTTCCTCCAATACTTTCCCTAAGTATATTTCTTTTGCTTATCTCTAATTTCTTTTTTTTTGTTATCAACCCCTAGTTTAACAATTTCTCTGTGAAAAAGATCAACAATTACACTACTAAATATGTTTTTCAATGTCATCTAGAATAAATTAATGATTTTTTCTTGGAATTATCAAACTGTTCAGGGCCTTGTACGTTTTATTTCTGTTAGTGAAGTTATAAAAATCTATAAACATTATGTGTACCCCTAGATTTTATGATGTTTCCTTATTTCAATTATTAATTCTATTTTCCCAGTTTCCCAATATTTGATCATTTTCGTTATCATGTTCTGCCTCCAGCACTTTTTCCAACTTTAATATCTTTATTTTTTCTACATTTTTTCTTTCTGCTCTATCTACATCTGTCTGTTCTTATCTGATTTTAGTTTCCGTGAGTTCTTGTTTCCATCTTTCCATTATTTGTAAATATATTTATTTCATTTCTTATCTTTTATGTTCATGTTATTTATATTTTACCAAGTATAAAGACCATATTTAATATGAGAGTTTCATATTTAACCTCCATATCTTTATTCAACGATTTTTCTGTTATTCTCTGCCGCATTATTTATTGATTTATCTATTTATTCACCCAAACAGGTCACTAATTATTTGCTTTAATAACTTAAAGTCATCATCAGCGAATAAAAGACCAGATCACTTTTGGTAAATTATTTACAAATACCAAAATTAGTGGTTACTTATGGTAATCCAGATAAAACCTGAAAATTGATAATTGCTAAATAATTGAACAGTGTCATAATTCGCTCCAAGCTAATTTACCTTTTCCAACAGTATGCCATGATTCACACGATCAAATGCTGTACTAAAGTCAGTATATACTGCATCTAATTGCAATTTTTTGTCTAAAGTTTCATATGTGAAATTCGTAAATAGAAATAAGTGCCACTAAAACATTTTGATACAAACCTATTTTGCTGTTCTGCCAGATATTTCTCATAGAATGTATACAAAGTAGAATAAATAATTTATTTAAACAATTTAGAAGGAGCACACATTTTCGATATAAGCCCATAGTTGTCATTATTTGATTTCCTTGTTGTTACGTATTGGGATATTTTTCTTTCAATAAATATTAGGGCAACATTATTAAATAACTAATACATTTAATCGCAGGGGTAGGCACCATCATCTTCTCGATAACCCGAGAACCTAAACTTGACTTTTTTAATTTCTTTTTATTTTCCCAACTAATTTTATTTATAATGTTTATTAATTTTGATGATTGTAACAAAACTGTTTATTTGTTATCCGATCGCGACCTTGCCCCAAATATTTCGCTCATGTAAAATTAAATACACAGTGAATGTTATAATTTAGAAAATAAAAAATAAGTTCTATGTACAGGGCGATATTTAACAAAATCTCTGTACATACTATCATGAAAATATGTAAAATAGGTTACAGAATTTTTCATAATAATTATTAACTTTGTCCTAAATCAGAGTGATTTAATACAGTTTGCTAAGAGGAATCCTGAAGTAAACAGTTCATTTTTAACAAACCTGATATTTTAAATTATACTAAGCATTTTTCACAATATTATTCAATGATCGATTTAAATATGGTAAAATAATAATAATTTTTTAATAAGTTGAGCGGTAAATGTCGTCCTTGACAAATGGTAAGTTTTCTATTGAGATTTATCAATGAAAACAAGTGTGAAAATAGTTTAGAGATACGCAACCAAGACAGAACTTTTTTCTACCAACTATATATAGCTATAATATTGATAATAATAATAATAATAATAATAATAATAATAATAATAATACTAATAATAATTATAATAATAATAATAATAATAATCTTTATTTTCCATTGGACAATTATAATTGTATGGAATGCGTCAATTATTCATAAAAATAAAAAAGCGAAAACATTTACAAAGAAATACTAACTTTTAACAATTGATTTAAATAATCTAAAAATTCCTTAAATGAATAAAAGCAATTTTCCAATAAAAAGTTATTTAATATTCTTTTATAAATAACCAGATTAGAGAAAGATATGGATAAAATTCTGCAGATGGATCCTTGAGGGACACCCATATTTACCATATTATTCTTAAATTTAAAATTGATGGTTCTTGCTGAATTATTTTCTTTATTGATTAATAAGATAACTACTGTGTTTACGATCGTTAAGAAAAGATGCTATCCAGTCTAGTGCTACACCTTTCATTCCATGATTTTGTGAAATTGATAATAAAATATTATGATTAACGCAGTCAAACGCCCTGCTGAGAACGGAAAAAACGCCAACAGGATATTCAACTCCCTCAAAATATTCGATTGTAAAAAGAGATAATTGCAGTGACGGCTGATTTTTCGAAGGAAATTGTATTGTTTTTGAGTAATAATATTACATTTTATACTTTTTTCAAAGTGGTGTCGAGCTGGTGTGAGATTCTCTTAAAAATTTTGTTCAGTTTTCCTGAATTTGTTGTTTCTCTTCGATTTTGTATCGAATGTTATATTTCATTTCCCACAATTAGTGGGCTCAATTATGTTGCTCCTTTTAAGAAGTTTATCTCCCAGTCCACAAGTACCCAGTGGTTTCTTTTTCATATTGACCTTTGGGGCAAACTTGGCTTGCCTCATCCTTTACTATTGGATGTTCAGGTGAGCGAAGCGGATTGGTTGGTTGACATTACTGATCCCAATTTCATTCTTACTTTGCTTAGTTCCCCCATGTCTTGTGAGTTCGTGATGACAACTCGTTTACCCTTCAACTTTCTTTGGTGGTTACCTTTTCACACCAACCTTTCTACGAATTCAGTTTGTTACCAAACCTTGGTTCATAGTTGTAATCGTACACGGTTACGTGATGTGGTTTTATTTTAATTCAAGTATATCTAAAGTAAATTTGATGTTCTTAAGTTTGTTTATTGACTGTGTTAATATATAATGTTTTATTTCATTACCACATTTAATTTAACTTTGTTTTCATTGATACATTGATTTTCATTCCTGTTGTATACATTTTAGGCTTGAAGGTGACTTTCTAGTTGTCTTTTTGAATAAAAGTTGTTGTGGTATGATTTAGAGTTTCGTGTGATCATTCTGTGTTACAACATTGGAGAAAAATGGAGAATCCTTTGTATCAATATTATATTTAGTTAAAAATTGAGCAAGAAGTGCATATTCGAAAAACGTGAGGAATAGTCACTGGTCTGTAGTTTTTTTGTTAGAGAAGGTTTTCTGTTGGGCTCGAATGTGGTATAGAGGATTAACCAAAAAAAAAATTAATTAAAGTCAGATTATTTTTTTATAAATTGTACCGATTTTTCCAATCTTTAAATTAGAAGGAAAACGACCGCATTCAAAACACATCAAATGCGTCAAAGGGTGCTTAATATTTTTACTATTTTATCTAAAAAAATTGGAATAACATCTACGCCACAAGAGCTTATGTTTTTTAGTTTAGTTACAAGCAGTTGTAATGATTCATTAGAATGGAAAGGTGTTAGCAAACAGTATAAAAATGATTTTGAAACATGTACATTTTGAACGAAAAACACTTGTAAAAATGATAAATTTATTGAACGGTCCACCCCGTAGATCCACTTCTCCTGACCACAGTCAACATTCGCGAATCGCGTGTGCATCAGGATGATGTCGTCACGGAGCAGGAGCAGACGACAACATCGTATGATGTTTTGTTTGTGTGCAAAAAAAAAAACCGAGGACCAGCGAACTCGCGAAGTAGGCATTGGCAATTCCACGGCCTCCGTGGACCTTCATTCGCGAACCTGACTTCGCGAATCGCAGTTGGCCCTGGGAGTTCGCAGGAGTTGTTGCTATGGTTACCGGCTCGCAGGATCGTCTCCATGGACACGCTCCACGTCTTCACCTCGAATTTCGAGTGGTTTCCTTTTTTTTATTTTCGATTTTGGATTCGTGTGGTCGATCTGCGTTATTATTTTTTTTTGAGAATTTGTGTTGTCACTTTGCGTTATCGTTTATCGTTTTTTATGGGGGTTTTATCAGTGTTATTGTGTATTTTGATTGGTTGAGTGGGGAATTGTGTCGTGGTACATCGGAAAAAAAATTGAAAAAGTTATACAGGTTGGTCCAAACGTTTCGCGAAAGTAGTTGGCAAAATTATACAAATGGGACAAAATTGTTGCTAGGAAGTTGTGATAAAAAATTATTTTTGAGGATATTTCGGGAGATTTTGAAAAATGTTTTACAAACATTTGGAAAAATAGTGTGCCCAATGAACGGGAGTAGATCATTTCATTTATTTTTTAATAATATAATTGATATCAAACAATTAAATATATTAATTTTATGAAAATGTAGCTTCAGTGTAAACTATTTTTTTAATTATTTGAATATTTTCCATTTTTAATTATGGTTCAAAATTATAGTGTATACAACTTACTCCTTTCGTTTTCTAAAAACAAAAATATTTTAATGTCAAGTATCAAAGTTTAACTTTTCCTATTTCCTAGTAATTTATTATAAAATTAAAATAATTATTTATATGAAATAATTTTATTTATTCATTTAAAGTGATCTTTATAATTCAATTTTAAAATATATTTCTGTATAAAAATATCAATTCTTGATATTCTCTATTGAAACTATCATTTAGAATTCATGAATATTTTGTAATTTCAAATGAAAATAACCGTAGAAAGTATTATAGTGTTTTTGAATCGCCCTGTATACTTATTTGATATTCAGAAATTTCGTCTTTAATAACACATATTGGGTTTAATAGCAGAAAATATTTAATAGAAATAAAATAACTTTTGAAATTTATTTAACTTGACGTTGGATTAAATTTTCATATTTCGTGTCCCATTTTTCTGAATTACTTTGTATATTAATTAATGTTCCCATTTTATATTTTTCCGTCAATTTTCTCAGTTCCACAATTTTTAACATAAAGTCAGTTATCATTTTTGAAACACTTTGGACCAGACAAATCTTTTGATTTGACAAGAAAATATACTAATGATTTTTCATTGGGTTTTAAGTTATTTAAGAAAAAACTAAATATATTTTTAATCATTTAGAATGAAATTGTAGTAATTGGTATATTTTAAATTATTTTCAAAAAGTACGTTAAATACAAAAGTAATTAAAACTTTTTTTAAATTATGATTGTGTTAAAATGACCTGTACACGGACTTTGGTCTCACCCAGTATATGAAAGCAAAATACACCAATGTTATTAAAAATTTTAAAAATAATTTTCGATCTGACTGAATACATGTCCCTGTCATAAGTTTTAAAAACATCTTTGGAATTAAATAAATTTTTGTACATATAGAGTGGTCCAAAATGTTGGTTTTTTGTCTACTTGTATAATTATATTTCGTATGCCAAAGGATAGTTTATTCGCACACAAAATTCTAATTAATATCTGTTTAATGATTGTAAATTTCATATTTTTTTAAATGACCTTGGTTTTTTATGTTATTATTATTGTAGATTTAAATATTCTCGATGTAATCGACAAGGTCAATAAAATTATATTTTTAGATCTTGGATTTATTGACCCAATGTGTTAATTAATTCTGCACAAATTTTAAATAAAATTTTTTGTAATATTTAAAAAGTTTTGCTTTCTTAATAATTTCATTTTGACCCTCGTATGTCTTGAATAAATCATTGTATCATTCATTTTTTTATTGATATTTATAAACGAATAATTGAATCATTCCACATTAAAAAATTATATACAGAGCGCAGAAAAACACTATTGCCAAAAGAACCGTCATATCATGTTATTGGATTAACCTGTATATTTTGGAATATTTTCAAAAATTGGCTTAAATACAAAAGTACGTCGTGATTTTGTTTTTAAATATAATTTTCTTTAAAGGTACCAGAATTTGGATGCTTATATATTTATTTATCTTATGCTAATGGATAATTTTGTTTGCAAACAGAATTCTAATAAAATCTTTTTAATGTATTTAAATTTCACAATTTTTTAAATTAACGACCTGGGTTTTTTAGGTTGTTATTAATAAAGATTTAAATATTCTCGATGTAATCAATAAATTTATATTTTTAGATCTTGTTTAGGCTTGATCTAATGTGTTAATTAATTTTGCACTTATTTCATTATCATAATTATCTTCAATAATTTAATTTTGATCCTCGTATGTCTTCAATAACATTGTAATTGTTCAGTTTTTTTGTTTTTTTTTGTTTGCACACAAAATATTTATTAATATATGTTTTTGGTTATATACAAGGTGATCAATTTATACTCCGAAGTTTGATATCTCCGTTATCTTGAGAAATTGGAAAGAATGTTTTAAATAAAAGTTACAGATAAAGTCGAGCTTCACATTTTAAAATTATTTCGTAATATACAGGGTGCCTCATAAGGTCACAGCATGTCAAAGTTATGTTTTTTTAATGGAATACTCCGTATATTTATACATTTTTATAAACCTCTTGCCGATCTAATTTCAACGATGTGTCACACTTTATGTCTGTTATGTTTAATAAAGGATCTACAGCCACCTGAAAATCACATTTTATTTAATTTAAATTTCTGTAGATCCACGTACAGCGATGACAGTCTTTTTGAGTAAATGTTATTATGTGACAATTTTTTAAATAAATTTTGGAAATTATACTAAATTGTTTTTCTTTTCTTTTGAATTCTCAAACAATAATAACGACAAATTATTATTGAAATAATTGTTCTTTTCTTTTAAAAATAATTAATATATTAATGTTTTAGTAATCCCTTAAATATCACACAAGTACGGTAATGCTATGTACACTGGTCACTTAATCAGGGATTAGAAAAATGTCTGGTATTGTTATTTGGATGGTATACCAGGTAGCACTGTAGAATAAAATAAATAAAATAAAGCATTAATTTTATGGCAAATGTAAATACACTGAAATTTTTTGAGCCATCTGTGCTGCATTTTGCATATATTATTCATCAACACAACAACATTAAAAAATATTCTACTATACGCATTCAAAAAATTATTCCCTGTCTTTGAATCTGAATAAAAAATAACTGACGATCATGAACATTGAAAAAAAAATGTTTTTCCATGACCCCCACCACATAGCAAATATATAACTAATATAAATAATTTTATTATTAAAATAATATAATCATTTATGTAGTATAAAATAGGTTCTACCTGTTTTAAACACGGGATAAATTCTTTTTATTATTATAATAACACTGTACTTTCCACTGACCTTTCCAAGAATAGACAAAATATTATTAATGTCCAGTAAAATATTTTAATACCAAGGGATTAAACAGGTAATAGGTTTAATTTATTTATAAAGATAATGGAAATAATCCCCTCCTAGAAAGTTCTCACCAGACAGTAAGTGTAATTCCCAATTAAATTTTTTAAACGGCACTTAAAAATAAATGCTGATCTGCTTCAGATTAAGTTTATACCCAATTTCATTAATTAAAATTTGAACATTTGGCAAAATAGATTAACAAATTACTCTGGTAGATAATATTTCTGTAATCTTTGTTAAAAAACTTCCACAAATAGCAAGACAGGCCCTATTAAACTTGTACAATTCAGTATGGCTTAAACATGAGTTTCCTGAAATATGGCGCTCTTCAATTATAATCCCAGTTTATAAGACGGGAACACCTAAGACATTACCTAATTCTAACATATGCAATATATATACAAGATTTTTGAAAAAATAGTCAGCAAAAGATTAATGTGGTACTTAGAAAAACAAAATTTATTAACACCCGATCAAAGAGGTTTCCGACAATATCGAACAATTCTAGACAATTTGGTGGCCATTGAGTTCGAGGTACATGAGGCATTTGCTTGCCAACAACAAACCATAGCAATTTTCTTTGACGTAAAGAAAGCATATGATAGTATACTCTTAAAGAGTGGTCAATAAATGGAAACTTTTCAATATTCATAAATAATTTTCTGAAGAATCGCACATTCCAAGTGAGAAGAGATGGTATCTTGTTAGCACAGATGACACAAGAAAATGAAATTCCTCAAGGTTCTAATCTAAGCGTTGTTCTCTTTCTAATTGCCATAAACAAAATTAGCCAATCATGGAAACCACCCATAAAGGCAGGGCTATACGCGGATGACTTGGTCTTATTCATCAGTTTAAAAAACTTGATGAGTATACACACTATTCTGCAAAAAACACTAAACAACATAGAGTCATGATCCGAAGAAACCGGCTTACAATTTAATATATCTAAAACAAAAGCAATAATATTTACAAAAAAGAAAAATATAAACTTACCATCTCTTTATCTATACAATCACCCTATTCAATATTTGGATAACATTAAATTCCTAGAAATGATATTAGATGGGAAACTCTCATGGGAGCAACATATTCAATCGTTACGCCTAAATTGCCAACAAGGAATAAACATAATGAGATCAGTAGCTCACAAACATTGGGGAACTGACTGTAACATTCTTATGAATTTATACAGAACATTAATAATATCAAAAATTGATTATATATAACTCTGCGACAAAGAAACGGTTTCAACAACTAGATATCATTTATAACAGTGGAATCCGTATATCACTAGGAGCATTCTATACCAATCCTAGACTCAGCCTATATTGTGAAGTAGGAGAATCTCCGCTGGGAATCTTACATTAAGTTATACATCAGCTGTAGTACAAAACCTAAATACCCCAACACAGCACTATGTACTTACCAATCGTTTTCAAGGTGTATACAGAAGGAAGACAAGAATAGCTCTTCCATTTTATCAATACACTAACAACTACCTCAACCATCTTGGTATAAATATTCCAGCTACTTTTACCTCTCTCGATATTAATACACCTCCTTGGATAGTAACATTACCGAAAGTTAATACAATCCTGACTACCTTCAAAAAATTAGTTAATCAATCAAAAATTGTTAGAAACCATTCAACCTTTTTCAGAATACATTCACATGTACACGGATGCAGCTAAATCGGATGAAGGAACTGCAGCAGCCTTTATTACCCCTGATCGCAAATTATCTTTTAAACTTCTTATTACAGTTTCTATACAGCAGAACTTATGGCCATACTTCATGCATTGAAATATATGACACAAAAACAATTACCTAAATATCTCGTCATGACAGACTCCCTGAGTTCAATTAGTGGAATCCAACAAGTCTTCCCCACCCATCCAATTCTTTTACACATTAAATCGGAGTTGCACATAATTAATGAAAAACACATTGATGTCTAATTTTTATGGGTACCATCACATGTGGGAATAACGGGAAATGAAGAAGCAGATGAATTGGCAATGTCAACAACTTCAAGACAAGATGTGGTTACAATTGAAGAGAGAGTGCACTTGGACCTGAAGTTTTACTTTAAATATATGGTTATCAATAGCTGGCAATCAGAATGGAACCGTTCAGAATTAACTTTATCCAAAGTGAAAAACTCAGTATTACCTTGGAAAACAGTGCCTAATAATAGACTTATACAAGTTATTTTAACTAGGTTAATAATAGGACACACACAATTGACCCATCAACATTTACTCTCAGGGTATGAAGAACGTTCATGTTATGCTTGTGACACTCCGCTGACGGTTCACCATATTTTAATAGATTGTCCGTTATACACGTTTGAAAGACACAGTCACAATTTGCCAAATAATTTAAAATCCTTAATTGGAGAACATTGTAATCACATTGGTCTGATTAATTTTATAAGAGATATACAAATGAAAATCATTCATATATTTTCTATTTTCTATTTGTATTGTATATACATACGTTTGCTAATAACCCTCTGCGGTTGATGCAATATAACAAATAAAAAAAATATATCACTCTGGTCCTACAAATTCTTCAGGTGCGTCTAATTTGTGGTGTCCCTTCTCCTTTAAGTGACGGCGCATCTCGCGGTTTCAGACATTCTTGACGGAGAGTACAAAGCGTGAAAAATACCTTTACCACACAACGTTTCATTTTTATAACCTCCCGGTTTTCTTCAAACCGAATTACACCTATTTTTTACAATCTACCCAAAAAGTAGTAAAACTACAAACCTGTTGTATTGCACCTAAAATTGTATTGTAACGATAGGCAATACCCGATTACCCCATGCCGGAGGCCATAATGGTCCGCAAATATATAATTCCAATGTTTATACAGGGAGGTGAGTGGTGCACAGTGAACAATGGTCGCCTTGTGGTCGTAATCTGCTCTCGGTTTATTAACACTTAAAGATCCCTATTGAATTACGCCGCGCACCAATTCTCTACAATTTGATGTTGGGATAGTCTGTGGGCTTAAATCCGTTTTAAATAATAACAATAATATTTTTATTGGCGTCGTAAAAGTTGTCTTGGAGGAAAATGGTAATGAAAGAATTGAAAAAATGTGACCTAAAAGGTTGCATGAAAAGCGATTTATCCTACATTTGATTAAAAATGTTTTTGACAAAAAGTCCTGCATCACTAGGAATTACATAATCGAGCATCAAATTTGTAGACTATTCTAGTAAAAAAATGTTATTGAGTAAAACGGTGTTTTATTTCATTGTTTTTTTTTTAAAAGATTCATTTATTAACTAAAATACTAAATTGTGGCTGTATCGATTAAAACCTGTTGAATTTTTTTCAAGTAAAATACTGTTTTATAGAATAAAATGTTCTTTTTTTGGAGTAAAACACTATTTTATCGACCAAAATATTATTTTACCCAGTAAATATCTGTTTTATCAGTTAAAATCCTGTTTCATTTGATATGCAATTTTATAGAATAAGATGGTGATTTTTCCATAATGTTCTACTTTATAGAATAAAATTCAAGTTAATGTAGTACAATTCTGTTTTATTGATGGAGTCAAAATACTGTTTTATCTAATGTTTTCTATCGGATAAAATGATATTTTATTGATTAAATTGCTATTTTATTGTTTGAAATTCTATTTAAAACAGTAAAATGGTAACTTTCTCATAATATTCGTTTTATCGGTTAAAATGTTGTTTTATCGAGAAAAATGCTATTTTGTAGAAAAAAATAATTTTCCTCCATTCAAAATACTGTTTTATCCAATAAAATTCTTTGTTATCGGATAAAATGCTATTTTATTGGTTAGATTGCTATTATATTGTTTGAAATTCTATTTTAAGCAGTAAAATGATGACTCTTTTCATAATATTTATCGCTTTTATAGAAAAAAATGCTATTTTATTGAGTCAAAATACTGTGTTATGGAATAAAATTTTCTATTGGATAAAATCAAATAAGATGCTATTTTATCCACTGAAATATTATGTTATGGAGTAATATGATAATTTTTTGAAAAAATTTCTGTTCTATAAAGTAAAATGCACTTTTATGAAGTAAAACATTGCTTTTTTTTCAGGCGAAATCCTAGAGAAAACTGCTGTTTTATACAGTCAACATATTTTTTATCGAGTAAAATTATGTTTATTGCATGAAATGCTGTTTTAACGATTTTTGGCCTAACATTGTATTTTATGAAGATTTCTGAAATAAAATACTAATTGAGTAAAATGCTGTCATAAAGCTATTTTCAGGGAAAAATAAAAAATGATCATTAATAAAGAATAGTGAAGTTTGTTTAAATTTAAATACAAAGCAAAATATTAAATTGAATAAGTTAATAGAAATTAACAATTATTTCTGAATTAAATGAAATTAAAAAAATTGACCTTTTATTGAGAATTTTCATCTAGGAAGAACATTGAGCTAAAGTTGGATATAACTTTTAATCTTTGCCTTTCCACATTAATTCCTCTTTGTCTTCTGTGTCTATAACTATCAGTAGGTCGTCCGCAAATGATGTTTTATGCACTACCTCTTCTGTGCATAATCTCAGTACATCGTCATATTCAGCGTCAAACCTAACCTAACCGGGCCTAACCTAACCTAATCGAACCTGGCCTGAGCTAAACTAACCTAATCTAACCTAACTTAACCTGGCCTAACCTAACCTAACCTAACCTGGCCCAACCTAACCTAACCTAACCTAACCTAACCTGGCCTAACCCAACCTAATCGAACTTGGCCTGAGCAAACCTAACCATAAAGTTCCTAAACTACCCTGAATAAAACGAAGAAATAAATAATATTGCTAATCAAAAAACTGATATTTTAGTTCGAAAAAAAGATATATCTTTCATAAATTTTTTGTAAATTTCTGAAAAAATAAAAAACATCCCATAGCTTTTCCCCCGCAATTTGAAATGAATACAAATTAACCAAGAACAGTATCTAAGTTTGAACTTACACAGTGATTATTATTATGTAGTGTTTGAGTGTGTACTTACATAACCTTAATCCCACGTACTATTTCCCTTCAGTTGATTCCCATTACATCAATAAATGCATAATATTATTAATGGACCACTACAAACTCGGTTAACCCTTAACTTTCATACATATACCATGCGCGTTTAGGCAGAAGGACCACACCACAAGCAATATGGGTTTTTTATAGGGCCTTCCTGTGTACCGATACCGATAACATTATTTTTAGGGCGGAGGAGTAACGGGGGGATCAATTAGTTCCTAAAAGCATTCTAAGATGTATAATTAAACGGTTTAAGGGGTTACTTGAGGTTCTTATGTTCAACATGAAAAAGTGTCAAATGAGAGTATAGTAGAGTGATTGATTAAGTCCAGTGTCTTCTATATATCAAAATATATTCCTTTATGCAAATTTCCTCCTATATGAGTTAAATAATAATCAAAAAAGACTTTTACGACGATTGTCTTCATTCCGTAGGTCTTTTTAATGCCGCAGGTGCATTTTGTTGGTCCCCTAAAAACGCACACCCTTCTATAGTAAAACGAAAACTTGTCCTTCGAGTCGACTAACTTCACCTGTAGAAAGAAAATAAAACATTCGACGGTTTTTGTATTCAAGAATAAAATATGTCGATTACTTTTATATAATTTTGGTAATAAAAAATATAACTAAACGGTTTCTAAAACACGCAATCAATCTTTATCTAATTGTTGAAACCATCATGAAAACGTGTAAAAGAGGCCAATAATTACCCACATCGGATCCGAAATCCAATTAATTCTCTTAAAATTCCTCGTGATTAATTTCACTAATTTTTCACTTTTTCCAATATAAATTTGACGTTGACTGATGAGTTCCATCAACACAAAATTTACAAGATGAGAGAAGAAGCTTAAGCTCCACCCCATACATTTTTTATTATACTTAAATTAGCTTTTTTTGAAACAACTTCTTTTTAATATAAACATTGTTATTATTGTACTGAATATGGACATAAACAAAATGTCAAGAATATTCTGGTAAATGTCTAGAATTTTTCTGGAACCTTCGAGAAAGCAAGAAAAGGATATAAATAGGAAGAAAATGGTAGTGAATGTAGTAAGTAGTAAAGTGTCAATATACGACGTAAATGCAATAGTATCACTGTTATTTACGTTAATCTTAAGACTACGATTTCCCAACATAACATTTAAATCTATTAATGAATCA
This sequence comes from Hermaeophaga mercurialis, assembly GCA_951812935.1. NCBI lineage: Eukaryota > Metazoa > Arthropoda > Insecta > Coleoptera > Chrysomelidae > Hermaeophaga > Hermaeophaga mercurialis. The sequence continues at coordinate 8,267,129 of OX638366.1, forward strand.
CCCTGTATGAATAGATAACTTCAATATTTTATTTTATGGTACCGGTATCGGCTAATACATACGTCATCGTGAAATGATTTTAGTTTTAATATAATAATCGTGACATTTTAGGCTTTCTGCTTGAAAATTGTAAAACCTAAATATCTATCCTTGTTGACATTTTTGATATTTTGGACACTTCAATTGACGTTTTACAATATATATTGGCTTGTTCTTTAAACTACTTGTTGTATTTTTATAAAGCTTAGAATACTTTGTTAACTTAAGACATTTGTATTGTGACATTTTAGGCTTCCAAGTTGACGATTGACGATTTTAAACTCCTCTCAATCTCATCGTTAATTGTGGAACGCGAAACGATTTTAATTTTGCATAAACTATACAATATTTAATTCATTTTGTTGTTAATGTAATTGACGTTTTACAATCTTTGTTTGTTCTTTTAAATTTGTGGTTGATAGTAGACATACATTTTCAATCATCTTAGACACTCCAATTAATGTTTGACAAGTTTTACGAAGCCTAAAATATCTGATAAACTTTTGACATCGTAATCATGGCGTTTGTTATTTTTAAATTCCTCTAAATCTCATTGTTGGTTGTTGAAACACTTCTTGACATATTAAGATATTACGAAGCCTAAATAAGCTTGTTGACGTTTAGGATATTTTAGGCTCTTTAATTGACGTTTTATAATCTTTCAGGTCCTTCGAAATTTAATGACAATATGTTTTAAATATTTAAAGCACTTCAATTGACGTTTGACAAGTTTTATAAAGCCTAAAATACCTTGGTAACTTATAATATAATAATCGTTACATTTTAGATTCTCTAGTTGTAAATTATCAAGCTTAAATAAACTTGTATGTGTTTGTGATATTTTAGGCACTTTAATTGACGTTTTATAAATTTGTAGAACTTTAAACTTTGTTGTTGTTTGATAAGAAAATGTTCGTTATTTGAGACATTTGACAAATTTTATAAAACATTAAATATCACATTAACTTATATGGCATAATAATTTTGACATTTTAAGATCTCTAATTGACGTTTGATATTTCTAAAATCCTTGTTGTTAATAGTTGAAACACTTTTTAAGATATTTGAAACATTCTAATTTATCTACAGTGAAGCCTAAATTGTTTTTTTGACATTTGTGATATGTATAATTGATGTTTTACAATCTTTGTTTATTCATTGAAACTTGTTGTTGATTATTGAGATAAATTTTGAGTTATTTGAAACACTTCATTACGTTTCACAAGTTTTATAAAAACTAAAATACCCTTGTTAATCATTACACTTTAGGCTCAATAGTTGACAACTGTAATGCGTACATAAGCTTGTTGACATTCATGATATTTTAGAAACTCCAATTGACGTTTGACAAGTATTATAAAGCCTAAAATATCTTGGTAACTTATAATTTAATAATCGTTACATTTTAAGCTATCTAGTTGGCAATTATCAAGCTTAAATAAACTTGTATATGTTTGTGATTTTTTAGGCACTTTAATTGGCATTTTATAATTTTGTAAAACTTTAAATCTTGTATTTGTTTGATGACAAAAATTTTGAGATATCTAATACATTCTAGTTGAAGTTTAACAAGTTTTCTAAAGGTTGGAATATCTTGTTAACTTATGACGTACATCGTGATACTTTAAGTTTTCTAGTAGTTGACGTTTGATATTTTTAAAGTACTCTAAATCACGTTGTTAATTGTTGTCATAATTGATTTATTGTTAAGCCTAGATATATTTGTTGGCCTTTATGATAATTTAAGTACTTTAATGGACTTTTGACAATTTTTGTTCGTCCTCTGGAATTTGTTGTTGCTTGTTGACTACATTTTTGGTTATTTAAGACACTGGAATTGACGCTTGACATGTGTTATAAAGCTTAAAATACCTTGGTAACTCATAATATAATAATCGTTACATTTTTTTAGGCTCTCTAGTTGACAATCATCAAGACTATATTAACTTGTATTTGTTTGTGATATTTTAGGCACTTTAATCAACGTTTTATAAATTCGTAAAACTTTAAGGCTTGTTGTTTTTTTGAGCTATTTGAAACACTCCAATTGACGTTTGACAATTTTTATAAAGCATAAAATATCTTGTTAACTCATGACATGATAATTGTGACATTTTAGACTCTCTAATTGACGTTTGACATTTTTAAAGCCCTCTAAAACTGGTTGACTTTTGAAATAGTTTCTAAAATATTTGAATCATTTTAATTGCCCTACTGTGAACCTTAAATTGGTTTTTTGATATTTGTGATATTTTACGTACTGGAATTGACGTTTTGTAAGTCTTTTTCGTCCTTTGAAATTTTTCGATTGTTGGCATAAATTTTGAATCATTTGAGGCACTTTAATTTGCGTTTAAGAAGTTCTATTAAAACTAAAATAATTTGTTAATTCATGATATAATAATCGTTGTTACATTTTAAGCGCAATAGTTGACAATTGTAATGCCTAAATTAGCCTTTTAACGTTTGTGATATTTTTGGTGATTTAATTCACCTTTTTTAATCTTGTAGAACTTATTGTAGGTTGATGTTTGACAACTTTAATAAATCCCAAAATACCTTATTCAATTATGACGTAATAATTGTGACATTCAAGCTCTCTAGTTGACGTTTAACATTTTTAAAGCATTATAAATATCATTATTGATTGTTAAAACATTTTTTTAAGCTATCTGAAGCATTCTAATTAACGGATCGTGAAGCTTATTGATTTCTGATATTTTAATCACTTTAATTGATGTTTTATAAAAATATCTTATGAACTTATGACAAATATTCCGACATTTTAGGCTCTCTAATTGATGTTTAACTTTTTTCAACCCCTTTAAAACTCGTTGCTAATTGTTGACATATTTTTTAAGATATTTGCGACAATCTAATTAGTCGCTTGTAAAGCCTATATTATGAACTGGTTGAAGTTTATGATACTTAAGCACTTTAATTGATGTTTTACAATATTTGTAGCCATTTGAAACTTGTCAAACCTCAACTGAAGCATCCCAAATAATTCAAAAACATATTAATAATCAACAAAAAGCTAAAATATTATAAAACTTCAATTAAAATGCCTAAAATGTCACGATTATTAGTTAAGAAGGTTATTGGACTTTAAAGAACATTGGTATATTTTTTCGAAACGCTTTGTATTTATTTATTGGATTTATAAAATCTCCACCCAAAGAAAAGTAAAGATAGCAAGAACCAGTTACCATTTTCCCATAATGTTTACTCTTTCTTATATCATAATGCAAATAAATTGATAACAACTAGTAACTGCCATTTCATTTCTCTCTCCCTTCCTTCCCATTGTCCCGTACAAGAATTGAATAGTGAATTACGAGTGCATGCGAGAACTTTTTTTTCTACTGTCCAAATGGCAAGCAACAAGACGCCATTATAAAAAAAGAAAAAAATCCCGAAAAGAAGACACCGGTGTGACTAGTTTCGGTCTTGGGAGAAACAATTGTACGACGAGCTTATAACGTCCCGTTTGGGAATAGACTATGTATATATTCGCGTGGATTTACATACTGGTAACGCGTAACGTATTTTATTCGGCCCTTTGTACAATGCGAACTTTTTTATAACAAACAGACAAACCCTTCTGCTGCTGCAACAAGCCTGTTATATTATTATACATAGTTGAAAAAAAATAATGTTTCAGAAAATAGTTTTGGTGTAAGATTAAGATTAAATGTTGATTATTTTGGCCAACATTTTGGAATCAAACGTCAATTGGGGTGTCTATAATATCTAAAAAAATTTGTAATGAATCAACAAATCTCATCTTACTACAACCATTCTAAAATATAAATATTATAAATAATAAGCTTATTTAAGTTTCACAATAGAATAATTGGAATGCTTCAAATATCTAACAGACAAAAACGATTAGAGAGCTTTAAAAATATCAAGCCTAAAATGCCACGATTATTATATCATAACTTAACAAAGTTTGTTAAACGTCAATTATGGTGTTTCAAATAACCCAAAATTAACATTTTCAATCCACAACAAGTTTGAAAGACAAACAAATATTATAAAACGTCAATTAAGGTGACTAAAATCTCGCCAACGTCAATAAGCTTATTTTGCTTTTACGATAGATCAATTAGAACGCTTCAGATATCTTAAAAATGTTTTAACAATCAATAACGATATTTATAATGCATTAAAAATGTTAAACGCCAACTAGACAGCTTGAAATGTCACAATTATTACGTCATAATTGAATAAGGTATTTTGGGTTTTATTAAAGTTGTCAAACGTCAATCAACAATAAGTTCTACAAGATTATAAAAGGTAAATCACCAAAAATGTCACAAACGTTAACAGGCTAATTTAGGCATTACAATTGTCAACTATTGCGCTTAGAATGTAACAACGATTATTATATAATGAATTAACAAATTATTTTAGTTTTTACAGAACTTTTTAAACGTAAATTAAAGTGCCTCAAATGACTCAAAATTTATGCAAACAATCGAAAAATTTCAAAGGACGAACAAAGACTTACAAAACGTCAATCACAGTACGTAAAATATCACAAATATCAAAAAACCAATTTAAGGTTCACAGTAGGGCAATTAAAATGATTCAAATATTTTAGAAACTATTTCAAAATTCAACCAGTTTTAGAGGGCTTTAAAAATGTCAAACGTCAATTAGAGAGTCTAAAATGTCACAATTATCATGTCATGAGTTAACAAGATATTTTATGCTTTATAAAAATTGTCAAACGTCAATTGGAGTGTTTCAAATAGCTCAAAAAAACAACAAGCCTTAAAGTTTTACGAATTTATAAAACGTTGATTAAAGTGCCTAAAATATCACAAACAAATACAAGTTAATATAGTCTTGATGATTGTCAACTAGAGAGCCTAAAAAAATGTAACGATTATTATATTATGAGTTACCAAGGTATTTTAAGCTTTATAACACATGTCAAGCGTCAATTCCAGTGTCTTAAATAACCAAAAATGTAGTCAACAAGCAACAACAAATTCCAGAGGACGAACAAAAATTGTCAAAAGTCCATTAAAGTACTTAAATTATCATAAAGGCCAACAAATATATCTAGGCTTTACAATAAGTCAATTAGAGCGCTTCAACTATTTTGAAAATTATGTCAACAATTAACAACGTGATTTAGAGTACTTTAAAAATATCAAACGTCAACTACTAGAAAACTTAAAGTATCACGAAGTACGTCATAAGTTAACAAGGTACACCAACCTTTATAAAACTTGTTAAACTTCAACTAGAATGTATTAAATATCTCAAAATTCTTGTCATCAAACAACAACAAGCTTTAAAGTTTTACAAAATTATAAAATGCCAAATAAAGTGCCGAAAAAATCACAAACATATACAAGTTTATTTAAGCTTAATAATTGTCAACTAAAAAGCCTAAAATGTAACTATTATTAAATTATAAGTTACCAAGGAATTTTAGGCTTTATAATACTTGTCAAACGTCAATTGGAGTGTCTAAAATATCATGAATATCAACAAGCTTATGTACGCATTACAATTGTCAACTATTGAGCCTAAAGTGTAATGATTAACAAGGGTATTTTAATTTTTATAAAACTTGTGAAACGTAATGAAGTGTTTCAAATAACTCAAAATTTATCTCAATAATCAACAGCAAGTTTCAATGAATAAACAAAGATTGTAAAACATCAATTAAAGTGACTAAAATTTTATAAACGTTAACATCAAAATAAATTAAATATTCTCTATTTTGGCAAAACTTTTGAAATGGACTAGTTTTTTAAACAAAATCAAAGCTATTAATATATCATAAGTTAACAAAGTATTTTAGGTTTTATAAAACTTGTCAGAAATGAACTAAAAAGTTTTGTCGTTGAGACACTTTTTAAAATATTTGAAACATTCTAATTGACTTAAGATGAAATCTAAATAATCTTGTTGACCTTTATGATATTTTAGTCACTTTAATTGACATTTATAATGCTTATTGTCATTTTAGGTCATTTGAGATAATGCAGTTGACGTTTAACCAGTTTTACAACGCATAGAATGCTTTATGACATAATAATCGCAATATTTTAGGTGATCTAATTGACATTTAACATTTTTCAAGCCCTCTAAATCTTGTTCATTATTCATTCATTATTGAGATATTTTTAAGATATTTCAAGCATTTTAATTGTTGACGTTAATGATATTTGTAACATAATATTTACAGTTTTTTGAAACTTGTTGCTGATTGATGACAAGATTTTTGGGATATTTGATACACTTCAATTGACGAATAACAAGTTTTATAAAACCTCGAACACCTCCTTAACTCATGCCATAATCGTGACACTTTGTTTTCTAGTTGACGCTTGAAATTTTTAAAGCCCGCTAAATCATTTTTTTAATTGAGACATTTTTAAATATTTTTCGAAGCATTAATTCTAATTGACTTATTATGAAGTCTAAATAAGCTTGTTGACGTTTATGAGAGTTTAAGAACTTTAATTGACATTTTATATTCTTTGTAGTTTCTTATAACCTGTTGCTTATTAATGACAAGTATTTAGAGATATTTAATACACTTGAACAGTTGAAGTTTAACAAGTTTTATAAAACCTAGAATACCTTCTTAACTTATGACGTACATCGTGATACTTTAGGTTTTCTAGTTGACGTTTGATATTTTTAAAGCACTCTAAATCACGTTGTTAAATGTTAAGAAACTTTTTAAAATAGTCGAAGCGTTCTAATTGTCTTATTGTAAAGCCTAGATATCTTTGTTGGCCTTTATGATATTTTAATTACTTTAATAGACTTTTGACAATTTTTGTTCACCCTTTGAAATTTTTTGTTGATTGTTGACTACATTTTCGGTCATTTAAGACACTAGAATTGACGTTTGATATTTTTTTTAAAGCCTAAAGTACCTTTGTAAGTGATGGTATAAAATTTGTAACATTTTAGTTTCTTGAATTTTCGTTTGACCTTTTTAAAGCACTCTAAATCATGTTGTTAATTGTCGATATAATTTTTAAGATAGTTGAGGCATTATACTTGGCTTATTGCAAGGTCTAGAGAAATTTATTATGCATGCCTTTATTTTTTTATTTTTGTGTTTTGTTTGTCCTTTGAAACTTCTTGTTGATTGCCAAATGTTTGAGTCATTTAAGACACTTGAATTGACGCTTGACAAGTGTTATAAAGCCTAAAGTACCTTTTTAACTTATGGCATTATAATTGTGACATTTTTAGCTCTCTAGTTAGCGTTTGATCTCTACATTTCTTTATTGATTGTTGAGACACTTTTTAAGATATTTAAAACATTCTAATTGATCTAGTCCTTTGTTGTTGATGTTCATTATCACAGTTTTGTATCATATTGAATGATACATCAGGAGCCATTGAATGGCCAACGAGATTACCAGATTTAAATCCTTAAAAAAATGTTAATTGACTGTGTCACAACGACAAAAAAAGAAACAACGAAATTACTTTTTGTCCGTTTATTTCATTAATTTATTTACATATCCATTCTATTGGACAATTGCCCTAAAACCATTAATTTTCGTAAAGTATACATGTATCCATGTATCAAAATAAAATGGTTAATTTGACACGCCGAAACCCCGACCAGTTTTTTGTGCGATTCCCAAAAAGGCAAAATACTAAACAGTTAACCCCACGCATGGGTGGATCTGTTTGCATCATGTGTTGACACAGACAGGGGGTGATGTCGATATATATACGCACTATGCAGCCCTAACTATTTTTTTGGTCGTGTGAAACCGATAGTCTTAACGGAAAAAAACAGTTTGTGAAAACAGGAAAGTTTTACTAATTCGCAGATGTTGAATGTTACTGAATGAATATCTATGAGTTCCTTGTGGTACCCCCGCTTTATTTTCTCGTATTACGTAGATGTTTCGAACGGATATTTTTCAGATTGTGCTGTAATTTTGTAGAGTTTCTTTTTGTTTTTACACAAATATTTTTGGTACAAATGTTTGTATAAGGACAATTTTGGAACATGCAAATCAATGCTCAATCCGTATGTAGAACTGAATGGAAGTAACGATACTGTTATCATTTGTGTTTACTGTATTTTTTGGAAAATGTACCTCTTTGTTTAGTATTTTTTCATTCATTGATTATTTTCTATAAAACTAATTATTAAATTAATTATTCCTACTCTTACTTTGTGGAATTTTATTTTTGGATGTAATTTATTAATAAAATTAAAGAAAATATCTAATTGATTATCACTACTTGTAAAACCAGCTAAAACATCATCAGCATATCTATACCAAAACACTACATTCCTGGAGATATTTGAATTAAAATTTTTTTGCTCCAAATTATCTATAAAAATATTAGTCAAAATTGGTGATCTTGGACTAGCCATTGATAATCCATTTTGAATATAAAATTTATCATCAAAAATAAAGTAATTTATTTTTGTGTATTTAGTTTATGTATTAATCATAAAGAGTATTTTACTGAATAATTTGGTATGTAACTGTCATTAGATAAAATTTTATTAATAACTTCTACTAATTTATTATGCGGTATACTCAGATAGGAAACTACAGGACCTAGTATGTTTTGTATGCAATTTAATTGTACCATATAATTTTTTGAAATAAAAAAATAAGATGTATGTAAGTAATTTCCTTATTCCCAAAAGGTATTTTGAATACTGTTCCATCTAAAAAGTTACCTTAGCATCCAACAGAAGAAGAAAGGTAATAAAAAAGACACACCTGGATAAAAAATCTGTAGAAATACAGAAACCATGAAAGTGGAGTACGCCTTTTTACATATATCAGTAGAAGTTGAACGTTTAATTAACCTAATTGGAGCAAATTTAAATTTAGATCATCCATATCTGTGAAGGAAAAATTGACAATGACGTTTCATTTCTACCAAAAGGAAAACAATATCTTAATCTTTCAGTGTCTTTTTAAATGATCGAATTAAAGTTTCTATTTGTGAAATATTTAGTGTGCAGCAAATGTATAAATTTTGAGATTATTTATTCTGATAAAAGAAAAAAGAACTAAGGTCAAAATAAAATAAAGCAATTATTTTGATAATTAAATATTATAAAAACGCTATCACATACTCAATGGGGAGCACAGGACGATGCTCTACTAAAAATTTATAAATCACTCATCAGATCCAAATTAGATTACTTGTCTGCCAGTAATAGTACTCTAAGCAGCCTTAACACTATCCAAAATACTTTTCTCCGTTTCTGATTGGTTTCAGATCAAGCCCTGCATCCGTTTTTGTTCCGAAGCATATGAAGTTCTAATCAAGCTTAGAAGGGCTCGAGTTACCACTGAACAGAAAAATCCTGTATCCTCCTTACTCACTCCCACCCTAACAAATAACTCTGATATCCTCCCCCATTCAGATAAATATCCTCATTCTGTCCCTCACATAATCCAGGCACTACAAAATCCTCTAAATCTATTCTTAAATACTCGCTCTCACCATCACACATTCCTCCCTGGCTAAAACACCTACCCAATATCAACACCACTCTTATCCCCCATAACAAATATGAAACAATCAAGATTCTTCTGCAAAAACTCTTTTCCACCATAATCAACTATAACGGATACGATCAGATATACTACACTGACGCCTCTAAAGGCAGTCAAGGAATAGGATGCTCTGTTACCACATCCCTCTCAACCATCCGCTCCTACCGGTTCCCTCTATATTGCAGCGTTTATACTGGAGACATTTTTGCCATCCTCAAGGCAATTCAATCACTCTCGTCTGAATTCACCAAAGCCGCCATATGTACGGATTCGCTTTCATCCACCGACTCCATTAGAAATACATATTCACGCCACCCCATAGTCCAAGCGATTCATGAAACAACTAATAGTCTCTCTAGCAAACAAAAAACGATTTCTTTCCCATGTTGGAATACTTGGATATGAAAAAGCAGATATAGCAGCAAAAGAAGCCTCTTCTTCTCAATTACCATTCCATGACGTCAAAATCGCACATCGAGCATCAACCCTGCTGTCCTGGGAAAACAACGGGGATCAAGAAAACAGCAAACTTCGAGAAATAGAGCCAAGGATATTGCCCATCAAGGTTATACAAAGGAAGCGTGAAGTACAAGTCAAAATCCATCGACTAACATATGGATACCTCATGGAAGGCAGTTATCCTCCAACTTGCCCCTACTGTAATGAATGAAAAAAAAAATGATTAAAATTAGAGGTCAATTTGTTCATAAAAAAAAAGATTACAGAGATTATTATAATAATTTATTATGTTTATTATCACTAGTTAGAGAAATAGTATCAAATTATTGTTTGATAGATATTTTGTTATTTATTATTATTATTATCATTATAGATCATTTTTAATAGATGATCGTTTCAAAGAATTTGTTTGTATAAAAAAAGGTAAGTTAAATTGTTAAACTAATGTAAAATGTAATAGACAATTTTAATTGGGGGGATTTGTTATAATAAAATTATAGGTGAAAAATTAAGAACGATAATGATTAAAATTCATATGAAGAATTTAAAAAATTGGTTTTGTACCTTGGGAAATTGTTGAAAAAATTAGGGGAGGATTTTTTTTTGATTGAAGTAAATAAAAAATTTAACTTATTCAGTTTTTTTGTACGGATTTTAATACATATTTACAAATCCGATATTCAAAAAAATTTGTGGAATATTTAATATGCTATGATAGAGAAAAAAGGAACTAAAATCAATATAAAAATCCAAATGTTTTAGTAATTAAATGTTTAAAACCAAAATCAGTTTGTTTATAAAAAAAATAATAAATACATACTTCGATAATATGTTATAAAAATTATCTTAAAACTTATTATGTTTATTATTATTTGTTAAATCTAACTGTCGTTTGATATATATTTATTACTTATTATTATATACTATTATAGATTTTTTTATTAAGTATCAGTTTGAAATAATTTTTTTATATGAAAAAAAAGGAACTTTGTCAAATTGTTAAAGTAACGTAAAATTTAGTAGAGATTGATTACGAATTCTAATTGGGAGGGGATTTGTTATAATAAAATAGGTGAAAAATGAAGAAAGATTGTAATTAAAATTCATAATGAAGAATTTAAAAATTTGTTTCTGTATCTAAGGAAATTGTTGAAAAAATTAGGGGAGGGGATTTTTTTCATGAATGATATAAATTAAAAATTAATTTTTTTTTTGTACAAAATTTAAAACATGTTACAAGATGTTATATCCAAAACATTTCGTGGAATATTTAATACTAGTACTAAAAATCTTTGGGCTGTGATAAGTGGAAAAACAAGGGTGATGATTCAAATTTAATTTCCCATTAGCATTCAAATTTTGCCGTAGACACAGTTAAGAACCAACTTTGTTTATATAAGATTAAAAAATTCAATTCATAAATTATAAAAACTTTTATATATTTCTCAATTACCTTTCGTTTAATATTTCCAAATAACAATTATATAACTAGGCTAAAGCAATTTTGTCAGATCATCACAATATATATTTTTGTACTAAAGTATTTTTACTATAAAAACCTACGTACGTCATAGGCCACATGACATAAAAGTAGAGAAAATCAAAAGAATAGTAGCAAAATGTAAGGTTATGTTTCATTGTCAAAGTTTGATTGTTTGTAATCGGTCTAAAAAAAATAAATAAAAAATAAAAAAATTCCTAAAAAGTAGTCGGTTCATATTGAGTTGTTTGCTTATTATATCGTAAAATGTTTATGGGTCTTATCATGATGACGTACATCGGTTTTTATAGTGAAAATAATACACCTCATGTTGTAGGAATTTATATAATATTAAAAAGGAAAATATTAAAAATTAAATAAAACTTTGTTCAATAATATTTTCTCTTAGAGAGTATTTTATGAAATGCACGTTGCAACACACAGACCGTGTTTTGTCTACGCTCATCTTTTTGTGGATATTCCATTCACGTTATAAATTTATAGTATAGATTTTTTGTCGATCTCCATATTAAATTTTATAAAAATAATATTTTATACAAAAAAATAAATTAATAAATAGGAAGCTAAACAGAAAGGCACAATTCTAGTGTATGGAATTAAGCTTAAGAATAATTTCTTACCCTATTATTGAGCTTCTTCTACAGAGTGTCCAAGAAAATAATGCATATGTAACAAAATATTCTAATAATCTTTTTTTCTAACATCATTAGTTTACCCAAAAATTCACTTTAAACATTTTCTCGAAAATTTATACGTGGCAACACCTCACACTTTTAATAAAAATATGTGTCATGTAACCAAAGATTATCTACCTGATGAAAATTATAAAATTGTGTTAGTTTGCAGATGATTCGGATCTTTTAATCGTTTTTAAAAATGGAATTTTATTCAAATGCAGTATATCACGAGATGTTAATTAATCTAATCCGCGATGTTTTGTATCGGTGTCCCAAAGATTGTTGGACACGTGTAGTGCATTACCTAAAAAAAGTAGCGGTAGAAATTTTATAAGACCTGTATATTCGTTAAATATTATTGGATGTTTTCATACAATCATATGAAAAATATTGCACTGGTTATATTGGGGACTTAATTAATAAATAATATTTAACTAACTAACTAACTACATCTCGTAAACATTTCTGGAAATCACAAAAAATCAACTAGCAAATATTATTAGCACAAAATCAACCTAATTATCTGACTTTATTTGCATTCAAAGTCTTCGGATATTTGTCCTTTGTATCTATTTACGAAACTAATCGCTATCAAATGTGTTTTCAATTTATCCGAAATGTATTTTTTTTCATAATTAACGAAATTATAAGTCTTTGACTTTATATCACCATTTAGCAACAATAATATACGATTACATGAATAGTTAATGCAGTATTTATTTCATAGTGTCAAGTACAAAATTCTTATCTACCCTTCAAAAAGATTTACATTTAACACAGAAAATATGAAGTGGATCTGAGAATCAAAGATTTAAAAATTAAAAGATACGCCGAAATAAACACTAACTATTTGGTATAGATGGAGATGTTATTAGAAGCTAAAATCACAAAAATAGAAAAAAGAAAAAACATCACTTTAAGAAAAATCAGAAGCTACAAGTAAAAAGATAAATAAAAACCCAAGGACGAGAAGTATACCATACACAATATAAAATATGCAACAAATAAAGATTGCAAAACTGCAAAATAATAAGAATGGACACAAAATGAATGATTACTAGAGAAAATCTAAAAGTTTTCTACGGCACATTAAAATACCGAAAACAAAAAAACCACCTAGATTAAGAAATGTTTAGGTCAAACAAGGAAATTATATTAACTGAGGAAAAAGACCTGATGCGAAAATGAAAACAATACTTTGAGAATTAACCACACTAGACCAAGAGGAAGAAGATATTAACGATAAAAAAATCTGTAATAACTAATAAAATAGCAAATAATTTAGAAGTTATAATGAAAGAAAAAATGATCGAAATCATAAAAAAAACATAATTAATCTATAAGATGTGGTTTAAAATCGAGCTTTATTAAAACTTGTTTCTTTAAATTCGAGATTAATTATAATTTCGATATCAAAGTCAAAATTTGAGATTTTTGAGATTTCTCTTTTAAAACCGAGATTAAAGTTCAACCTTAAAGTCAATATATATCAAAATCTCCACTTCAAAAAGTCGAAATATTGAAGTAGAAGACGAGATTTTTTAAGATATTTAGTTTAATATCGAAATTTATTAAAATTTCACTCTTTAAAATCGAGATTAATCAAAATTCGGATATCAAAGTCGACATTTTCAAGAAAAACACGAAAATTATTGCTTTAAAATACCATTTTTAAAGTCGAGATTTTAAAAAATAATTAATTATTAGTATTTTTGCTTGAAAATCGTGATTCATTAAAATGTCGAACTTAATGTCAAGATTTAAAGTTAAACAGAAGAGTTTTCAAATATTTTTGCATGATTTACTAAAATGTCGACTTTAAAATCAAGATTTATCAAAATCTCAAGATTTTAAAGAAAAAGAAATAATTTTTAATATTTTTGCTTGAAAATCTAGATTCATTAAAATATCGAACTTAAAAAGTCGAAATTTAAAAGATTTTTCAAATATTTTTGCATGATTCATTAAAACCTTAACATTAAAATTAAAAAGAACTCAAAATTTCTACTTCATAATCGACATCTTAAAAAAAGTGTTTTTTTAAGATTCTTGCTTTAAAATCAAAATTCCTTAAAATTTCGACTTTAAAATCAAAATCTTAAAGAAAAATCCGAGATTTTTTAAAATATATTTGAATTAATGAATTGAATCTTTCTGAATTTACTTTTCAAGTCTGTTAAATTTTTTATACACTTAAGATTTTATCAAAAATAAAAGTACTCTATTCACGAACAAAATTTATATTTTTTGACGCATCTCGTATACGACTGCAAAAAATTAATATCTGATTATCTCTTTTTCGGTTTTGGGCCATATGAATTAAAACAAATTTTTTTATATAAAATCGAAAGTTTCAAATCGAGATTTTGAAGCACAAGAGAATTTATAGTCGAGATTTAGAAATAATATTCAATATTTTTATAATTTCTGCTGTAAAATTAAGATTCAATAAAAACATGACATTCCATTTTCGATTACGAAATCTAGATCTTGAAGAAACATATGTTATTTTAAAATTTAAAATTTTAAAGAGGATTCATTAAAATGTAATAAAATGAAGTTTAAGTCGAGAATTAAAGTAGCAGATATTACGAAGAACAAAGCGATTTTTTAAAAATTTCTAATATAAAATTAAGAGCTATTTAAAATCTTAACTTCAACATCGAGATTCATTAAAATCTTGATTTTTACTAAAAATTATCGTCAATAAAAGTAACGACCCACTTTCTTCATAAGGAATCGCTCATGTGGCGCCCCCTGCAACAAAATGTAAAATAAGAAATAAAATATTATTCTTTGTCTAAAATTATACCTCTGTACCAATTTTGATAACAATCTATGAATTAATTATGAAATTATAACCAAAAATGAAAACATTATTTTATTAAGATATATTTGGTCCTATCGTCATATTTTGGTCAAAATAACGTTACTTAGGTCCCAATAGTTATGGCTCACTCTGTATATTGCATATCCTACACCTAACACTACGCATATAGACTTAATAAAAAAAAATCAAAAGGCAGTTGTGAACTTTTCCTGTAAATCAAATTTTTTAAGCCCACACGAACGTTAGAATTTAAATTCCCTTTGAATGTTAAAAATAAAAATAAATAACAGTGCGCATTATGTGAACGTAATATTTAACTCTTCTCCGCCTCTGCATCTATTCTTCCAAAAAACCCAAACATATATTTAGCAGGAACTTGTAAGTTTTCATCACATGAGTCATTTAAGCTTAACCCGACGGTCCCGCACCCAAAAATTCCACCCCATACGAATATGGTGTAGGTGTAACCCCACTCTGCGTCCATTTGCATTCGGGCCGCCAAAAAAAAACGCGTCTGGCCTACACAAAATACGAGAAAACGGCCCTGTTTCGAGCGAAAATCGCCCTTAACACCAGCAGGATTAGGTCCGATTTCCGTGGAAAAAAGCAGCAACATCTGAAGCTTTGTGGGAACAAGAAGTCTGAACCAAAGGCAGATAACAAAACAATTTGTATACAGGGTGTTACTGTATTCGTGTTTAATGGTGTGGCAGGAAGTGATTTTGATTTTTTTTAGATGTTTGATACGAGGTTGTTCAAAATTATTGTGAAAATTTGCATGGGGGTTAAACAGAGTGGGATTTATTGGGATATTTCGAAATCACCAGCGGCGGAGTGAGGAAGATAATGCGAAATAATCAGTAATATTTATTTTAAAAGAGAATTTATTCTCTTTTCATTAAACAATTGTAGTGAATTATTCAATACACCAACTAGATATGAAAAAAATAAAAATAAAATAAATATTTGCAGTTTAAATATAAAAAAGATAAATTATGCTTATCTTGAATTTTCACAATATTACAAAACTGTTTTTAAATACCTCTCTCTGACAAAGGTTTCGCTAAATTGCATTATCAAAGAGTGGCATGAGATTGACAGATTGATTATAAGCGTTAGTATATAAATATTTCAACCAATCATTATCAAGCAGTACAGTATGATTTGTTGCTATACTATTCTTCTCTTCCTTAGAAGCTTGATTAGTATTATATAGGTATTTAGTCCAAAAGGTAATATCAGGTAATTGAGCTTCCTAGGTTTAATTGTTCATTCAATAATTATATACTGAGAACATTTTCAAATTTGTCCATAAAATCAAGTTCTTCTTTTTTGTCACTTCTATAAAGTACCTACATTGTTGTTTCAATTGTTTTGTTAAGTGTAGGTTTGTATTTAGTGTCAATGAGGTGTTTTGTGTAAAGTGACTTATCTAATTGTTTTAATCTATAACATCGTAAGTGTTCACTGTACCTTCTGCTAAAATTTCTAAGGGTCTGACCAAAATAGACAGCGTTAAAATCAGGACAATTTAGTTTGTAAATACCTGATTGTTTAATTTATTAATTTTAGTTTTTACTTGACATTTCTAAAAGTGAAGCCACATTATTTAAAAGATATTGTAGAAGATGTTGTATGAGATATAATTTTTCATATTTTCAACAGTAAATTTTATTTTTGGATGTAAACTGTTGGCAAACCAGCCAAAACATCATCAACATATCTACACCAAAACACTACATTCGTGGAGATATTTAAATCAAAAATATTTTGTTCCAAATTATCCATAAAAATATTTGTCAAAACTGGTGATATTGGACTATATATACATTGGCAATCCCTCATTTTGAATATAAAATTTAGGCTATGGAAAATGTTAAACATATTTGTTAATTATTATTTTAAATGACCTTATATTAGTAGAATAAGTTTGAATTAAAATATTTTGAAATATTATTAAATAATTTTGAGAATTATTAACCTTGCCGGAGAATTTAAAGTTTCAAAATTTTGTACGATTTAATATTTGGCGTTATTGCTAGTTATCGATAAATGTACTGTATGGAATTAGATTAGTTCAAAATTGCCCACGTAAAAAACTCTACGTGGTTTCTTTTCTGAACCATTCAATTCCATCCATTAAAAAAATAAATGGTAAACTAAGCCACTATAAACAAGCTTTCACTTATATTAACTTTACAATAGTTATCATAACATTAACTTGTGATTTACAAAGATATTTATTACATTTACTACTGAGTCGTTAAATTTATTAGAGAGAGAATCAGCAACAATGATACAATGATAATTTATAAATGTTACCCGCTTTTTTTAATTAACCGGTAGAGACAACTTTAGTTGAGAGAGAGTGATAGGTAACTGCGACTAGATAGTTCTTTACTTTCGAGTTTTTGGCGATGAACGGCGACTTGTATATTGGAGCTTTGGATAAAGCCTAAGAGTGATTATTGTTGGTTTTTTCACTTGCTATAATCTGTTCTGAGTCAATACGTCTTGATTGGTTCGGAATGAAACATCCGTTTTAATTCCAGAATATTCGTGAATAACATTACATGTAAATGAAAAGTCTATGGAATATTATTTCGTCTTGTTTAAAATAAATTAATGTTAAACAAATCCCTTGGATTAAATTGTCAAGAAAAGTTAGACTGGTAGAGAGAAGTTTACTTGAGAATGACTGATAAGCAACAGCGACCAGAATTTTAGTTCGGTAGAAATCAATAAAACATCTGCTGTATTTATGCCACATGTAAATTTATTGTAGTTGTACTACTTCAGGTCTTTCTTCGTCAATAAATTGTATGGTTTCTTTATCAGAAGATTTTCTTTTCCAGTCCCAACCATTTTGTTTTAGTATTCGGAGTAATAAATTAATCCGTAGTTATTCTTTCTAGCTATATCTTCGCTTGCTCACAACTATCATAATTTACTTCTTCATTCTCAATTTAATTTGGAGACCGATCATTGGTCACTCACCTAATTCTCTGTCTTACTTGCATAATCATCTTCATCTTCATTGCCACTGTCATCACTAACCATCCCTTCTATACCAGACAAACCTTTTACTTAGTTATTTATTTAAAGCGTTAGATGGTAGTAGAAGTTTTCCAAATCTTTTTCCATTCTCTTCTATTTAATATCAAACTCTTCATATCTTCCCATTTCTTTCCTTTTTTGTCCAATGCTTGTTTAAATCCTTATCATCCATTTCTTGGTCTGGCTTCTTACTTCGAATATTTTTCTTATTAGATTACTATTGTCCTTTTATTTACTTCACTTTTAGGTTCTTTTCTTTTCTTACTTTCATTTTTTTTGGTACTCTATTTTTACCAGAAAGTGTATTTTGATGTCATTAAATATTTTTCTCCTTTTGCAGATCTTTCTCTAATCTCTTCATCAATATTTTCTTCTTGAGTTATCATTGATCCTAAATATTTAAATTTTATAACCTGTTGTATTTTTTTTTCTTTTTAGATTTACAACTTGTTATGTCTGGTCTTCCTATTGTCATTGTTTCCGTTTTTTGTTGATTTATTTTCATTCAAAATTTCGCTTTCGTTATTCTGGTTTAGGTTTTCATTGGCGTTTTTTCATTTTTGGCTAATAACAACATATCATCTGCATTGCATACCTCTGATATGGTAATTTTCTCCATATTCCAATATCCCACTTTATATGGTTTAACTTTTTCCTTTACCTCTTTTATAACTTTATAGAGTATCAGTGAATACAGCAACGGATTTAAGATACAACCTTGTTTTCTTCCATTCTTACTTGATTGAAAGCTTTATCAAAATCCATTGCATTCTCCGCAACTTGTCAAACAATAAAAATCCCTTTATTTTCTCCTCGGTTTGGCTTAATCTGGCTTTTCTTTAGTGCCATTTCCATTTATTCTCTATTTTCTAGGATTCTTGTATATTTTCCCGACTGGCAATGTATTTTCTTGGATCTACCATATTAGACCGCATATCTCTATTTCCTTGTCTACACAATTTAGAACAAGAACAAGGAGTTACATTTAGTTCATTTTTTGTCCAAACTGTAACACCACCATGTATAAGTTTGCTCCTACCATAAAAATCAGTTTTTTTTAGCTTCATTAAGTACTAGTGAAAAGAGCAAGTGACTTATTTACTCCTCTATTTGGTCTGAAACTAAACTATCTTTCATTTACTGTCATTTCCATTTGTTGTCTTAATCTTTTTTCTAGGATTCTTGCATATATTTTTGCTACTTCATTATTTAATGTGATGCCTTTATAATTTTTGCAGTGTTTACTGTTTCCTTTTTGTATATTCGTTTTATTATTCCTACACTTCAATCTTCTTGGGGTTTTCCTTTCTTGTAGACTTCATCTATTATTTCAGTTTGGCTGGTTCTTTATCATTTTAGTTGTTATTTGGTCGTGTCCTGGTGCTTTACTTGTTTTTTGCTTCTCCTTCTGTTCCTTTGAGTTCTTTCGCACTTATCTCTGCTTCTACTTTTTAGTTCTTTTGTTATATCTGGTTTGGTTTTGATGATTTTTCTCTCTAGTAGGTCGTTGTAGTATTGTTACCATCTTTCCATGACCTATTCTTCTTTTGGTATTACTTTTCTTGTTTTCTTTTTAACATTTTCTATCGTCTTTGTTTTATTCTTCCTTTATTTCGAAGCGTTCCAAAGAATAGCTTCTGGTTTTCATTATATGCCATTTTTATTTTGTTTTTAGAGTTTTCCCAACTATTTTCTTTCCTAATGATTCTTCTTACTTGAATTATGATTTTGTAGTAATTCGAACAATCTCTTTGTAATATTGGTAATAGTGAATTATTGTCCGCGGTGCTGAATTAAACTCTTGTTGTTTTCTTTTAAGAAAATTCTCTACAATCGTTAAGATTATGAATTTTATGGTTTGTAGGAGGTTGCCTTTATTAGGGAGATATTAATTAATCACTTAAGATAGATCGTTGAAAACATTTTGAGTTTGAACAAAAGTTATGTATTTCGTTGAAATCAAGATTAGTCACTCGAGACTCTCATAATGTTATTTGGTAAATTAGTGAATTAAGTGGGTATATTACATCTTCCCCCTTAAGAATTTGATTAGTGACGAGTTTTCTATCAGTTGCTTTTCTTCTCCAGTTCGTTACATTGTTTCCTCGTAACTGTTCTACTCTTCTGTTCTATACTGTTGTTCTACCTCTTCCTTGGTCTTCCTCTATTTTTCTTCGTTCATTTCATACCATGTTTTTTACTATTCTTTGATGTTCTTGCCTTTTTAAGTGATCTATCAATGTATTCGTCAAGTATTGACTACATTATCTATCTGTGGGTCTGTGTACATTTCATATACGAGTACCCCTTGGTTAGTCCTTCTGACAAAACCTCTTTGTTTTTTCCTATCTACCCCTCTCGTATTTTCTTATTTAATACTTACTTTTCACTCCAGGCATAACTATTATCTTATGAACAGTTTGAATGTTGACTTCCTAGATAGCTGCTTCGATCTTAATAAATGGTTTATTGCTCTTGCATTCTTACTTGCTTTCATCGACCTCATCTTAATTAATGACGTCTTTTTCTTCTTCTGGATTTCTTTAAACATTAATATATTTTTGTTTTTATATCCAAATTTCGTTGACCTTTTCCTTCCAATTCCATACATTTCATTTTATCTTGGTGTATTTCTAATCCCATTTTATATAATGCCTCGATTAGCCGTACTGTAACTTCTTTTAACCCTTGTGTGTCGTGCCAACAATGCTACACCATCAGGGAAACTGAACACCTGGTGGAATTGCTTTAAGAGCTGAATTAGTTTAGATCTTTTAACCCAATTGTAGACTTTCTTAAAGTCTAAAAATAAAACTACTAATGGTATATCATGGTACCAGCGATTCCTTGGTTGTAAAAATCTGGTTTGTTGTCGATCTTCATTTCCTAAATACTCTCTGATTTTCCCCTGTTTGTGGTTCTACAATTGATTCTAGTCTTCGTTTTATTAAAGTGGGGATTATTTTATACACAACATTCAATAGGTGTTGCGTCACGTTTTTTTAATAGTGGAAATATTTTGGTGCTTCTTCAGCCCTTTGGTATTTCTGTCTTTTCCACATCTCCACGATAATATGATATACTTTATATTGAAAATCTTTTCTCTCATTTTTAATAGTATCTGCCGTTACTCCATTTATCCTTGGGACTCTTATTATTTTTTAAGCAGATTATAATTTTGTTAATTTCACAAAAGTACTCTCCACATTTTGTTTTAATTTTATCTACATTATAAATTCTACTAATTTTAGTATTTGAATTATTGAAAACAAGATAAATTATTCACATATTGTTATTTGGTAAATCTTATATATTGAGTGTTACTAAAATAAGTGAGTACCTACATTACATTTGCCATCATAAGAATGTTATTAATAATGAGTTAGGATTATTTATGTACTTCGTTGAAAACAAGATAAATTAATCATTTGAAACTTACATAATGTTATTTGGTTAGTTTTATATATAGAATTGGTAAACAAAGTGGGTCATTTTAAGTGCAATTTTATAGTGGCTGTTGTAAGGTGCAAAATTTTGTGACAAGCATGCAAAAAAATTAAAAAATAGTTCGTATTGAACAAAATAGCCCTTTTTATGTCATTTAAAGAATACGTGCTAAGCATTTTTTAAAAGGATCTTATTTTTATGGAATAATCCGGTGATTTTATATTTGGGGCCACCCTGTAAGTGGCTGAAAAGAAAGGCGTAACAACTTAGGGCAACGACCCTTCCTAATCTTAGAAGTGTTAGATCTGGTGGATTTTTAAGTTTGTACTTCGACTAAGGCTGTTACCACAAATATTTACTTATTCAAATTATTCAGATAAATTTATTTCTACATTGAACTATTTTATCGAAATTTGCCAATGGTTGTCTTTGGTGGCCATAATTGTAACAAATTCTAATTTTACATACTTGTTGCATAAATAATTACTAAATTACCATACCAACGTGTACATTGCAAAATAAATAATTTTCCGTAATGGAATAGTAAATAATAAATTCGAAAATTGACCGATAATTAAAATAAATAATTAAAATAAATATATTTTAGCGTTTAAAAGCATTAGAAGTAACTGGGGGATTTGTGTCAACATTTTGTTTAGGAATATCGATTTTATAGAAACACAGTATTTTATGCAAATTAACATAATTAAAAATTGATGTTACTTAAAATTTTATTATCCATAGTTTCGTTCAATATGTTCGTGGAAATATCTTAGGATTAAAATTAATTGAATTCCTATAATCCCCAAATTCTTATTCTATAGGGTGTGTCAAATCTCATTATACAGCCAATATCTTGAGAATATATTGTAAAAATATTTCAAATCTAATAAAATTCCAAAATCAAGCCACATAAAATTCTTTATTAAACCGACAACTAGTTTCAACCTCAGTGGGACATCATCAGGTCTAAAATTGAGAAATCAAATCACAACAATTTTTGCAATAAGCAAAAAACTAAACCCTACCAAGTAAAAACAGATATAACAACAATACTATATAACTAAAGATCTTATTTAGTATTGTTGTTATTTCTGTTTTTACTTGGTAAGTTTAGATTTTTGTTTATTATTACTCAAGATAATGAAGTTCTCAAACTTCGGAGTATAAGTTGATCACCCTGTATAGTGTGTTTATTAATTTTTTTATTGTTCATCACGAAGAAATGATATTCTTTGTAAAAAAAATTCTATTCTCCAAAAACCTAAAATACAACCTTCAATAGTCATATCCAAGTATATCAAATATGTGAATTATCTTCGAAAATAAACATACCTTTAATTTTGAAAATATCGGAATAAAAACAACAACAAAATTCTGTATTAGTTTTCAATTTTGCTAAAATATTCTTATCTTTTCATTTGTAAAGGTAATGTTGAGCAAAATTTAGTTGTTTTTTTTGATACACACAGTATATCACAAAATAATTTGAATATATTTTAAGTTTTAGACAATACAGATTTATTTTTCTCTGGCAATTTAAATATACACAAAAAGTTATAATTTTAATAAAAAAGTTATTTCTGGTCGTGTTTGTTAAAATAATTGAACTGATTTGTTTGGTAAAAAAAAGAGAACTTATTTTATAATTCTTAGTTTCTACATATAAAAAATATTAATTTTAGAAAAAAAATTGAATTGAATTTTTTCTTAATATTTCTGAAATTTTTTAACATGCACATCTTTTAAAAACAAATTAACAATCACTTTTCGTTTTTGGTAATTTATAATCCAACAGAAGGCACATCGTAAAAATTTTTGCGAAAAAATACCAATTCAAAAAACTAACAACTATGCAATATTTTCAATTCATAAAAAAGGGTTGGGGGTTAGATGGTATTTTTTAAAAACCTCACAATTGCCATTTTCTGGCGAAAAGGGTTTTTACAACCAAGTTAAAAGGGTTATTCCGAATTTTACGGTACCGACAAGAAAAAAAAACGTGCAATTCGGTTTTATGTCTTTACTTCGCAAGTTATTGCTTCGGAAGGGTTACTTCAAGGCGAAATTCAATAAAACCCAAGGTTAAATGTATAAAAAACCAATAAAATACGAAGTCCCTAATACAAAAAACGTACCTGACATCGATATATTTTGAGAGGCCGAAAAATTCCGAGGCGACAGCAAAAAAATAGCAATGCTTTTTTAGGTTCTAGGGTGGTTATCTTACCATGTTGTATTTTCTGTTTGTACGTAGAAGACAGCAAATATTTGCTTATCCTACGAAAATAAAATTCTTTCGTGTCTGACCAAAGTATGACATCGCTGATATCTCTAAACGAAGTTATGAGTGTATAAAATGTGCCAATATCTCCTCTCACGAAAAAAAACAGAAATAATAACACAAATATGATATACAGGTTGTTGCAGAAATAAACTTAGAGGGTGTTGAAAGTAACAAAACTATGGATTTTTTTGTATAATAATAATAAAATGGCTCAATGTTGTTGTAAGTTATAAGTGAGGTAAATTTGCAATTAGAATTAGCCAATAATAACAATTATGTATTTTTTGGAGTTTTTCAGGTAAAAAAGTTACATGTTGTATTAAAAATTCGCTGTTACACACTGAAAAAAATTAATGTAATTTTTCAGAATAAATTCAGTAAATTTCGCACAATTTTTATATGTGAAACAAGTTTTTACATAAGGTAAAATTACATTTTATGTAAAATTACAATTTATAATATGTAAGAAAAATTAGATTCTAAAATTACTTTGTGAAAATAGTTAAATTACCATAAATATTGTGTGAAAATAAAGTTTTATAGAACAAATGTAATATTTTAGGATAAATTATGTAACTAAACAATAACCGATTAAGTAAAATTACGTCCGTATTGAAATTTACATATTATATATGTTTATGAATTATAGTATGTAAAAACTGATTGCAGTGCTAAATATATTTATTATGCTAGTAGATGTCGCTATAATAGAAGTAGGTACTGACGTTACCAAATTACGAACTAATAGAGTTTTCTAATAAAATAAACGACAATCCATGTATTAAATAAACGGTACCCTTTAAGAAATTAAAGTCAAACTGTAAATTTTTGGATGTATCTATTTTCAAAAATCGAATTAATATTGCTCCAAGTGTTTTTAATGTCCGTAACGTACATCTTTACTTACTACTTAATCATTCTGTAAAAGCTTTGGTCAACTGTGTTATACTTTTTTAGCATAGCAGTTAAGACATAAAGGTTGGTTCGCCCAGTATTTAATGTTAATACATTTTTCTTGAGAGATTCTATCGGTTTTACATTAATACATGTGCAAATAAAAATTTTACCCAATAAATAATGGAAAGTGGAAAAGTTCATTGTCATCTGAGGGAGGCGCGGTTTGAAGTCTTAACTTTTGCCACCAGTATCGAAAATTGAGAATTTAGAAACATTGTGATTTTGTGATTGATCTACTAAATCAGGAAATATTTTTTTATAATGTACACATGCATATTATGTAGTTTTAAATCGGTGACCATAACAAAATACGAGTTGCATCAGCGTCTACATCGTAATTGGACTGGTGTTGAGTTTGCTCGTTTAAGAAATAAATGTAGCATGAAATTTAATACATACTTTGTTTTTAAACCACACATTTTTAGGGAACATGGTAAAAGTCAAATCAAACTATTATATGTTGTATTGTAAATTGTGTGTTAATAACTTCTGAAACAAAATTACATTTTTCTCAAAATTATAATCATTTAAAAGAGTGTGCTGAAGTTAAATACTCTTTACACAGTTTCTTTATGAAATTTCGTTTTGAGGTTTACCACTGAACCAGCTGCAATGAGAACATCACTGTATACAATATTGTTAGCTGATAGAAATAAAAAACATTTATTTTAATGGACACAGAATACCCTCAGCTTTATGAAAATGATATTAAAAGGTAGAAACCTCCCTTTCAACTGAAGTTACTATTTTTTAAGTATAGAAATTCCTAACACTGGTAAGAAAAAATCTTTGAAAAAAGCTACATACATTCTGTATGCATTTTGAATAATACTGTTTTTCCAGCTCGCATACACTTCAAATAAATGAAGTAAACCTAGTGACTGAAAGTAACAGAACACCAGTAGAAGACGAAATCCTTCCTCATGTTTAATCGTAAATACTTATTTTATTAGAAAAGAATGAAATATGGACACCTCCTTCGGGATTTCACAAACATTTTAACTCCACAAGAGTAAACGAATCCCTCCCCAATACAGGTTACTGAAAGCTGTGTAAAATGATGTGTAATTTTACATAATTTAAAATTTAAATATACATCTCCAAATATTAATTTTACAAATTATTTCATTTGATTTTACATTATATATACTGATTTTGACTTATTACATAATATAATTTGAAGTATAGCATAACTTATGAAGTAATAACACATTACTAACTTTTAAGTTTACATGACAGATAGCTAAAAGATAAAATAGAGTGTAATTTATTTACATAAAATAATATGTACAATAATTGCTACATAAAGATATTTATTTTCACATAACTTAACGTTGCTTATTTATTACCTACGTTATGTTGTGTAATATTACACAAATTGTTGTTACAGTGCATAACACTGTTATATCTGTATTTCTTTTATATCCTGTATTATACAAATTTTGTTTCTTGGATTTTTATGAGCTTTTTTTTGGTTTTGCAATTAAGAGTAACATTACTTTAATTGTAAAATTTAAAAATCCTTCGATTACAAAACTGAAAAATCAACTGAAATAGACTCAGAGTTGTAATACAAAATGAAATCAGACTTCAGGAAACAAGTGACATAGAAATCGAAACATCAAACTACTTCAATATGCTGCCTAAGAAGCTGCATACAAAAATTATATTTCAATATCCAAAAATTTCATATCAATAGAAATTAATGAACTTTTGCATAAAAGACTGAACAGCTCTTTTGAAAACTAAGCATCAAATCTTACAAGGCAATTTATTTTGCAGATCTACAAAAAATGCAAACCGCCAAAAAACATCATCATCAATTAGAAAAGACTCTAATCCACCAGGGCATTGGGCAAAATTTTATAAAGAAAAAACTAATTTGTTTGCAGAACATCTATCCAAAGTTTTTAGTCCACATGATAAAGATCAAGAAATCGAACGTCTGCCATGAATGACGGTCAAAACATTTCAAAAATCTCTTTAAATAAATAAAAAGGACAAAATTAAAACCAGTAAAGATGCTGAAAGGACTACCAGAAGAAGGATTAAAATACTTTTATCAGACTTAATTATTGACCTAAGGAACACAAAGTTGCTCAGATAATAATGATACCTAAACCTGGTAAAAATGAAACAAAAGTCATTTTATCCTTATTAATATCAAAACCACTTGGGAAGGAATAAATGCAGATATTGATACAACTGAATAGATTCCAAATCATCAGTTTGGGATTGTGAGAGAACATTTTATAATTCATTTTATCATTTTCTCTTCCTTGATAGTGGTTTATTTTTTTAATATAGTATATTGCTAGTAAATAATCCCCATTTTTTGTACACCATGGATATTATTGCATTTTTCCATCCTCCGATATTTTCTTTTCATTCTAGATCTTTTGTATTAATTTCGTCATTTTTTTTAGGCCTTCACCTCCATATTTAAACATTTCTGCTGGAATCCCATTTTCATCTTCTCTCTTAGAATTTTTTCTGTACATTTTTTCCTCTGTATGTTCTTTCAGTTGTTCTCCTGTTCTCCATTTTCCTCTCATTCGAATCTTTATTAGTCTTCCATTTTATTTTTACTACTTAGTCTGCTATTCCTTTATAAAAAAGAATCTTTAATTTATTATTATTCCAATTATTTTTGCTAGAAATTTCTTTGTTTGTAAAGTGATTTTCGTTTTTTCCGGTCTATTTTGCACATTCTGTTTTAGAATTATTGCAAAAGTAAAAATTGCTGGTATAAGGAGAAATTGATGAATTGACGAAATAATTAATTTCAGTATTTTCACACATTATCACCATACCAAACTGAATAATTTCGCCGAGTGCAAGTTCACTTTTATCTCTAATCTTAAACCATTTCCTGAACGAATAAAATTTAACGAGATTTCGCTGAAAAGCATTCCATTTTCTACGTCATTTTCGTTAATTCGTGTACCGAAAATATCGCGTATGGACGCCGATAAACATAATTCCACAAGTCACCGGAAGTGCCAACCGACATCCGCTATTTTCTATAGTATCTGCATTCCGCCCTTTGTTTTGTTTTCGTTTTGTTGTCAGTTTATAATAGTTTGTGCCATTAAAAATGCTCGGCCTAAACGAGAATTTACGTTAATTTCGGTGCGTTGGGACGGTTCACCGAGTTAGGGACGAGGTAGAAAAGGGCAAGGCCACTTTGTGTCCAAATTTTTATAAGGGAGATCATAATTCAGTTCATTACATCCAACAATAATGATAAAATGAAAAAAGGAAAGTCATTTACAGGATGCATCAATCCCATATTAGGCAACACTTTGTATAGAGAAAAAAGTCCAAGGATACATAGGCATAGACATAACGAATAAGATTTTTTTTAATTTCAACTATGTGATTAGTTTGGTATAAAATAATACATTTTCTAGCAAGTAACAGAAATATTTATAATATACAGGGTGAAGCGTTAGTGTGGCAAAGCTCGATTAGTCCGCCATTATTGAAATTACGAGAAATCAGTTTTTACAAAAAGTGCAGGCAGTCTTGGGTTTCGCATTTTAAAATTAGTCACAAATATACAGTGTGTTCAGGAACGCAGTGCTAGACAAAAATGTTTTTTTTAAATGGAACACCCCATATATTTTTACATTTTTATTAACCTGTATCATCCACCTGAAAATCACATTTTTTTTGTATTTCAATAAAAAATTTGAAATCCCATCCGATTTTTAATCACTTTGTATCAAATATTTTTTAATGCCGTAGCATAGAATTTGAAAGGGACTTGTAAGCGGTTTTTGATTTTTAAATTTTTGGCTGCTACAGACATCTTAATTTAAAAAAAAATGTGATTTTCATGTTGCTGTAGATGTTTTATTAAACATAATAGAGATAAAGTGTGATACATCATTGAAATTAGAGGTTTATAAAAATGTAAAAATATACGAGGTGTTCCATTAAAAAAAATTTTTGTCTGGCACTGTGTTCCTGATATTTGGGACTAATTTGAAAATGGGAATCTCAAGACTGCCTACACTTTCGAGCTTTGCCACACTAATGCTTTATCCTGTATATTATAAATATTTCTGTTACTTGCTAGAAAATGTATTATTTTATACCAAACTAATCACAAAGTTGAAATTTAAAAAAATCTTATTCATTATGTCTATACTTTTTGTAAAATCTATTTTTTCGTAACTTCAATAATAACGGATAATATCGTACTTAGACGCACTAATGCCGCACCCTATATATACATTGTGTTTATTTTAAAACTTAGCACCCCCTGTAATTTAAAAACCGCAAAATATATCAGAATTCGCCGGGGCACATCGATTTGAGAGCCTTTTTCACGGCAAATACATCAGTGTACCCTTTTTGGAAATTGGTCGAAAAACTATGGGCCAAAAACTACTAAGTTGACAAAATGTTTATTTAATTATTGAAGTAACGACAAAATTGAAAGAAGTTATTTGTTTATAGCGAGTAAAAAACAAACTAATTCTTGCGCTCGTGCATGATAAACATATTCGCTAGTAGGTACGTAGTAGCTATTGAATGTTAAATATATGAATTAAACTTACTTTAAGGCAAATAAAAAGTGAAATTTTGTTTTTTAGCTTGTTTAAATAATTGACATTCTTGAAATTATAAAATTGTTGAACAATGTCCTCTATAAATATAGAAAAGTGAATATTTGAACTCAGAATTTGCTCTATTCATGCCTGAATGTTAAATTTAAGAACTCACGAAAAGTGAAAATGTGCTTTTTGAGTTTACGTAGATATTTAATTTCTTAAATTTGTGTTTTAAATACTTGAAAAAAATTGAATATTTTAGCGCAAAATTTGTTCTATTTAGACCTAAATCTTAAATTTGTGAACTAAATTTACTTTAAACGAAATGATCAGTAAAAATTTGTCTTCCGAGTTCGCCTAAATAATTAAAATTCTTGAAATTATATATTTATTTTTACAACTACGTATCATAAAATATTTTACATTTCATTTTGTAAAAGTAAATATTATAAACAACATCATGGCAAGAATTAAATCAGTGCGAATATCATTTCCAGTACTACCTCTAAAGTATACATATATATGTAAATTATCTCCCGCAGGACCATTAATGTCTTATTGGATGTTCCTATTAGCCCTGATGGTTCTACTTTGTGAAATTCCTTTGTATCCATATTCTTTCGACCGTCTTGAAGGTTTCATTGAACAAATCGTTGAGATAACTTTCAGCATTTACACAGCAGAAGGAATGGTCTTCCTGTTCTGGTTCCCTTTAGAAGCAAAATTAGTTGAAGAAATATATAACGACCTTAAATGGCATTGTGGAGAGGTTTGTAAATTTCCCAAGAGTACTCTTATGAAAAATATATGTTACGGCCTAAGCAACTTTCTTTTCATAACAGTTCTCCATATAACGAATAACCTCATGCTTATTGATTACATTATCCAGGATTTCACAACAATTAGACGATTTTCATAGAATAGATTTTGGCCAAACCAACGTAATAATGAAGGAATTCAAAGAGAAGACTATCTAATCTATAATAATAATCTAATCAATAATAACGATAATCCTAGTGCCGGGGATGGTTGAAGCATCAATCCACTGGGAGAAACTGTCAACTTGACAGCCCAAAAGGGAAACGAGAAGTTGAAGCCGTCGTCGGGGCTCAGCTCATGTTGAAAACCTAAAATACAATTTGCTTTCAAAAACAAAGTTGATTTTAAATAGAGTTGTAATATTTGTGAAAATCAATTTCACTGCTTATATTTTTAACAAAATTGTGATTTTCTTTAAAAAAAAGTGATTTAAATAAGTACTCACTTGCTCTGCGATTATTCTGTCATCAGCAAATAAATATCACATAAAATTTAATTAGAAATATAAAAGGATTGCAAAGAAAAACTACAATAATTTAAATTATTTACTGACAATTTCATTATGCCAAATTGATTAAGAGCCAACATGATCACGTGACTTGTTCCAAATAAAAACATTTGTCTCCTTAGAGACCATTTAGTCTATATAGACTTACAAACACTCTAACTAACAACACGTTTCTTTTCTTCCGATTTAATTACATGAATAAAAAGAGAAACGAATAAGATTTCAACAAAACTATTTTGGCAACATTGCTTTTCTAAAAGAATACTGCACAGGCCCGGTTCGTGACTTTTTCCGACTAAAAACATTTGCCTGCTTAGAGACCATTGTAGTTCTTATAAACCTACAAAGACACTAAC
This sequence comes from Hermaeophaga mercurialis, assembly GCA_951812935.1. Lineage (NCBI taxonomy): Eukaryota > Metazoa > Arthropoda > Insecta > Coleoptera > Chrysomelidae > Hermaeophaga > Hermaeophaga mercurialis. The sequence goes on from OX638366.1 coordinate 8,298,164, forward strand.
TATAAACACGTCTCCTTTCTTTCTATTTGATTACATTAAACAAAGAGGGAAACGAATACAATTTCAACAAAACTGCTTTGGCAACATCGCTTTTCCAGTAGAATACTGCACAGGCCCGGTTCTAATAGTAAATAGATGACATTTTTTTGGGGTATAAAATATATTTGTGGTGGGTTGAATTTATGGAGAAGTGATGTATTGAAGATAATTTAAAAATAAATTTTCCACAAATGGATCAATAATTACAACGTTAATGGTAATAAAAATGTAAAAATATAACAAATATTTGCCGGCTTTTTCCGGTCTAATTTCAATTAACAATAAAAATATGGGTTCATAAAAAAGCATGAATTAATTTTTGTGACAAAATAATGAACGCGAAGGACAAATGATTTCGTCTGAAAATTGTTTCGTACATTTTCATGAAAACACAATTTCATTGTTTGAAATTTTACCGAAAAAATTAACCACTTATTTATATATTTCCGAAGAAATCATAGTAATTTTTTAAATTCTCTAATATGTTGTTATTATGAAAAATTTTGAATAATTGAGTATAGGTCATTAAAAAATACATAGTAAACTATTTATAAAAAATAGTTATGTTACAAAAAGCAGAAGGCTAACATTTGTTGAGTCGAGGCTGTACAAATTGGGTGAAGCATTAGTATTCAGATGTCGTTAAAAGTAATAATTCTACTGTGAATCAACAAGAAAAAAACTCATTTATAAAAAATCAAAAAATAGAAAAAAGTAAAAAATAATCTTTTTAAAGATATCAATTTAAGTAAATTAAATATAGGAATTAGCACATTCAGTGAATCGCAAAATGGTAACACTGAATGTAAAATGTCCAACAATATTAGAAGTTGATAGGTTAAGCCGGGAAATATCGAGGAAATTTCCAGGAAAATATACAACTGAAATTCCTGAATTAATGAAGCCAAAAATAAAAATCCCTGGAATAATTTTTAATACAAAAATTACCATTTAAATCAAAAACCGAATTTTTATGAACAAGCCTTTTAATTGGAAAAAAGTAGAATTTTGAATGTCATACTTTAAAACACAATTAAAAATATAAATTTTTCCTTAAATGGAGGAGAAGTTAATTAAAACGAGTTTTAAGGCCAAAGATGATTTTTTTGAAAAAAGAAAATGATTTTAAGTAGATACATTTGAATTTTATATGGCAGGATTTAAAATTGACAAATTTAAAGTCTTCTCCGAGTAAAACAATATACAGGGTGTTTTTAAGTTCATGCAAAAAAATTGAGTAAGAAGTTGTTCATTTAAAATTATGCGCAACCTCTAGAAATATAATGAGTTTTGAAATTTTTTTCTCAAATCCAAGTTAATATAAAATGTTGATGTTTGAGGATTATATGCTCTAATTAAGAAGTAATTATTAGATTTTTTTAAATATTACTATTATATTAAGTTCTCACATCTCTACTTTTTTGCATTTTCAATTGTGTTATTTTATTTAATAAACAATAAAAATAATGCTATTGTATTTTTTTTGTTCGAAAACTATTAGTTCTATAAAAAAGCAAGAGATAAAAAGGTTAAGAAATGAACCACGATAAAGTTATTATTTGTTATTAATAATGTTTACAATCAATGTATATTTGAAACACTATGCAAGTATAATTAATATAAAACATTATTAGATAATTACTAAAACATTCTTAAAACTCAATAACAATTTGCTAAAAAATCCAAATACAACTAAATTACATTTTTGAACAAGTTCTAAAAATACAAATATACCAAAAACAGAAAATAAAGTTAAAACTAGCATTACAATATCTGTCTTAATACCCTTTCCTTTATTTTTTGTGATATAAAAACGATAAAAAAATAGGGCCAAACAAACCGCACTTAAACATTAAAAACAACTGTTCCAATCAAAAATGCTGCGTTTAGAAACGAGGGTTTAAATTCAAAATCTGCTACTTGAGGCTGCACACCTGCTAATCCCTTTTTTGAACCCTTTTTCGTGAAAAAGGGTGACAGGCAAATTTACCTCCGAACCCTTCGATCCATCGTCTGGCCCTTAAACAACAAAAGAATTGGGTCAAGAGGTCTACAACAGCAACACGGTGCTATTATTTTTTATATTCAATAATTCAGGTATGCATAATTGATCAAAAAAATAAATAATAATATTTGATATGGGGGTGGCCGGAGAATAATTAGGTTTCGTTTCAAAAGCGTTCTTTTGTTCAGGGTGGTTGAGAAAAAAATGAAGTGCAAATAATTTGGGTCAAAATTTCTAGGTTTTTTGGTTTAGATATTTGCAGAAAATTTACAGGGGGATCCCAAAAATAAAAAACAGCGATCGAAAATAATAGATTTTTGGTCTCAAAAATATATTTATATAGTGTTTTTAAAAAATTGAATGCAAATAAATCGTGTTAAAATAAAAAAATACTTTCAAAATTTCTAGTTTTTTTGGTTTAAGTAATAATAATGACTGAAAATAACTAATCTTAGTTACAAAAATGTATCTACATATATAGAAAATGTTTAAAAAAAATGAATGTAAATAAATCTAATCAAAATAAAATATAATTGGACTATTTTGTTTTTTTTTTCAAAATAGGCGAAATTTTAATTGTTTAAGTATTTAAAAAAATATAGTGGCCGAACAATAATAAATTTCAATATAAAAAGTGTATCTGTATACTGCACGTTTTTAAAAAAAAATTGAGTGCAAATATTTATGGTCAAAATAAAAAAAATAATAAAAAGTGGTTGTCGAAAAATATATAATTTAATTTCAAAATTTTATTTGTATATAAGAGTTTTGTAAAACAATGAGGTGAAATAATTTGGGATAAAATTTAAAATATTTGGTTTATGATCATTTTTTTTCCCAAATTTCGAGATTTTCTTATATTAAGTATTTATAAAAAATTTATGGGAAAACCTCAAAAATAAAATATTGCGACCAAAAAATAATCAATTTTTGTCACAAAGATGTATTTGTATACATGGCGCTTTTGAAAGTAAATAATTCGGGTCAAAATAAAAAAATACCTGTCCTATTTTGATTTTTTTTTTTTGATTTCGAGTATTTACAAAATATACAAAGGATATCAGAAAGTAATCCGCTCAAAAAATATAAACAAAGCACAGAAACACGAAAAGAAACAAACAAATTCGTTAAGAAATACCCTAATATATTAAAAAAAAAAACAAAAAACAAATAAAACGCACCACAGGTGCATAAAAGACAAACACAAAAAAAAACATAAAAACGCACAAAAATAAATAAAAAACAAACACAAATAGCATAAATAAACACCCAAAAAGCACAAAAAATACACATAAAACGTAAAAAATAAATAATAAATTCACAAAAAGTCTCAAAAAGACTACACTAAAAACGTGCAATAACAAAAACTCAAACATTACAAAAAAATCGGTCCCATATAAATTTTGTTGCCTCTAAATAGGGTAGAATTCGTAATGATGATTTTTAAGATTTTTTTTATACTATTTTGGCTTTTATCATGATTTTCCTCATTTAAGTAATTACAGTGGGACCAATAAAATAAAAAATTAAGGTAAGAATGGTCAAAATACTCTTAGTATTTAAAACATTAAAAAAGGTAAAAAAAGTGAAAATTGAAAACACCATTTTGATCTTTTGCAATTATTTCCCGGTGTAATTTTCACTTTTTCGAATCTCCCTCTTAAAAACCCCGCTCAGAAATATTCAGCTGCTCTAAAAATTGCTCTAGCATCTAAATCATTTAGAGATAATGATAGTTCAACCTATTGTTACTTTCTTTGGCGCAGGTGAAGCAAACTTTTGAGCATCAATGTTTAAGGACGAGGGGAAAACGGGGCTTTAATTCACAGATTATCTTCTTGACCAGTTAAACGTGGACTTCCTGCAATTTTCGACTAACCTGTTGCGTGCCATCGAAAAGGGTTTCGATTAGAGCTACTTTGAATATTCGCCGGAGAATGGAACAAAGGGCGCGTTTACACCAACACCTGCTTATGGCTTTTTACTGAATGTTAGAAAGTGGATGTTCAGGCTAAAATACATATTAGAAACGAAAATATGGTCGTACCGATTTATAGAGTCAGTTTAATTTTCTGCTCTTTAATTTCCTTGCAATTTAACTCGTCTGGTATACAATTAAAACGAAAGAAAACTCTAAATCGTTACCACGTACACAATAATAACTAGTTTCGACATTAATAGTCATCATCAGGTCTAAAATAGAAGTCATAAAATAACAAATAAAAGCACAATCATAAGACTTTGCACAAATTGTTTAAAAACAACAATTTTAGATTGCACGTGAAATTAAATTAAATTAAATTTAACAATAATAAGAACAAATGATCGTTAAAAAAGAACTAAAGTGGGTTCACCCTATGAGTGCTGTTTTAGACTAAGCCAATAAAGTAGGTTTGAAAAATAATGTTTGATGATCAACCCAAAATCATCATGAAAGGGTAAGGGAAGCAAAGACCAATAAAAGGAAAATAAACTGAGGTTAGTGAACTTGGACACCAAAATGGGTTGGAAAACGGTTAGGGCGCGTGGCTACACAACTCATTCAACCAATAATAAAGGTAGAGACCTGTGTGAAAATCACCCCTATCAAAAGGGGGAGTAACAAGGGATGTAGAAAATTTATAATATGGTCCTGTGGTAATACATCAAGAGCAGATAAAAAACGTTTTTTTGATTGATGTCAATACCATTATTTTAGAGTTTATAAATTTGATAGTTTGTATTAAGTTATCTTTCTTGTATTGCGCGAAATAAAGCACTATTTAACGAACCCAGTGTCCTCAATTATCTTCACAAGGGGCAAATGAATATAACAAAAAAAATAAAACGTCAGCCCTCCACATCTGAGTTCCAATAATAATGGAAGAGACGTGTATGATGGCAGAGACAAGACAATTTAGTGGGCTCAAGGCCCAGAACCATGAAAAACTAATTAGTACCTATTTCTGTCCGATTTAATTTTATTACATTGTTTTTCCTGATTTCCAGATTTCTTCTTTCATTATATCTCCCCACTATTTGTGGGTTTCCTTTTTCCATCCCCCTTTTGGAGGGTGTTTGTCAATAGTCCCTCATGATTTTGGGCCTTGAGCTCATTAAATAACCTGGTCTTTGTCTTCATACTCGTCTCTTCCATTATTATTGGAAGACAGATGTGGAGGACTCACGTTTTATCCTTTTTTGTTATGTTCCTTTGACCCTGGTTAAACCCCTTTTTGATAGGGGTGATTTTCACACAGGTCTCTACCTTTAATATCGGTTGTACGACTACCCCAACTGTATTTCCAACCCATTTTGATGTTTCCTCTGGTTGGCTTAATCTAAAACCAGCACTCATTTTAAGCTTTTTAATAAGATTTGCTTTTACTTAAAATATTAAATGTCCCATTTGTTAAGTTTACTAATAATTTGTTCTTATTATTGTTAATTCAATTTAAATTAATTTCACGTGCAATCTAAAATATACTGTAATTTCATATGTTAATTTGGAATTTGAAATTTAGCTGTTTTTAAACAATTTGTGTCTTATGATTGTGCTTTTATTTATAATTTTAAGATTTCTATTTTAGACCTGAAGATGACCATTAATGTCGAAACAAGTTCTCAATGTTATTATAGTGTATGTGATAACGATTTAGAGGTTTCTTTGGTTTAATTCCACATACCACATTTGAGTTTTATGGACAACCTTCTCTCTGGTACACATTTGTTATAATTTTACCAAACCCGAAGCGAATATTTGAGTTTTGCAGCAATACTAGTAGCAATAATTCATTTCTCATGGTACCCAAGGTTGGTCCTTGTGCTAAATTTCGGTAACGAAAGAGCCGGGAGCGCGGGCTTAAGCGCGTTATTAATAATAATTAAAATGGCAATACCCTTTTGTAGCCTTGGCACCAAATTTTATCGGCATTCGTTGATTGTTTACAATGCAAATTTGTTTTTTTTTGGTCTGTTATGTCAATGTTAAAAAGTATTCCGATCGGATCGATGTTAGGACCGGAACCGAAATATCCGGGCCCGTATATAATTCAAGTCTTTAGCAAGTCTAATATAGGGTGATCGAAATTATAATATACATTTTAATAATTTCATGTCACATAATACTAAGTATTTGATTTCTAAATTTACTTTTACATTACTAATTAAATTTCCATGTTTCGCCGAAACTTGAAACTGCACACCTTCGTATGATTTTCAAAATTTGCTACACAGTATTTTATAAGTTTTTTATTATATTATGAGTCTACGATTTAATACAAATCTGTACATTTTTTATTTTTTTAAAATAATTTAAAATTGATTTATTGACTATTTTGTGAATTTTATACAACTGTCTACACTCTTCTATGAATCTATATTTTTTTACAATTTTTCGAAATTTTTTACATATCCTCCAATTTTGTAGGATACTATGGAATTTCTTAGGACTATATGAGTTTTTTCTGAATATGTAGTTTTTATATTTTTTGCACTATTTTAAAAGCTTTCTTTGATTTTTTTATTTCTGAATTTTTCAACGCTTTTCTTCAATTTTCCGAGATTTCTTTCCTTTAATTTGGTAAAATACTGTGGAATTTTCTATAACTCTCTGTGGTATTTAAAAGAATTTTACAATAATTTAAAATTCCTACATTTTTCTACAACTTTGACAAATTTTGTACATATTTTCCAATTTATATACTGTACTATTTAATTCTCTATTGTTTTTTGTGACCGAATTTTCTATAATTTTTTGATTTTTTAAACCATTTTTGAATTTGCAGACGACTTTTCAAAACTTTTTGAAACCTTTTACATACAAAATATTCTACAACAAATTATTCAATAAATACCTATATAAGGTGACTAAAATGCAAAATTTGGGAACACCTTCTATACAAATTTCTTCAGAGGAAATTATGACTGTCACCAATTATTTCCACGGCATATTTTTCAAATAAGAAGTAAAATTGTAACAAAATACAGGGTGTCCTACTTTAAAAAAACAAATTTAAACCTGCCACTTAATACAAAACACAAATTGAAGATCCGAGGATTTTTTTTTCGAAATAATTTGCCTTAATAGAGTTACATAGAAATGTTTGGGGAGACATAACCCTTTGTAATAAAAGCTGTATTAATACCTATAATTAACGTACCACTTATTTTTACAAAACCATTCAGTGTTATATTATTTTTTCTATAAGGAAACAAAAACAAAGAAAAAAACGACCCTAGGAAGCTAATAAGTAAGCGTTTGTTTGTTTCGAATCTAACCGAGAGGCATATGGAAAGGGTTACGAAATAAAAATCGACTTGACAGTTTGATTATGGGAATGCATCCGATCACGTCAGATTGCTAGATATCAAATTATATCACAACAGTTGGTGGCATTAAAACAAAGCTAAAAGCACTCGTTCACGAAAAAATTGGGCTATTTATAAATCGTCTGAAAGATAAAAAAATTCAATGAAAAAACCAAACCTAAAAATAATATCGCATTTAATAGATTTGAAATAAAATCAATTTTAATAGAGAAGTTCGCTTTCTTGGGTATGCTCAGAATATACAGAGTGTCCCCAAAAATAATGCGTATTATTAAATGGTATCTAGAATATGTCACTTGCAAAAAATTTTGATAAAATTTTTTCTAAGATCATTAGTTTACCCAAAAATTTATTTTAAACATTTACTCGAAAATTTACACGTGGCAACACCTCACACTTTTAATAAAAATATGTGTCATGTAACCAAGGAATATCCAACGGATGAATCATAAAATTGTGTTAGTTTTAAGATGTTTTGGATCGTTTAATCGTTTTAAGATTATCGTTTTGAAAAATAATTCAGTGAAAAATGTGTTGCATTCAAATAAAGAATATAACGACATGTTAATTAATCTAATCCGCGATGTTTTGTATCAGTGTCCCAAAGTTTGTTGGAAACGTGTAGTGTATTACCTAAAAATATTAGAAATCTTTCAATGTGTAATAATTGCCATAAATACATATTTCACTTTTCTACATCCCCTATAATCGACCATTCTAAATATCCTGGTGTACTGAAATAAAAACTTATTATGCAGCGTCTCAAAATTATGAGAAATATTACAAAATTCTTGCAATACATACAATTTAACTAATTTCTAATAAATATTAGTAGATAATTTTCCTTCTAACATGTAGTAGTGCCTTATTTTCTATTCATTTTAAACATTTATCTTTATTAAACTAATTCATCTCATATCATATCTGACACTTTTTCAAAATAGCTAAAAAAATTTCTATAAATCTATTAAATTTACTCCAAAGTGAACATAAAAGAATTCCAGATCATTTTTACTTATTTCATTTCGCACATATTTTATAGGTTTTGGAAAATTCATAAAATTTTTTTTTGACACAATAGATTTCATAAGTTTTTCAAAAGAAATTCTCTATAATTAACAACATTAATATTTTAATAAAATGATCTGTTTTAATGACATATATTATATACATTACAAAAATTATTTAAGGCCTTTTAGTGGGTATACTTTTCCTTTTTAATCAAATCAATTTTATCATTTTATTCTACAAATTTCTTAGATTCAGATTTATTACTAGTGCTATAGGAAATCGCATTAAAATATTGAAAGAAAAAGTTTGAATTGATAGACTTTATGACAAATGTTTAGGATAAAATATGAAATGTAGGAATTAAATAATTGCGATAAGAATTTTAATATTTTTGATATCGGTTGTTGTTTGTGTAAAAGTTTATTTGAACAATAACTCGCATTTAGAATGTAGGCCAGTTTCAGATAAAAACAAACACGCCTTTAAGCAACAAAATAATATGTTATTCTAATGTAAGTAGAAATAGATGAAAGGTACTGGCCTATTGTGACAAACATGAAAAAAAAAATACAATTCTGTAAATCAAATTTTGTGGTTTTTGAATGAATAGTCTATACTAATTTATATATTGGAAATGTTTTTTATTATTATAGGAAAATACCTTTTTAGGCAGAAAAATTTGATGTTAGAATCCCATTTTTATTATTATCTTAAAATAAATGCACTGTTCTAAATTTTATAAAATTTCGAATCTTTACCTTTCCAAAATACAATATTGTCAAAATAATATAAACTTTGCATAAATTCATAGTAGTCATACAAATAAATACGAAAATGAGTTTACTTATTTTAAATTAATTGTTGTCAAATTTACGAAAAAGTCATAAAATTTGCGACATCAATTTTTTCTTTCTCATTTATCCATATCAATCCAGGCATTCGATAAATTCATTTTATTCATCTACTTTTTCCATACCCTTCAATACCTTTCGTTTATTCCGAGAAAACAAGTTCAATTGGCCCATTGTTAAAAAACCACTTATATTGCAGCACTAATTCAATAACCAAACAATAACTTTGATCTGGTAACCATTTAATTCCTTTTGTTACTGTTTTCTTCATACATGTTTTTTTAGGTTTATTAATATTTGTCAATATTGGCCCATTGCCGAAATAACATTGGTCAAGTACCTACTCACTTAATGATGGCAAAGTTGCATTTATTTGTCATTGGGCCAGTGTATAAAAATTATAGCGATTTTTGAAATATAATTTGACATAAGTCGAATATTTGCTGATTAGTTAATCATAAGAAAGTTTTCTTCATATTCTACTTTTGTTTATTTTTTTATTTTCCCATTTTCATCCTTATTTGTTCGTTCATCCATGCTTTTTATTATATTAGTCTATTGCCTAAATCCTGACTCATATATCGATGGCGAAATTGTATTTATTTATCATTGGCCCATATATAACAAAGTATAACGATTATTGAACGAAATATAATCGATTTATTAATACTGACAGATTCTGCCAGTAATTTGTTATAAGTCCAAAAATTAGTTTAGTTCTTTCTTTTTATTTATATGTTTTTTGTTATTTTTTATGGTTAAATTATTTGATGTTTATTCATTTTTGCTAATGTTTGTCATTGGGCCATTATATGAAAAAATATATTAATTCTTGAACGAAATATAATCGATTTATTAATACTGATAGATTTTACCAGTAATTTGGCATAAGTCCAATAATTCCAAAATAGGATTAGTTTCCTCGTTTTATTTCTATTTACTTTCTTTTTTTCTAAATTTTATTATGACTTTAAGGAAATTAGGGTTAAATTATTCCTTTTGTTACTATTTTCTTCATTCTGTTCTTTATGGTTTAATAATTGATGTTTATTAAATTTTGCAAATATTAGTCCATCTATGGAGAAATTGTATTTAATTATCATTGGACCAATTAATAAAAAAGTAACAAATATTTTTAATTTTTTTTTAAATTTAACCTAACTTAAAAATCTCTCTTTAAATTTTACAAAATTCTTTATTTTTCTTTTTCGTTTTTATACCAGTAAATCTAATTTGATTTATTAATGCTGTTATCTCTGTTATAATCCCTCTTTCTTCTCGTATTTCTTCTTCTCTTCATGTTTCTCTTTTTAAACTTATTTGTTCTAAATCTGTTTGTTGAAAATTTATTCTTCTCTATTTTTCTCTATTTTCGCTTGCATTTCTATTTTGATATATGTTATTATTGTTTTAATTTGTATTATTAAATTTTCTATTGTTAAGTCTGTTATTATCGCAATTCTTGTAATTATTATTGTTATAATTATTAAATCTGTTATTTCTATTCAGGTTCCATATTTATTATTTGTTTTTGAATTCGAAAACCTTCTTTAAGTTGTTCTTTTCTATTCATATCTTCTCGGAATAACTTAGTGTCTTTTTGTCATTCTTTTTTAGTTTTAATCTTCTTTTGTAGTATTTGTTTTATTTTTCTAATAAATGTATTTTTATTAATTTCTTTCTATTTTTGTAGTTCTTTATATTTGTTTTTTCTGATACCAGTATCTGTTCTATAATCATTTTCTTATTCATGTCTTTGTATTTCTTTTTTAAATATCTTTTTGTTTCTCCCATTTTTTTACCAATTTTATTCATTCGTTTCTTATTTTATTTTGCATTCTATTTTCCATTATATTGTTCAATTTAATTTCCTTTTTTATTGGTTCAGTTTCTATTGTTATTATAAAGTAACTGCTAGTAACACAAATAATTATAAAATATTCATAAACTTAATAATTGTTGTAAAAAAAATTATATTACAATATAACGATTTTTATTATGATTGAAATTGTGATTTGGTAAATTTAGTTTATTAATTATAAATAAATTTCGATCTCTTAATGCTGTTTTTTTATTATACCTCCTCTTTTTATTTGTATTTCTTCTCCTCTTTCTAAATTTCCTTGTCTTCTATTTGTTTGTTGAAAATCTAATTTTCTCTTTCTCGATTTTCGTTTCCATTTTTCTATTTTTATATGTGTCTTTCTTATAATTAGTATTGTTAAATATCCTAGTGTTAGGATTATTGTTAAGACTTTCATTGTTGTAATAGTTATTAATTCTGTTATTTCGGTTCGTGTTCCATATTTATTATTTCTTCTTGTATGTAAAAACCTTCTTTAATGTATTTTTCATTAACTTTCAAAATGTTATCATTTCTTATATTCATATCTTCTTGGAATAACTTAATATCTTTTTTTCTAATTTCTTTTTAGTTGCTATATTTTCCTCTTCTTTTTATTTTTTTTTCTGTTTGTTCTATCCCTTAAGTAAATTGGAAAAAACACTTCACTACACAAATTTTTGTTAGTGTTTAACCGCATGGAAATATAACATAAATCAAAGTAAGTCATGAAATTTGTATGTTTTTAACGAATTTCACCCTTGGCAGTTGAATTTAGTAGAATGACCGGTTTTTTAGATGCTGGATCTATTTAATTGATTACAAATGGACTTTTGAGTTCGTATTATTTAACAGTGCTCGATTTTGTTGGTGATAGTCCGGCCCTGAATATTGCAAAGTATTAAATTCGACACACTTTTCAAACGAGACGTAAACGTAAGGTCATCGACTGGATTCCATAATAATATTTTAAGCGATGATTACAAAATAGTACGTGCAAATAAAAAACAACTTAAATCATTGGTAAATTAGTGGAAACGTACTTGAGATATCACAATGAAATTATGTATAATTTCTTTATGAATCGCTCTTATCTCGACCAAAGATAAATCTGAATTAAAGTAGTTGAAATTATTGTAGTTTTTTTTTATTTATTAGAAAATATTTCGCTTTTCTCTGCCGATCTAATTAACAACCGACAGACGAATTCTACCTGCTGGATTTTTTTACAAATTTTTTACCTAAAAAGGGTTGAAAATCAGACGAGGCAATCTGTGTCTCTAGTCTTTATGCGAACCCCCCTTCTTCCTGCTTCATTAGAGAACTAGGCCAAGAAAGGGTTATGGGAAAGAGGGCACTGGGCACCTGCAAACCAAAGCCACTATTATAAATCTTCAATTTCAACATATGTCTCGGCTGCGATGTTATTAGGTATTTTTTTTTGTTTTATTTTGGCATTTGACAGACGGGGTGGAAATGGAAGAAGACATCCCTTACGCTATGGTATAATGAGTTTCATTAGGTAGATGGCTAATCCAAATGTCACTCGATTTTGTTTTTGTTTTTTGGGACAGCGACATCAGGTAGATTCGATTCGAGAACGGAACAGATTGTTTTTAATATATGAGGGATGCTACTAATTTTGAACAGTAACATACTTTTTCCCATTTACACTACTTTTGGGTTTTAATCCTGAAGCGCTCAACTCCAAAATTAACCGGGCATATCTTTTTCCAGGAGGAAGAATTACATTCAATTAATTATTTCAACTCTTACTTTGTGGAAATTATTCATAATTAATATGAAAAAGTTAAATTATACTTGTCTGAATTTCCAGATTCTGTAGTATTTCCATTCCAAATTGCAAAACTTGTAAATGTTAATAACTTTATAAATGTGCATTTAAATATTGTATGTACCACGTATAATCACTTGATTTCTGAGGTAGTGAAGTTCAGTTGACCAAATCAAATCGTTTCAATCAATTGTACACGCGTTTTTAAGTATTTGACTGAGTTCTTGTAGACATAAGTAATTCCCCTTCTAATTTCTCAGGCAGTAGCGCGTGCGAGTGATTGTTTTCTTAAAATTATCATTTTTCTTTTCTTTAAAAATACAGAGTTTTGGAGATAGATTTAAAAAAGAAGATAGTGTATAACCGGACAATGAAATAATTACAAGAATTTGAGAATTCCCTCAAAACCCATCATTATTAGACTAAATGAAGATTCTTCTTCAAAATTCGAGTACGAAAATTTATAAAGTATATTTTTATTTAAATAACCAAAGAACTAGTTTTTTTAGCATGGAACCTTTACATGATGAATGTTATTTGCAGATTTTTTTATTTATTTTTAATATTGAAATGAAAGCAGTTTTGTTTAATTTGGTTTTAAGTTTTTTTCGATTAATTTTTAATTTAACCTACTTTCATTAATTTTTAACATCATGTGAGGTTTTTGTTAAGAAATTGGTAATTTAACAAAATACCTGTTGTAGTCCCAAACCATGAGAAAGGAGGGTTGATCAAAAAAATAAAAATCTTTGCTATTAACAGCAGCACATTATGCATAGTTTTTAGTTTTCTAAAAATTGTTCTTGGGCAATGATGAATTTTTAGTGATGTATTTTTAATATCATGAAAAATTATGTTTAAATAATTCAATTTTCTTAAAAAACTAGATTGAGCCAATTTCATTGAGTAATAATATGTCTGCTAACGTAATTATCAAAAATCTTTCTTTTATTATTAACATGAATATGAAATTTATGTAAATACTTAAGCACCTACGCCCATGGATCTTCTTTGTTTCTTGAATTTTTATGAGCTTTTTTTAAGGTTTTGCAATTTGGAATAGAAATACTATATATAATTGTGGGATTTATTCAGTGTTTCATATTTTACTGCATTGTTAATTTTATTAATTTACTGACTAAATAAAGGCAATGCCATTTTATTTTGTTTCTTATAGGGATAATTTTGCTATTGAAAAAAACAAAAAATAAAATAAGAATTCCGAATATTATTTTTAATTTATAGAATGCATCCAATAAAAAAGTTCTGATATAAAATATAATAAGGTTTGTTGATTTCACCCTCTTATAGCATAATTTTTGTAAAAAAGCTTTTAACGATCTATTTTTCTGAAATTAATAAAAATTACGTATCTGTAAATTAATTTACTTAATTTTGTTTTTTTTTTAATTTAAAATCAGTTGGATAAATAAAATACGGAATCTTTCCAGAACAGAAAATTTTAAATTGTACGAGATATTTTTTAAAAAATTCGAATTAAGAGTAGCTTTTCTAATGCAAAATATGTTCAATAAAAACTAAAAAAAATATTAAAAGGCAATTGTCATTAAAAAACATGTTTATAAATAAAGCCTGTAAAAAGTAATAAATAATATGTTTTTTTTAATATTAAATTTTTTTAAGAGATATATTTTTCTAAATTTTAACTTTATTTTAAAATCGAAATATTTAAAAAAAATATTATTTGAAGTTTTTTAACGTAAGTTCATTAAGAAGTAGATTTCTTCAGTTAAAAATTTATAAATCTGTTCAATAAAAAATCGAAACCAAAAAAATTTACAAACTGAAATGATTTTACTTTTTACCATTTAAACTCAATATAAATTCTCACATTTATTAAGTAATTTATTATAAAACTCTTTATGCATATTTAATTAATCCTCATCAGATAGATCCGGAAATCAGATTTTAAAAAAACGATATACAAATAATAATAATCAGTAAAAAAAAACAGTGATGGCGTTTTTACAAAAAATTGAATATTTTTAATTCGTTTGAATTTTAATATTTAATTTTTTAGAGAAATTGTTTCTAATTTTTTTAATTCAATAGTAAAATATAAAATTTTTCTTCTTAATTATACTCGAAATATTAAAAAAAAAATAACTTTTTATAGAAATTAAAATAATCTGTTTAAATTTAAAATAAATAAAAATTAAATAAAAAATAAATAGAAAAAATAAAAGCGTACATGGGAGAATCAAAATACTTGATCATATTTATATTTACAATTTTTTTGTACAAAAAAAAACCGTTTACTTAGTAAGTGATTTATTTTTTATTAATTTTTATATACGTATTTAATCAAGACTCTACAAATGAAAACAACAACAAAAGAAACATTTTTTTTAATTCGGCTCTGTTATATTTTGGTCCTTACAAATCTTTGTACACAACATTAACAAATCCGAAAACATATCACATTCAAAAAGGACGGTTTCTTGTTTACACTATTTGCAAACAAAAGCAGTTTAAAAGTACGAACCTGGCGATTTTTAAAATTCTGGTAAGAAGGGAAAAAATCATTTTAACCTTCTTTGTTTGCAAGTTACGATTTTTTCTAATTGTTCGATTTTATTACGCATTGTTTTCGCATTTTTGGTTATTGTAATTCTGATGATTATAAAGAGTCGTTAACCCTGTTAACGTGTACTAAAAATAAATCGAAAGTGCATGGAACTAAAAATTTAGATGGATAAATCATATAGAAAATAATTGATTAATGTAAAAAAGAAGAAGAACGAAAATGTTATTAGCAAAAAACAATAGAAGATGGTGAAAGAAATAAAATTAAAAAAATACTGAAAAACAGAATTGAAAGATAAAGAATTACATTGAAATATTTGAAGAAATTATTAGAAAAAGAAAATTGGTCGAAAGAAAATTACGATGAAGTGATTTTTCTATTGCAGGTCAAAATTTAAATGCAACTATTAATTCCTTAAAGGAAATAAACCATAAAAGACTCCACCACTGTCTTTCAGCGGTATTAAAATGTAACATCATTAATAAAATTGTTTGGAAAATGATTGCCTCAAACTGCAACTCTTTATTTTTGCTAATAAATAATAAATAGCAAAAATATAAGTCAAGCAATTCCATAAAATATTAGAATCGACATTAAAATCGATTTTTAATCTTCACTTATCTCCATTGGTTGATATCATAAATTAAATATGGTCCGTATCGAAAAGAATATTTCATAAGAAAATTGAAAGAAAACAATGAAAAAAATTAATTAGGTTTTGGTGCTTAGAATATTGGAAGTTTGAACTTTTCACATTTCATTTATTTATGAAAATTTGAAGACGAAAAAGCATATTTTTGTTTCATTTAAATAACTTTTTAATTTCCTGCTCCTAATCAGTTTTTGATTCTATGTTGTTGAGTTTATAGGTTTTTCTTATTTTAACTTCAATCAATTTTTCTATTACTCTTATAAAATTTCAACTTTTGTATCTTTGTAAATATTGTTCCCTCCCATAGTAGGTTAATTCATCTTTTTTTTTTTAATAGATATAGATATCCTCATGATATCCTCATGTTTGTGATTGCAATGGTCGCCGTTTCCTGGTGGAAACGAGCCGCCACTGGACCCGCTCATAGAGGAATTTTAAGCACAGTTTTATACCCAATAATATCAGCTAGCAGCGTAACGTTTTCGACTCGCACAACACAACAAGGCTAAGAAGACGGCTTAGCCCGCCCTTGCGCCCTTCCTCGCCCCCTCGGCCATCCCCCCGAGCCCCTCGCGGGACGAAATCTCGCTGAGAGACGAGCTCTGAATGCAATAGGAGAGCCGCAATGTGTTCCTACTTGCACCGAAGTTTTGTGAGGTCAGTAAACTTTGGGGTTCGAGGCCACCGAAAATTTACATCCATCCACACACACTGCCGAATTTTGGTTCGAGAGACACAATTTTGAGACCGATGGGACGGAAATCGCGTCTCCTATGGTATCGAAAATAACATTGTTTAGACGATTACGTGGATAGGATGGTTTTTTTTTAAGAAAACTTTGAAATTTACTTACCACGCCAGTTCATGAACTTGTAGCATTGAAAACAAGACGGTTCAGGTAATCAAGTGGAAAGGGTGGGTTTCTTTTAGGATAAATCGTCAATTCTTGGTGGCAAACTACTCAATTAGTCTTGGGGTAGATTTCACATTGGTTACTATGTCTTTTTCGTCGGTATGAACATGTCCACACATTTGTCGCTTGTGGATGTAATTGTGTAATTACTGGTTGGCCAATCTTTCATTCTGGTATTTGTTTACTATTTTATTAATCATCTTTGGTATTAAGATATTCAATGAGCAGGGTATTCCCGTTCTTGTATTCCTGGAAATTTGAGTCTATTTTAACCGGTTAGTTCGAGGTGAATCAATCTCGTCTCCATTTAGAAATATTTAAATTTTGTTTGTGTTGCTACCCTATTTTACGGTCTGAGTTGGTACCAATTTTTGAACTGGCATTACCAACTGTTCGTCGATTTGCTTGCTGCAGCAATGGAGAAAGACATAGTGAGAAACATCAAACCAACACAACACTAGTTTAGTAGTTTGCACTAATAAAAGATGGCGGTTATGGCTGGAAGTTCCACTTCAACAGAATTGGACCTTATTGTTTCTGCACTCGCATTTCCAACTTCTTCATTATTAGATCGTTTTTCGCTCGTTTCTCCATCAACTGTTAGTTTTTCTCTGTTATTTATTCTATTTTCTATCAATATGTTCTCTTTTTGTTTATCTATTTTGCCGGTATCTCTTGGACCATCTTTGACGTTTATTATATTTCTTCGTTCACAATGTAGGACGAATCATCTACTTTTTCTTAAACATATCCTTCGGATCACACAATTTACGTTTGTGGACCTTTAATTCTGGTAATTGTTTACTGTTTTTGTCATTCAGCTTTCCTCTTGTGTGTTTCTATCTTTTCTGGTACATTATTAGTCATCTTTGGTACTAAATTATTCAACGAGTAGGATATTCCCGTTCTTGTTTTCCTGGAAAATAATCTTTGTACCTGACTTGTTTTCACTTTGTTGGGTGTATTTCTCAACTGTAATGAGCTATGCGACAAATCTTCTTTACTTTCTTTAGCCTTAATGATAAGTCTTTTTGGAGTTTTTGTACTGGATTCTGCCTTTCCATCGCCTCTTTGATGATGTCCCATTTTCGATAAAATTTTCTAAATTCTTGACAACTGAAGTTGGTACCATTATCTGAAGGTATTCCATGTCTACTAAAGTTGCTTTTACAAATCTTAATAATTGTTTTGGGTGTAGAATTCTTCTAAAGGTCCAACTCGAAAAAATCAAAGTAATGATCTTTTGTGATTAGAAATTTTCTATACTTTCTTCATATTTAGTTTTAAATTGAAATGGATGTAAAGGAACATCATAGTTGACTTTCGCTGATTAACCATGTGCTTGAAAGAAATTAAACAATTCTGGGCTTATTTTTATTTTATTAATGATTCCAGACTAATATAAATTATTTTTGGCTAATTATAGTGTAATCTCAATAATGTTATGGGTTATATGCACTTCTTCTCTCATTATTTTTCTCAAACTAAAAGGTACTAATATTCGATTCATTTCTATATATTGATCCATCTAATAAGGAATATTCATGTTGATATTAACAGTAAATTTTTAAATACCATGGTTCTGAATAATTTTCTGCATACTAAAATCTTTCATTGTTTTTTCTTTTATTCCATTTAATTTTTCCTTAGTAACTTGTAGAAATTGTAAAAAATTGATTTTTTTCTATTATTTTAAATATTTTGGCGTCTTTCTTTTCTTGATGTTTGTGTTGTGTATAGTAACGGTGATGTTTATATTGCATCTGCTACAATATTTTCTTTTCCTATGACGTATTGTATTTCTATATCATATCTTTGTAACGTCATTTAAATTTGTTGACGACCACGATGATCTGTTTTTACTAATACCCTATTTTCCACTATAATTTGATCAAATTTCAAACATACCAACATAATCGCGGGTTATTCCTTCTCAATTTGTATTTATTGCATTCCTGTTTTAGTATTTTGGATGCATTTCTCTATAATTGCAGATTATATTGTTTTGACATTAAATCAGTTAGGATTTCTTCCATTTTTATTTGAAATATTGTAAGAGCAGAAGATATGCCTAAGGGTAATTTTTCCATCATTGTCTTTCCAAAGGTATCCAAAATGTTAATTTGCTACTTCTTCATTATTGAATATTCTAGTTTTACTTAATTCTTGTAATATTTCATCGATGGTGATGAAGAAAATTTTTAAAACAAATAAGAATAAAGTAAAAAGTCTTAAATGAAAGTGATTTAGAGGAAGCATGTGAGAGTGTGAGTATAAACTGAGGAAAGTGACTTGAGTGACTCTAAGAACATCGTATTAATAAAATTCTTGATAAATATTTAAAAGGTGGTAAATGTATCAAATGAAATAACATTTATAATATAAGGAAAGTAGAATAACGTAAAATATGAACTAGAAACGGGAGTAATTGGATACAAAAACTTATGTACATTATTACATGAATAACATTGTATATTGTGGGGGAATCACAATGAAGTATAAAGTTTTGGAGGTACAAACATTCCAGTGCAAGGTGAAATATATTTGATAGCTAAAAGGAACTGTCACCTATATGATATTAGGTTTGTAGTAGTAGAACTATCACATGGACCCTTACTTGTTGAAAAAACATGTAAAATAATTCAATTGGCTAAAACCATTGTAAAAAAGTATGATGTTTTCCAGGAACATCTGGAAAAGTAATTTAAAAAAAAACCAGAAGATAAACCAGTAATACAGATAGCTATAAGAGAACTTAAACTCTCAGAAACAAATTGAAGAAAGAAGTAGAAGATTTTGCGAAAGATAATATCATTGTTAAAGTAGAGAACATGCAGATTGAGTGAGCAACATATTATTAGCAGAAAAAAATAATCCTTTTAGAAGCTGTTTACATCAAAACCTTTAAACAGAACCTTAAAAGGTTCCAGTTTACAATTCACTACTGTCGATGAAATATTATCAAAATTAGTTAAAGCTAGAATATTTAGCACTACGGATACAAAAATGCCTTTTGTCATATTAAACTGAATGAACAAAGTAACAAACTAACAGTTTGGTCACTTTTTCGAAGATCAATGGAAAAGATTACCCTTCGGCATATCTCCTGCTCTTACAATATTTCAAATAAAAATGGAAGAAATCTTAACTGATCTAATGTCAAAACAATATAATCTGCAATTAAAGAGAAAGAATTTCGAAATATTATAAATAATCCGAAAATAATTGTTATTACGGAATGTGATTATAGTAGTTGTCGATTAGGTGTTACTTTTTTCCAAAATAGTGGTATTATAAGATATGCATCCAAAATACTGACTAAAACAGGAATGCAATAAATACAAATTGAGAAGGAATAACCCGCGATTGTGTTGGTATGTTTGAAATTTGATCAAATTATAGTGGAAAATAGGGTATTAGTAAAAACAGATCATCGTGGTCGTCAACAAATTTAAATGAGGTTACAAAGATATGATATAGAAATACAATACGTCATAGGAAAAGAAAATATTGTAGCAGATGCAATATAAACATCACCGTTACTATACACAACACAAACATCAAGAAAAGAAAGACGCCAAAATATTTAAAATAATAGAAAAAAATCAATTTTTTACAATTTCTACAAGTTACTAAGGAAAAATTAAATGGAATAAAAGAAAAAACAATGAAAGATTTTAGTATGCAGAAAATTATTCAGAACCATGGTATTTAAAAATTTACTGTTAATATCAACATGAATATTCCTTATTAGATGGATCAATATATAGAAATGAATCGAATATTAGTACCTTTTAGTTTGAGAAAAATAATGAGAGAAGAAGTGCATATAACCCATAACATTATTGAGATTACACTATAATTAGCCAAAAATAATTTATATTAGTCTGGAATGATTAATTAAATAAAAATAAAGCCCAGAATTGTTTAATTTCTTTCAAGCACATGGTTAATCAGCAAAAGTCAACTATGATAATCGTTTATATCCATTTCAATTTAAAACGAAATATGAAGCAAAGCGTAGAAAATTTCTCATCACAAAAGATCATTACTTTCATTTTTTCGAGTTGGACCTTTAGAAGAATTCTACACCCAAAACAATTATTAAGATTTGTAAAAGCAACTTTAGTAGACATGGAATACCTTCAGATAATGGTACCAACTTCAGTTGTCAAGAATTTAGAAAATTTTATCGAAAATGGGACATCATCAAAGAGGCGATGGAAAGGCAGAATCCAGTACAAAAACTCCAAAAAGACTTATCATTAAGGCTAAAGAAAGTAAAGAAGATTTGTCGCATAGCTCATTACAGTTGAGAAATACACCCAACAAAGTGAAAACAAGTCAGGTACAAAGATTATTTTCCAGGAAAACAAGAACGGGAATATCCTACTCGTTGAATAATTTAGTACCAAAGATGACTAATAATGTACCAGAAAAGATAGAAACACACAAGAGGAAAGCTGAATGACAAAAACAGTAAACAATTACCAGAATTAAAGGTCCACAAACGTAAATTGTGTGATCCGAAGGATATGTTTAAGAAAAAGTAGATGATTCGTCCTACATTGTGAACGAAGAAATATAATAAACGTCAAAGATTGTCCAAGAGATACCGGCAAAATAGATAAACAAAAAGAGAACATATTGATAGAAAATAGAATAAATAACAGAGAAAAACTAACAGTTGATGGAGAAACGAGCGAAAAACGATCTAATAATGAAGAAGTTGGAAATGCGAGTGCAGAAACAATAAGGTCCAATTCTGTTGAAGTGGAACTTCCAGCCATAACCGCCATCTTTTATTAGTGCAAACTACTAAACTAGTGTTGTGTTGGTTTGATGTTTCTCACTATGTCTTTCTCCATTGCTGCAGCAAGCAAATCGACGAACAGTTGGTAATGCCAGTTCAAAAATTGGTACCAACTCAGACCGTAAAATAGGGTAGCAACACAAACAAAATTTAAATATTTCTAAATGGAGACGAGATTGATTCACCTCGAACTAACCGGTTAAAATAGACTCAGATTTTACAAAATGCAAATAATTTAATATTTTTTTGTTGCAGGCTAAATGGAAGCTCTTAACTAAGAACGTCACTGGAGAATTTTACATAAAAAAGTAAGTAAAAAATCGCTAAAAATTTTAAATTATATTAAAAAATTTCATGTTTATATTTGACTAGAGATGTGAAAAACTATTAACAATTTTTTTTTGTCTGAATGTAGATAAAAAAAATATAATGAACAAAGGATGAAACTTTATCCTCTTTTTATCACATTCCATTATTCAAGAGTGTTAAAGCCCTTAATACGTCTGAAAATGTCAGTAATTCCATTGGGACAAAAGTAAACTTATTCGAGATGGCTACCTAAAATTCCAGGACCGGTTTAGACTTCCTTTCATTTTCATTTCTTCTATAGAAAAAATAATCTAACAAAATATAAAAACTTTTTATTAAAATTAAATTCGTTTAATAGAAAATCGAAAATAAAAAATACAAACGTAGTTGTTACAAAAATATTCTTGTGAAAAAATATTTCTGTTTTTTTTCAAATATTGTGTATTTATCAAAAATCAGAAATACTAAAGATAATTTACATTTTTTGGAATAGTTTTAAATTAAAATAATAATAAAAAAATAATAAAATGAAAAAAGTAAGTGACACAATAAAAATATTTTATTTACTTTAAATTTTTTTTCAATGTATTGTACGGATTTTGAAAATAAATTTTTTATAAAAAGATGCTTACTTACACTTACTTAAGCGATTTATTTACTATAAAATTCTTTATACATATTTAAATAAGTTTCTGTAGATAAATCCAGAATTGGGAATAAAAAAATCGATACTAAAAATTAATTAAAAATTATTATTCGTTTCGAATTCGACTCTGTTATATTTTGGCCCTTGCAAATCTTTGCACACAACATTAACAAATCCGAAAACATATCACATTCAAAAAGGACGGTTGCTTGTTTACACTATTTGCAAACAAAAGCAGTTTAAAAGTACGAACCTGGCGATTTTTAGAATTCTGGTAAGAAGATAAAAAATCATTTTAACAAAGAATTGTTTGCAAGTTACGATTTTTTCTAATTGTTCGATTTTATTACGCATTGTTTTCGCATTTTTGGTTATTGTAATTCTGATGATTATAAAGAGTCGTTAACCCTGTTAACGTGTACTAAAAATAAATCGAAAGTGCATGGAACTAAAAATTTAGATGGATAAATCATATAGAAAATAATTGATTAATGTAAAAAAGAAGAAGAACGAAAATGTTATTAGCAAAAAACAAAAGAAGATGGTCAAAGAAATAAAATTAAAAAAATACTGAAAAACATAATTGAAAGAGAAAGAATTACATTGAAATATTTGAAGAAATTACTAGAAAAAGAAAATTGGTCGAAAGAAAATTACGATGAAGAGATTTTTCTATTGCAGGTCAAAATTTAAATGCACCTATTAATTCCTTAAAGGAAATAAACCATAAAAGACTCCACCACTGTCTTTCAGCGGTATTAAAATGTAACATCATTAATAAAATTGTTTGGAAAATGATTGCCTCAAATTGCAACTCTTTATTTTTGCTAATAAATAATAAATAGCAAAAATATAAGTCCAGAAAATCATATGGAAATAAGCAATTCCATAGAATATCAAAATAGACATCAAAATTGATTTTTAAACTATACTTAACTTCATTGGATGATATTATTAAATATGTTCGGTTTCCAAAAGAATATTAATAAAACAATTCACCTTTGCATTGTTTATAACGAACTCTTGTCTCGGCGATGTCATAAGGCTGGTTTTATATCGTGAATTGTTTAAAGCAAATAAATGAAAGACAAAATAAAATTGCAAAAAACACAATCAAAATAGTAAAAAAAAACATGGAAACACTTTCGACCTTTCACAATAAAATACAGAAGGAATCAAATACAAACAAACACAAAAGAAATAACAAAAGTTTGCAACGATAAAGAGGAACCAGAAAACGAATAGGAAACGTATGAAGAATAAAACATCCAAATTAAAGGTATGGGAATAGAAGAAACAGTGGAAACCAAAATAGATAAAACGCGAGGAGAAAATTATATCGAACCATAAATGATAAAATATTTAGGGAAAGAAGGTTTATGCTGGTTTTCCGATAATTGTGCACATTTACAAAAAAGAAAAGCATGCACAACCCAAAAATAATCGAGCAAAAAGAAAATTCATAGAAATAGAATAGAAACAAATGGGATTCCAACCCAAAAGAACGATAACGTATACATTATAAGAAATTTAAGAGTATGAAAAATTGATAGGAGGAAAAGCTCGTTTATTATATTAACCTAGAAACAGCTTCTGATTAGTCAGAAAAGAAAATAGTATGGAAATGTTTAAAGAAAATGAAAGAGGTCAAATAGCGGGTGAATTTGCATGGAAAAAAAGAATTAATGAACCAAAAAAAGGAACAATTTAATTGATACGGGAACATCATAAGTATGGAGACAGTAGACTAACCAGAAAATACATAAAACAAGAAACAGCATAAAGAAGAGACAATGGATACAGCAAATTGAGAAGGGAGAAGACGTTGGAAGAAATGAAAATGATGAGAGGGAGTAGACAAGCATGGACAAGATGAGAAATGAAATAAGTTTTTAAATTAAGTTCAGAGCATAAAACTAAAATTTATATACAGTGGAAAAAAGCATTGTTATATTAGTTAGAATGAATTCAGAGCTAAAATTATTTGTCTAAGCGAGATCAAAACGAAAGTGTTCACTTTTTATTTATTTAAATCATGTTTAGACCAAACATTTTAGTTTTCATTTGTGAATTGTTTAAAGCGAGTTTAAAGTACAAATTTAAAATTTAGGCTCAGATAGAGCGACTTCAGAGCGAAAAAGTTATCTTTCTTGTTGTATTTAATGCATTTAGATCTAACGTTTTCGAATATTTTTATCTAAGCGAGGTCAGAAAACAGATGTTAATTTTTTATTCCGTTCGAACGAGTTTACAGCGAAAATTCATGAAAAATTCTTATGTAGGCGAGGTCATAATGCCATTTTTCACCTGTGAATTGTTTAGAGCGAGATTAAAGTATAAATTTTAGATTAGGCTTAGATAGAGCGATTTTAGAGCAAAATTCAGGTTTGCAATGAATTAAGAACTAAAATTTTTGGTTATTTTCATCATAGTGTAAATATTTGTTAATTTCATTTATTTAAAGTGAATTCAGTTTTTAGATAAAACCATTATAAACGCTGATCCACTATCAAGTTTGAACAGAAGACTAAAGCCATAGAGTGAGCTCTAAATACATGCAACGATTGATTATTTCGTATGTGTAATTAATCTGATCATATTATAATAGAACGTCACTACAGAATAACTCCAGCTAATAGTAGAATTATAACCGAAATCTAATATTCACTTTTTTTAGAACCATAAGGACTAAGTTGCGTGAATTGGCCATGCTTAGAATCCCTAATGCCGGTAGTTTTAATTTGAAATCAATTGCGTTTTTGTGTAATGGAATATTGTGGTATAATGATCAGATACATAGTGCGGGTATGGGTATTTCCCTTTGCCTGGGGCATATATTTTATTGAAAAATCAATTACGAGGAATATTGCCAACAGAATACCTAATAAATAGCAAACACGGAAAGTACAACGTTCAAAACCATTATAATGGACTTAGTTATCGATTGTGAATTACAGTAATTTGCCGGAAAGCCAATGCGCATTTGCCATTAAATATTTATTTGTGGCAAACAGTGGCAGCTCTAAAAATATACGCAAATTACAACACAATCAGCAAAAATGTCTTAATAGTTGATTTTCCACGAAGGTGCGGAAAAGAAGTCTTTTCGGCACCCGTTTTAGTTTAAAAACAAGTATCTTCCTAAACTAAATCATAACTTTACCAACCTCTTCCAACCTCCTGATTGAAAACCTCCAACTGTGTATTTAATCTAAATGTTTTATCAACAAGAAATTATATTATTTTCACTATAACAATTGGTGCAGTTTTCGCTCATCGTTTGCACGCATTGCGCATTTATTTACACTGCTGCCTCTAGGTTATGAGTATGTGACTATATTTTAGATGTTTGTAGGAAAAAACAGGTGCCACGTCACTGTAACCTTCGTACGAAAACAAAAATATGTACAAACACCGAATTGCCATTGTTGTGGCGATATTAAAAAGAGTGTTTGTATTGTCTGCTTCAATAATTTATGGGGTTTTGACATATTTTGCTTGGAATGAATTATTTCCGATGGGCAATCAGGGATGTGGGGGTTCGAAAAACCAATGAATCAATATCTGGGGTAGACCAATTTGGGGCATTACTTAATGCAAATCTAATGATTTAACGTCTAATTGAATTTTTATTTTTAATTTCAAAGATAAAGGGATGGTTTATCGAACGTCCATTGTCTTAATTTAAATACCCTAAAGACGATTAGCGATTGAACATACAAATTCTAAGTAGATCAATAATTTTTCTATTTTTATTTTCTATAAAATTTAATACGAAATATCTCAATGAATGAAACAGTTAAGTGCCCCATTTCGTCATAAAGATAAGATTTCACTCAAAATTTGAGCTTTAAAAATTTTTCAGGATTTAAATAATTTTTTATTATACGATTACTTTAATACATTTTCTAGAAAAGCTGGAACAAAATGCCCAAACGTAAAAATAATGTTTTGAAAAAGTTGTAAGTCAACTATAATTGAAGCTATCTGATTGTCAATAATTTTTTTATATACATTTTTCTAGACTAAATGTACCGTAAACTCTGATACAAAATATTCCATACAAAATAAAATTTTTTTGAAAGCCGCTTTTTATCATAAAGATAAAATTTCACTTAAAATCTGAATATCTGAACTTTAAAAATTTGTCAGGATTTAAATAATTTTTTATTATAAAATTTCTTTACATTTTTCTTTAGAACATTTGAAACAAGATGCCCAAAATGTAAAATAAACTTTTGAAAAAGTTATAAGCTCTTATTTTTAATTGAGGTTAATTTTTAATGAAATCTGTGAATTTAAAAAAACAGTTTTCTTCATATTTTTCTATGGAAACTAATACAGAATATTTCAAACAAAAAAAAATGAATTTTAGATAAGTTAATAGTCCCTTTCTATGATAGGGTTTCAATCATAGAGTGAAGCTTTCAAAAACCAAGCAACTGAATTTTAAAGAATTCCTGAATAATTTATTATCAAACGATTGGTTTATATTTTTTTATGATTTCAGATTGTTACTGAAAATTCAAGCATCTGAATGAGTACGTTCCTATAATAGAAATATGCTTTCATTTAAAATCTGAACATCTGAATTTTAAAGAATTCTCAGTATTAAAATATTTTTTTTATCAAACTTTTTTCAAATTTTTTTCTTATGGATTTTCTGTAGAATCTAATACAATATATCCCAGAAGAAAAAATAAATTTTTTTAAGTTTTAAGCCCCTTTCTTTGATTTTGTCAGGTTTTAACCAAAAATTTCATAATCTGATGTTCAAAAAAATCTGAGAAACCGAATATTTTTTTATTAAACTTTCTTTTAGTTTTTTTTTCTTAGAAATTTCATATATAATCTAATACAGGTTTGTTCCAGATGAAAAGAAAAAAGTTATTTTCTTTGATTTGGACTGGATTTAACCAAAAATCCGATCATCTGAAAATTAAAACAATCTGGGGATTATAATATTTTTTTTGGATTTTTTGCTTATAAATTTTCTGTTGAATCTAACACAGGATGTTTGTTTCATGTGAAGGAATATATTTTTGAAAAAATTTTTATTCTGTTTTCTTTGATTCCGATAAATTTTTACTAAAAATCCAACCATCTGAATTTTAAAAAATTCTGAGGATCTGAATATTTTTTAGCAACCTTCTTTTTTCAATATTTTTCTAATATATTTTCTGTTAAATCTAATGCAGGATGTCCCAGATAAAAAAATAAATTTTAGTTTAGTTTAAGTTTTAAGCCCCTTTCTTTGATTTTGTTAAGTTTTAACCAAAAATTTCACCATCTGATGTTTAAAAAAATTTGAGAAACCGAATTTTTTTTTATCAAACTTGCTTTTAATTTTTTTTGTTAAACAGATGAAAAGAAAAATTTTAATTTTTTTTTTTTTTGGACAGGATTTAACCAAATATCTGATAATTAAAGCAATCTGGGGATTAGAATATTTTT
Organism: Hermaeophaga mercurialis; assembly: GCA_951812935.1. NCBI lineage: Eukaryota > Metazoa > Arthropoda > Insecta > Coleoptera > Chrysomelidae > Hermaeophaga > Hermaeophaga mercurialis. The sequence continues at coordinate 8,326,353 of OX638366.1, forward strand.
TATACACTTTTTTTTAGATTTTTAAATTATAAGCCCATTTTTAAGACAGAAATTTTTTTTATTTAAAATCTGAGCATTTAGATTTAAAAATATCTCAGGATTCGAATAATTTTTTATTTTATAATTTCTTCATAATTTATATTTTTCTCTAGTAAATTTTATGCAGAATTTAGAACGAGATGTTCTAGATGAAAAAATAAATATTTAAAAAAATTATAAACCTATTTTTAAGACAGAAAATTTTTTTATTTAAAATCTGTGCATCTAGATCTAAAAAAAATCTCAGGATTCGAATAATTTTTTATTACAAAATTTATTTGTCCTATTATCTAGTAGAATTTACAAAAATATCCTAAACGAAAAAATAATTTTAAAAAAGCATCTAGTACAGGATGTAACAGAAGTAAAAATATTTTTTTGTTTTCTCTGAAACATGCTTTCTCTCAAAATATGAGTATCCCAATTTTAAAAAATTCTCAGGATCTGAACAATTTTTTATCAAACAATTTAATTATATTATTCATAAAAAAATTTCTGCAAAATTGAGATCAAGATGTACAAAACGATTTTTCTTTAATTTTTGAATAAGTAAGATAAGAATCAGCTTTCACTCAAAATCAGAGCATCTAAGATTTAAAAAATCCTCAGAATTCGAATAATTTTTGTATTATATGATTTTTTTTTGTCTCTAGCAAACTTCCTGCAGAATGGTCCAGACAAGCAAATGCATTTTTCAAAAAGTCATTACAAGCTTCCACTTTAAATCTGAGCACCTGGACTTTAAAGAATTTTCAGGACCCGCAAACATTTTTATGAAAAAATGTCTTCATATTTTTCTGTAAAATTCAATACAGAATGTCCTAGATAAAAAAATAATAATGATAACAGTAGATTTTCATAGAAAATCCGAGCATCTGCAGGTTAAAATTTTTTTATTAATCTGATGTCAAACGAAAAAAAATAATTTTATAAAAAATTTATTAGTCCCCTTTTGTGATAAATAAATAATTTCACTCAAATTCCGAGCAATTTAGTTTTAAAAAACCTAAGAACCCGAATTTTTTATCAGACGATTTTTTGTATATTTTTTAAAGAATTTAGTTCAGGATGTTCCAAGATGAACAAATAAAACTTTGAAACAGTTTTTTTATGGTAGCCTTAGACTTCCACCCAATTGGGCGACAACAAAAATTTCATTACAGTTCCAGTAAATTAATTCCAAAAACTTATAGAAAACAAACCCTTAAGCAAATCAGCCATCGTCACAATGTATTCTTCCCAGACAGACAACTCATCAAAAAACCGCCCTTCTAAACCGACTTTTTCACCCTTTCGGTCTGAGCAGCGTGCACTTGTCTTGCAGTCTGGATCTCAGTCAGGGTCAGGTCAACAAAATCCCAGACGGCCTTCTTCTCTTCCACACCCTCTGCCGCCCTCGGGCAGCCCTTAGAAAATGCATTCCGCATTCTATTCATCCTCCTCGGTGGGCTCATAGGGGTTTGTTTGGGTGCCGGAGAAGCATTTCAAGGTCTTTTATCAAATTTAACATTTTTTATAAGGGCCAGTGATTATTACGTGGTTTATAGACAGGGCGGTGAGTAATTTGTTCAGGAGTAATTGCCGGAAAAATTGTTATTGTTTATGACATTTGGTATACTTCATTTGAAGATTAAGAGAGAGTAAATTAACAGAAATATGTTGCGTTGATCAGTTTCAAAAGTAATAAACCATAGATGTGGGTTTCAAAAATAAAGGGAATTTCAAGAACACAGTACTTTGTAATTTATTTAATAAAATATAAAAAAATACCTATCTTTTTATTTATTTACCGGTCACCGATTTTACATAAATAAACATGTTAATAAATTTGGTGATATGATTTTGAGTTTCGTTTGATTACTCCAATTTACCACATTCGAGCCCAATAGAGAACCTTCTTTATCGTAAAATATAATTATCCCGTTCTATTACGGTTACAGCTATGACCGGTATTAATAATACGATAGTCTGAGAAATGCATTACGTTTTATATTGCAGTCGTCGAAAACAATTTAAAGTCAGTTGCAAATATTGAAGATTTACAGCATGTACCGTACTATAATTTGCATACTAAATTAGGTATTATCACAATACATTTCTGACAATATACTTCTTAATGTTCAAAGTATACCAGTTACAATTTATTAAGATAATGATAATATCGCAAATTCCTATCAGATGAAAGCTAAAATCTCTTTATACTCACCATTGACTACACCGTATTCATTAGATATAATTTCACGGATACCGTACCTAGCCTATATAACCAGCAGTTCCTTATTTTCAATAAGTACAATCGCAATATTCAACATCTGTCAGAATTTCGTACGAAATACCCAGAAAAACTGCTTTATAAAGAGGAACTTTAAGAAAAATAAAAATTGAAGGCGATAACTTTAATATCTAATGATAAAATTTGTAGAATTATTAGAACCAACAAACAAAGGAAAACTAAGTATAATTTATATGTGGATAAAGAAGTTGTAGGTCAAGAAGATGAAGATTGGTGCAGATATCGAAAATAGCGATTGTGATATAGGTTTAGATTTGGATTAATATGAGAAATTTTTAAAAGAACTTCATACTACATATTTCAATACAGTATCTTTATAAGATATTCTAATTAAGAAGTATTACCTTCAATTGCTTTTAGGAAAAATAGTGGTAAATTCTAAGTGGAGAAAACAGAGGTTTATAGTATCTATTACTCCTTTACATAAAGCTTCCTCTACACAGGTCTTCTTCGTCTTCATTTTCTTCTTCTTCTTTTTCTTCTTCTTTTTCTTCTTCTTTTTCTTCTTCTTTTTCTTCTTCTTTTTCTTCTTTTTCTTCTTCTTTTTCTTATTTTTCGGTTTCTTCTTCTTCTTCTTCTTCTTCCTTTTCTTCTTCCTTTTCTTCTTCCTTTTCCTCTTCCTTCGCTTCCTCGTTTTCTTCTTCCTTTTCTTCTTCCTTTTCTTTTTCCTTTTCTTCTTCCTTTTCTTCTTCCTTTTCTTCTTCCTTTTCTTCTTCCTTTTCTTCTTCCTTTTCTTCTTCCTTTTCTTCTTCCTTTTCTTCTTCCTTTTCTTCTTCCTTTTCTTCTTCCTTTTCTTCTTCCTTTTCTTCTTCCTTTTCTTCTTCCTTTTCTTGTTCAAAATGAAAAAATCATTTTTTTAAAGAGTTACAAGTCGCTTTCTAAGATGTAAACATGTTTTCATTTAAAATCTGAGCATCTGAATTTTAAAACATTCTCAGGGTCCAAATATTTTTTATCAAACGATTTGTTTTTTTTCCCAGTTGAATAAATAATAAATATTCTGTTTCTTTCTTTAATTTAATATGTGATTCTTTTCCAAATTTTTCCAATATTTTTTCTTCAATTTCCTTATTACTTTTTTGACTTTCCATATTATTCCATCTCTTCTTTTTTGTTATTTTGTTTTTCTTCCATTTTTGTTTTTTCTCTCTTATTAAACTTTTATTTTATTCCACCATTTAGAACTATTTTTGTTATTGTTAATAATAATTTTGCCATAAATCATTTCTTCTACATATGTCGATTCAGTTCAAGGTTCGTATTTATGTTTCCATCTTTGTTTTCATTAATCTAAGCTGGGTTTCTATTTCTACCTGATTTATGAGTTTTATCGATTTTATTGATTGTCTAGTGTCTCCATAGGTCAAAAAAATTAAACACCAACAATCGATACTTTGCTGAAACAAATCTAAGATAACAATAAGCTCTTTTACTAAAAATGACGAATTTGAAGAAGAAGAAGAATTATCATTACTATATAGACGAGATATTAGAAACTTTGAATAATAAGAATCCCATTCAGATGATGATGATAATGAAGAGAACCCAAAAAGAAATCGTACTATCAGTTAATGATTCTAATAAAGAAAATAACGTTGAAAGCCAACCCAATGAGGACAAATCTACCGCGACCATGAACTCAACTAAAGCAAAAATTGATTCAAAAACTTCTAACCCTGAAAAGTTTAATTCACATGAAAGCTTAGATAAAAAAACGTTCAAACAACCACGAACATTAAAGTTTTAGCATCAATAGAATACCACTAAAATATGTCTTCCAGTTTATCTTTTTTTGATCCAACAAAGTCACAGTTATGATTTTTTAACATCTTTTTTATTTTTTCCGCTCAGATTTACTTGCACACCCTCTACACACATGACTTGCGATTAATGCGCTACATTTTTTTTTGGTCGGAGTATCTGGTAGAGGAAACCGGTGAGGTATAAAAACCCGAAAAAAGGGTTATTTATATCCAGCAGGTTGAGATTTGAATTTCAACCGTATCGTATTTTGTACATGTGGAATCTAGAAGGCATGGGAAACGGCGAATATCACCCTCGCCTACTACTCGATTTTTTTTTGGTTGTTTGTAAAAGCGAAGATGAATACAGTGTTGCCTAATCAATTGAAAATTATACTCAAGAACTAATTTTTACCCCATTTATTTTTGTAAATATAAAAGATGAATTACTATATATAGTTATAGGACTTTCAAGATCAACTTCAAATGACGTCATTTTCAGTTATTTTTATAGTCAATAGAATAAAACTAAGAATAAACGCGATTTATACTTTACGGACAGGGGAAGTTACATTTTTAAAGTTGGCAGTACTTTACAACGTTGCCAAATGGATCTTGCCATATTACTTGTCATATATCGATATTTTGACATTGCTTCTTTGGTTAAAATAGGACTTAACAAACTATTTTGAACGCGAACGTCAAAATGGAGGTCCATTACTTCCACTTACTGCTCTAAGAAATGTAAGTATAGAGTTCGATTCAAAATTAATTACATATCTTGAAATTGCAAATTTCAAAGCTACTTTTACATTTCAAACATAAAATAAACTAACACAAAGAATAATACAATATTCATTAAAAGTAAGTATTATCTTTAAGTGAAGGAAAAAAACTGAGACATGACAACGTCGCAATTATTTTCCTTGTGACGTCATTTCATTTTTATCGTGTACAGCCTTTATGTTGAATTTCCATAGTATTCCAAAGCTGTTTTAAATATCTTTCTCTAACCAGGTTTCGCTAAATTGCATTTTCAAAGAGTGACATAAGACTGATCCTCCTTTGCCTAAAAAGAATTGGTCAATATTTTATAAGTATTTAGTCCAAAACGTAATATAAAATAATTGAACAACTCAGGTTTAATTTTTCATTCAATACTCTATACTGAGGATATTTTCAAATTCCTCCAAAAAATCAACTTCTTCTTATTTGTTACTTAGACTGTGATTATTTTTATATAGTTTATTCGTTATTTTTTTTTTAATTTTCGGAACTTTTTCTCTATCGTATGTTTGAGTCTTTTCTTTTGGGATTCTTTTATCTTCTTTAATGCCTTTTCCTTTCTATCTAACGATTTTTGTTGCTCGTTCTATTCTTCTGCATTTTTCTTTTTTCTTATCATTTTGTGGTTTCAAGAGACTTATTTTTGATATTTGATTCTTCCCTTATTTCTTTTCTTGTGTGTTTTAGTTTCTCAACTTTATGCTCGAGTTTTTGAAGTCTCTACTTTAAACCGGAGATTTTTGTAAAATTTTGTCGCCCAACTCGAAATTTTTGCTCTTAACACAAAATATTAAAATGATTTTAAACATAAAATTTTTGGACAGTGAACTCGTGGTTTTGTAAAATTTTGACAAATCAGGAGGCGATTATAGAAAATCTCTACTTTAAACTCGATTTTTTTTAAAGTATCGACTTTAAATCGAAGATTTTCTAAAATTTTAATGTCCAACTAGAAATGTTTGCTTTTAACCCCCAATGAGGAGAGTTATGAGGACACGATTATTGAATATCTTAACAGAAATTTAAAAAAAATATTGGAAAATGTTTTAATTGTAATAAAAATTATATAAAGTGGTCAAAGCAATTAATTTCTTTAATTTGAATTTTTAGCCACACTTTCCACTAATTTTTTATAAACTAGTTATTGTGTTCTACATTAAAATTCTTGTTAGAACATAATATGTTTAGTACACATTTTTTTAAGAAAACATATTTATTTGCAAATATTCAAGTTAAAATAAGTATAATATAGTTAATTCAATTTTGCTTTAAACAGTTTTTATCGTAATTTTTTAAGTCCGAACTTGTAAAATTTGTTTTGCAAGATAACATTACCATGTTAAAATATTTGTAAGCGGATCATAAATAAAATAACTCAAAAGTACAATTAAAATTACATATTTTTTCTTACCTTTGTTAACTTAATAAACATACAATTTTGAATGTACAATAACAAAAAACTGAAACAACATTATCTGACAAAGAAAAAAATAAAAATGAAAGAATATTACGATTGTAAAGCGTTTTTATATTTCTTAAATTCTTATTTGTTTTATGCAGTTCCAGATATTTATTTTTCATAAAAAAATTTAAAGAGAGGAAAATTATTGGTGTACAATGCATTAATAGATATTTGAGACAACCTTAGCACCATCTAACAATAATTATAAAGAAAAACTGAGTCCTAAATTTTAGGATAGACTATAAGTAATTAATCATAATTCAATTTTAAAAACAGGTGTGTTTAAAAAAATACAAAACAATATGTTATATTGTTTACGTGGCAACTTAATCAAGGCCAGAATTCATATCTTTCAATAAAAAGAAGTAGAACATAACCTCTTACGATTCCTTTCAAAAAAATGTATCGTTTTTTGCCTTGTATTATCATTGCAACTCTCAAGACAAATAGAACTAGAGAAAACTTAGAAAAAAATACTAATTATTGAAGGTAGGGGTAAATTGCTGACCAAGATGGAAAATAGCTGGCCAAATAACCCGGGGTTCAAGCCAACATTGAAATAAAAAAAGAAGAAGCTCTCGCCTTTTACAGAGTTATTTTTCGATTACTTTCCTTTTTTTTACCGTTTCGGTGCTCACATTTCCTTCTCGAATCTCTTTTTATTCTCATTTTATTGTTAGTTTGTTACTCTTGTTCTTTATATGTCTAGTTTCTATTAAAGAAAACTTCTATACACACATCTATTTTTTACAGCTCATGCTATAATGGTTTTTTTACATAAATAAAAAATCGCCATTAATTCGAAACGTACATTACATTTTCTTATGTTCAGCATTTGAAAAATAGCGTGATGGCTTCTCGTTTCTATTAGTAGATACTTAAATAATTGATGTAATATCAGCGATAAAAATGTTGAGATAATACTACGTTTTACCCGGCGGTTAATATTTCTTAAATTACCCGTTTTTTCGCGGAAATATACAACGGAAATGTGCAAATATCGGTGAGCTAATTGAGACAGGAAAATTATAAGGTAATTATTTTCCAATGTCGATATATACTCAGGGAAAATGCGGTAATGATATAAAATGAAGTCGATATCGTACACAGAAATAAATTTATCAAATGTGACCTGAATTTTTGTTTACATAAATGGTAAATTGCCTTTCCAACATTAATAGATGCTCCCGCTTTTTTTAATTACTATATTTAAGTTGGTTTTCTATAAAAGTTTTCGTTCTGCAAAATAACAAAAATACAGGGTGGCCCTACGAAAATTTGACACGGGGTTTTTTTGACAATATAATAATTTATTAAAAATGTAATATTTGTTTAATTAGAAGAATTTAAAAAATAGTAGAGAGAAAAGTACGATTACAAATAAAGATTCAATATAATGAGTTTAGAGTCAGAAACCTGAAAGTCAAAGAAAAGAAATACAACATGCACCTAAATCAAATTGCAAAAAACTTGAAAGAACGATAAGAAAAAAGGGCAAAACAGAAAATATTTAAAAGAAATAGAGTATCGTTCATCATCCTAAAACAGATCGAGTTTATGGTTAAATTACCATTTAAGAAACGTAAGTACACCTCGATTAATTGGATAAAATACTTTCCTTATTCCAATCTTTATGTCATCAGTTATTAGTCTAACATTTCAACGAATCACTACAGGAAAAATCAATTGGTATTGATTCTAGACAACGAGCAGGCCAAGCAATTGTTCCTCCTCTTCTTTTCCAACTATTCTTCTTCTAGAAATTGGCGTAAAATTTATCAATAGACTTCTCCGTATTTTCAAGCAGAAGTGGGAGATTATTTTAAAGAAGTTCCAGTCAGGCGAAAAATCAAACAAACAAAGCAGAAATAAGTTTGAAAGCTAAATCAAAACTAATCAAAAGCAAGATATTAACAATCTAACAAAGAGAACAAAAATAATAAATATTGAATTAACTGGTTCTACCTTTACTTTATGGCACTTCTCCATAATAAAAATAAAATATAAAATTATACTTATCTTGATTTTCGACAGTATTATTGATTCAATATATTTCTCTAATCAGGTTTCGCGATTCGTGCTAATCGATAAATGCATTATATGGGGGTTAGAGTATCTCAAAATTACCCGCATAAAAAATGTCTGTGATTTGTTTTATTAAAACACTAATTCAAGAAATAAATGGTAAACAGAGTAGTTTCAGTAATTTTATTTAAAAAGAATAGAAAAACACTTAATATATAAATATTTATGCCACCTTCCAGTTTCACTATGAGTATTTGTTTTCGTTTATTCACGTTTCACTACTTACTTTGTTTTACACAGATTTCATTATATTTACTGAAGAGTCGTTAAAGTTATTGAAGACAAATTGGGTAATGTCATTAATAAATTTGTTTGCGGAGAAATAAGTTAACCCAAGAGTCAGTTAAGGGCAACTGCGACTTTATGAGTTGGAGCTTGTAACAGGGTGGAAAGTTGGTCAATCTTGATTGGTTACTTTACATCGTTTGATTTTAGCTAATGTATTGATTGATTGGAGATTAAACAACCGTTATAACTACGAAGTTAGACACATAAAAGCATAAAATTGTATGAACAACATACCGAGTCATCGAAAAGTGTGTTGAATATTCTCTGAAATTGTTGTTTAAAATTAATTATTTTAAATAAATACAGTTGTTTTTTTTTAAAGTTAATATATTCAAGTTTGCTTGATTTGATTTTTTCCTGTGGCGATTCTTTGAAATGTTAGACTAATAACTGGTGACATAAAGATTCGAATAAGGAAAGTATTTTATCAAATTAATCGAGGTGTACTTACGTTTCTTAAATGGTAATTTAACCATAAACTCGATCTGTTTTAGGATGATGAACGATACTCTATTTCTTTTAAATATTTTCTGTTTCGCCCTTTTTTCTTATCGTGCTTTCAAGTTTTTTGCAATTTGATTTAGGTGCATGTTGTATTTCTTTTACAGATTACTGCGACTCCACTAAGTTCCACTTTTTCTGCTCTTCATAAATATCGAAACGAACCATTTCGATCAATGATTCGATGTTGCTTCATCTTTTCCTTTTTTATCAAATCTTCTTTGACTTTCAGGTTTCTGACTCTAAACTCATTATATTGAATCTTTATTTGTAATCATACTTTTCTCTCTACTATTTTTTAAATTCTTCTAATTAAACAAATATTACATTTTTTTATAAATTATTGATATTGATAAACTGTAGTTCATTATTTTTTCAAAATTAAAATCATTCTATGTCCTAAACTATCTCATAGGTGGGTTCTGAAATGTGTTGTTCATAACAATATGTAAAAAATTTGACATAATTTCCTTTATAGTTTTATAATTTTTTTATAAAATTTACACAACATTGTCCCAATAACTCACTGTAATATATATTTTTATATAATAATGAAATATTTAATTGTTCTGTAAGATTAAAATTTTTATTATTAAAAATATTATTGAGGTCCAAGTTATAATGTATAACATTTAAAATATTATAGTTATAATTAATTATTGACAATTAATAAATACAAGTAATAAATTTTTTATAAATTATAGTTTATCAATTTTTCTGACTTAAAATTAAAAACATTCTATGCCCTAAACTATCCCATGGCTGGGTTCTTAAATATGTTGGTTATAATTTATAACATTATGTACAAAATTTGACACACATTTTTTTTTATAAATATTAAACAACACCGTTTTTTGTGTTGAAAACGAAAATAACTTATTAAATTTAATTGCCTAAAGTTGATATAAGTATATAAGTCTAACGGATCCCGACTGCAGAAATGTCAGTTTTCTTTCCAAATCACGATTATCGTCTTGAGATCCCACTTAAAATAAGTAATGTTTGAGTTTTATTATCTCCAAACGTTGTTGATAAATCTCTCTTCTATACAAGAAAGTCCATAAATAATCGGTAAATGTTTTCCACTTTAAGTATTGTTGCACTTATAACTTTCAGGTTATTAATCACACTTGTTCGTACATATACATTTGCACCAAATTCGAGTTCAGTCTTTCCTTTTTTATCGAAGAATTTAATTATACATTCTTAAGAACGCAATAACTTTGAAGGAACAAAATGTAATATTTGAAAAATATGGTTTGTTTACTGTTAACCCAAATTTTTTAAGGTTAATTTTTAACCATTATTATTGAAATTTAGTTATTTCTTTGAAAGCATTTTTTGACATTTTTGATACAAATATTTTAACACAATTTGCAAAATTTGAGATTTAAAAACAATTTTAATAATTAATATTCATTTAATTAAACACTTTTGTATATGTAATAAGTTGTTTTAATGTATTTTGCAATATAAGTATAATATATAAGTATATATATGTATATAATTTTGATTTTCCACCTTATTGGAACTTCCTTAAAATAATCTTTCAGGATATATAAAACACACTATTACAAATGTCACAACTATTCTTAATAAAAAGGAAGAACACTTAAAAATATAAGAAAGAAAATAATTAAAACAATAATACAACAATAGTGAAATAGAAGAACTCGGTGGGGAAAATATTGTAAGGTATATTAAAGCACTACAACTGGAATAATTTGAACACTAAGAGGTCACTCGGATTCCACCACATCAAAGAAGCAGAGGAAGATCAAGGAATAGATGGTGGAATGAAATAGAAGATGACATCAAAACGTTAAAAATAACCGACTAGAAGCTCAAATGCAAGAGCAAAGAAGAATGGAGAAAATTAACCACAACAACGAAGACAAATACTGAATTGTGATGACTGAAAATAGGAGCAATCAACTTCAATAAGGGAATTTAAATGCTAAGTATGCTAAGTATTTAACCATAATCCTAATAATTCAAAAGTCACTGGTGATGATGAAGAAATCTCAACTGTAAAAATGTGTCTATAAACCCGTGTTTTTTAAATATTTCTCAATATCTACCGGTTAATTAAAATTATAGGTCTCTGTGAAAACAAGCATTTTATAAAAACGGCGTAATACTCTTAAAGAGTTTGGTGAAGTTGATGTCCTTGAATCGGCAGCCAAGAGTCAATGTTTCGTTGATGCACCAAGGTCTGAGTTAAATATAGGCATAATAACATAGTTAGATGCTTCTATTGCCATCGCGACTACTGTGTATTTTGTATCTTTTTTTCAACGCTACCAAAATATACAAACGGGCCTTTAACCGGAGAGGAAGCGGATAAAAAGCCAGCGAATGTTTATTGTTGTGCTTATTAAAGATTACAAATAAGAGCAGATTTTCAAAACAGCCAAAATTTCGATTTATTCATTTTGTTTATCTATTTACACTGATTTTATAACAAAATAAAGTACCGAAAAAAATGTGAAATTTTAATTATTCCGTGTTAACATTTTTTTCGTATAGGTACTTTTCGAAGTGTCAGAATTCAATTATTATCTCAAAATTCTCCACGTATATCTCGAAATTTTATGTTAGAAGGAGGAATTTCAACTAATATCTCGAAATTCCAACTTACTTTTTACTATTCCGACTTTTTTCTCGGAATTTCGAGATATAAATTACAATTGCGGCAATTCTATACTTTTGTATTTTTCGCTTCTTATTGTTTGAAAACTCTTTAGAAATAAGAATATAAAAAGAGATAAATTATATTTAACTTGAATTTCCACAGTATTACAAAGCTTTTTTTTCAATATTTTTCTCTGACTAGATTTCGCTTAAATTGCATTATCAAAGAGTGACAGATTTCTTATAAGCGTACTTGACTTCATGTAAAACCTAAAATTCATAAATTAAAATATCAAGTAATTACAAACTAAATTGTCCCGATTGTAACGCCATCTTGGCCAGATCCTAAGAAATTTTAACATAAGGTACTGTGAGCATTTACGAGCTTATAGATTAAAACAACCAGATAAGTCACATTACGCAAAACACCTCATTGACACTAAACACAAACTTACACTTAACAAAACAATTGAAACAACAGTGAAGGTACTTCATATAAATGACAAAAAAGAAGAACTTGAATTTTTAGAAGAATTTGAAATCAAGAAATATTCTAACGTGTCCTCAATATAAAGTATTGAATGGACAATTAAACATGGGAAGTTCAATTATTTTAGATTACGTTTTGGACTAAATACCTATGTAATACTAACCAAAAAAATGTTTAGGAAAAGAAGAATATTATTGTACATATTGCTTGACAATGATTGGTTGAAATGTTTAGGGTATGAAGTTACATACGTTTATAAGAAATCTGTCAATCTTATATCACTCTTTGATAATACAATTTAAGGGAAACTTTTCTTTCTTTTCTTTAATTTTTTGTTGTATCTCTGGAGTCCACCACTTGGTCCATGATTTGTCATTTGCTTAATTAATTTCAATATTTACTTCTTTTCTTATTTCCTAGTAATTGTCGTAGTCTTTCGTACTTTTTGACTTCAAAAATATTGTTGAAATTTAATATAAGTATAATTTATCTTTTATATTTTTTAAATACGACCAAGTAAAGGTAGAAAATTATTTCAGTAAGAATATATTTCCTTCATTAGTTTTATTTGAATTTTGGAAATAAATCTAATAAAGTTATGGTGGCCCTTAACTCTACTTCCGGATGAATCGGTAAAAAACATAATGAAAAAATACCCGCAACTAAAATGTTAATTAGATACGAAACTATTAATTATACTTATTGTAAAAAGTTTTTCTTAAATATGTTTTTAAATATAATATGATGGTATGGTATATACAAAATTATGTAAATGAATACTTATTGTTACCCAGTTTTTTAGCGATGCGGGATCATAAAATATCCAGCTCAATATAAAATGCATTGAGAATAATTTAGGGTTGTGATATAATGATTTTATTACTTATAGGGGTGGAATTAAAAGCTACTTTTTGTCAATATTTTTTTCTATAGTAAGGGATGGGTTTTGTTTGGTTAGTTTGGAGTTGAAAAAGATTAGTTGCCAGATCATTTAAGGCAAATATTACAAATATGTAGAAAAATATAAATTTATTTTATAATATAGGTTAAAATATAAAGGAATTCGTACACATTTTTGTTTTAATTTTAATAATCAATTTAATCAATTTTGTAGATATACAGGGTGCATTGGTAGACCACAATAAAAATGTTCAACACACATTTGACATTATTTAAAAAAAATAGTTTGCTAATAATAATTAATTCTTACCGAATCTAATTATAAATACGACGTCGAAAATGGAATTTAAATCCCCCGAGCTTTTTTACTTAGAAGATATTCCTTTTTATTGTCCAAAATTCTGTTAATTTAATTCTGCCAAATTTCGTTTTTAATTTAAACCACATTTTACATATTCTAAATGATATTTCTCTATATCTTATTTTTTTTCATATTTGTTTATATTATTAGATATTTCAATGCAATTATTTTTTTACAGAACATTACATTTTCTTTTAAAATAAATATTATTTCACATTATTTTCCTCACTCCGCCACTGATAATTGTAAAATATCACTGTAAATCATTTAGAATCATACAGAGTTATTTTGAAAAAATATACGGGGTGTCCGCGAAAATAATTTATATTCGTAAATGGTATGTAGAATGTGTTATTTGCAACAAAATAATCCAATAAATGTTTTTCTATCATCTTTAGTTTACACAAAAATTCACATTAAACATTTACTTGAAAATTTACAATATAATATATAAATATAATAAAAATATGTATCATGTAACCAAAGAATAACTACCAGATGAGTCATAAAATTGTATTAGTTTCCAAATGATTCGGATCGTTTAATCGTTTTGTAAAGTAGTTTCAATAATTCAGTGAAAAATGGAATTTTATTCATATCAAGAATATCACGGTATGTTATTAGTTTAATCCGCGATGTTTTGTATCAGTATCCTAAAGATTATTGGAAACATTTAGTGTATTATTTAAAAAAAAAGTAGTGGTAGAAATCGTTGGGATCGTGTAATAATTGCCGAGAATACATTTTTCACTCTTCTACATCCCCTGTAACCGACCATTCTAAATATCTACGTGTACTAAAGTAAAAACTGATTTTTAGAACGTTTAAAAAACCATTGTTTACTATCTTATTGGCATTGTACTTGACTTAGTTATCCAAGTGTAGCGGTGTTGCCGGCTTTAGTTGCTTTTCGGTAAATAATATTCGGATAGATATTAAATACCGATATTTATTTCTTTGAAAAAGGCTGACTTCTTAAAAAGATTGCTAGGACATTTCTATTCTGCATATGTTTTTATAACTTATTAATAAAAATGTGAATTATTTTCGCGGACACCCTGTATAAACATAAAAAATCAGGCTACTAGAAATGCTACAAATGGAAGAAAAAGTATTATGGAAGTTTCCAATAATTTGGAAAGAAAAATAAATACTGTAAAGTAGAATCAAGGAAATATTGTTCCATTACTAAACGCAGCAATTATATATCTATTACAATATTAAATATAACGTACATAAAACTTTGTCATTACTATTGAAAAAATAATTAGTTTAGAATAACTACCTGTGTTTTAATATGGATATAAAAAAGGAAATCACTGATGATACTATTCACTTAATACCACAAATGTCACATAATCAAACCCACGACATAGGTAAGCATATAATATTTATTAATTTCAAGCGAGCATTTGACAAGATAAAATAAATGAACGCATATAAAATATCGAATACAGTAGAGATTTATAGAAATAAAATCACAATCCCAAAAATTCAGTAAAATTACTAAATTCAGAATAGACCAAATAACAGTAAGACCAATGGAAACATAACCAGGAAGGAAGAAGAACATTTGAAAATATTTCCACTACAAGTATCTGGGGACAAAAAAGAGGGCCAAAAAGAACATTGTTAAAGCAGTATAGAGTGATTTAGATACAGAGAAAATTTAGAATCGAAGAAGATTAATAAACGATAGAAAAAATAAACATGACCAAGTTGCACCAGATGATACAAGAATAGAAAGGATATACAAAACAACAATGAGACCAGTAGTAACTTATTTTTTGAAAACAGTCGACATAACTAAGAAGAAAGAAGTCCAAAGGCCAAAAAAATTGCAGAAGATGAAATTATGCTACTTTTGAATAAAAACATTGAAGAAATATTAAATAGAGAAAATATACAACTAAAATAGAATTATTGGTACAAACAAGAGGCAATAAAACACTGGAAACAGTTAAAAGGAAAACAAAAAGAAGAGTCAAAAAGAACATGGTTAAAGCAGGTAGAGAGTGGTCTGAAAACATTGAAAATCGAGAATTGGAGAAGATTAATACAAGACAGAAAAATGGAAAGAAGTAGATAACCAAGAGGCATAGAATGTTATAAGAATGAGAAGAACATAAAGAGCAACAGTGAACGTGGAAACAGTCCACATAACTAAGAAGGAAGGAGAACAATTAAAAATGTTTCCGTCAGAAATATCAAGGAACCAAATAAAGTAGGAGAAACTATGCCAGTTATGAACCAAAAAATAGAAGAAATATTAAACACAGAAAATATGTAACAAAAGTAAAATTAGATGGTTCAAAAAAGAGGCAATAACAAACTGGAAGCAAGTACAAGGAAAAAAAGAGAAGATTCAAGAAGTACGTGGTTAAAGCAGTTAGAGAGTGAACGCAATTAAAATCGGCAAATGGTAAAGTCTAACAAAGACAGAAAAATGGAGGAAAGTAGTTAACATGACCAACCCCCCCCCAATTGGTGCAGGAATAGAAACAAAAGAAGATAAGGACCGAACCAATTCTGTAAAAGTTAATTTATCAAAACTATTTAAATCCGGAATTGGGTGCCAAAAATAAAAAATTACATAAAATAAAAAAATCAAAATAACTAACTTTACTTTTTAAAAAGCAGAGGAAATTTCAGGTAGGTCCTTTTTTTAATAATTTATAGTCCTTTTTATCTTTTTGTATTTTTGATATCTTCTTTTGTTTAATATTGTATTTTGGACTTGTATTAAAAATGTTTTTTACTCACTTATTCTATTCATTCTAGGATCTATCTTCAGATTGTAATTTGTAATTTAAAGTTTTATTACGTTAGTTAAGGTATTTAACTAAAAAAATCAAAAATTATACGGAAGAAACGATATTATGACATGAACTTTTGAATTATTACCAATTAACGAAAAAAACAAAAACAAAGATGTAGTTTTAAGAGTTTCCAAATATTTCATAAATTTCTTTCTATAAGTTTTTGGCCATTATCTGAATGATTCCTAGTACGGATTTCTCGGTATTTTCACGTTTGCTTCACTTGTACCAAATTATTATAATTGCCCTGATATCCACTCCACCGTTTTATAATTTAGGTAATGGTTTCTAAATTTTTAACGACTTTGCATATTCTAAACAGCCAAGGCCAATGACCTGATATACGCACACATACTAAAAACCGCAACCATGTGTTCCTTATCGCATTGTGGTAATGGTTTAGTTAAACATACGTTATTTAATTTATCTGTACTTGCAAATTCTCAAAATCAACAGTATAAGAGTAAACAGCAAATAGCAAAGTAAAAATTAACACTTGCTTGCTAATATTTATGCTAAAATTAATCAGTCATTTGATGAATCAATAGTAGCGCTTGTAAGAAGGATGAACTTAATATATACCAATTTCCTGTTTTACTGTTAGGTTAGGTCAGGTTAAGTAGGGTTAAGTTAGCTTAGGTTATGTTAGGTAAGGTTAGGTTAGGTTCGATTAGGTTAGGTTAGGTTAGGTTAGGTTAGGTTAGGTTAGGTTAGGTTAGGTTAGGTTAGGTTAGGTTAGGTTAGGTTAGGTTAGGTTAGGTTAGGTTAGGTTAGGTTAGGTTAGGTTAGGTTAGGTTAGGTTAGGTTAGGTTAGGTTAGGTTAGGTTAGGTTAGGTTAGGTTAGGTTAGGTTAGGTTAGGTTAGGTTAGGTTAGGTTAGGTTAGGTTAGGTTAGGTTAGGTTAGGTTAGGTTAGGTTAAGTTAAGTTAGGTAAGTTATCGGAGTCAATGAAGGCTTTAAAGAATTTTGATAATAATATCAAAATCTTGTTTTGATGTCGAAACTTTACAAAATCTTTGTTAATATTTTGTTAAATTAGTATTAAAAATCGACTTGTTCGAGCTTTTATTAATTCAGTTCTTGTCATTAACTCGTTTCCATACAATATGAACACACTGTAACCAGATTCCCCCTTTCTTAATAGTGCGGTTTAAGTTTTGCCTTACCTTTTTTCTATTCGGATGAATACTGTTATAGCAAAAGTTTGATATTTTTTTATCTACTGTTGTTGAAACTGCAGCGCCTAAAATTCTTCGGTCACGGATGGCCACCAATAAAAAAACGAACCGAACCCAAATTGATGAAAATGCAGAAGAAGTGACGTCAACCGGAACATGACTCGTTATTAGTTCGGTTTCAGTTCACTTTAAAACAGATTGACCTACGTAGTAAATTGATTTTGTTTTTTCTGTTTATTCCACATGATGTTCTAATCTTCGCGTCTGGATCTTTTCAACAATGGATAATTTCAAGGTTGATTTTTCTAGCTAAAGCTACTGTTTCGGAAGCTGGAAGAGGACCGACTTTAATTTGAAATTCTTTACACATTGTTTATAATTTGTGTAAAATACGAGTAAAACAAGAAAATATAATGATATTAATAATAAAGTAATAATTAAAATGGAACCAATAAATATTTGTGTAAATTATCAGGTGTAGTTTGTTCCATAAAATACTTTTTGGTTTTCTTTGGTTTTCTTTGGTTTGTCCATGATTTTTCTTTTGCTTTATTAATTTCAATATTTACTTCTTTTCTTATTTCCTAGTAATTGTCGTAGTCTTTCTTACTTTTTGACTTCAAACATCCTCATTATTTTTCATTCTTTTCTTTAATTTTTTGTTGTATGCAGGTTTTAAATGTTTTGATAAAGTATATTGTTTGTTTTATAGAAAAAGTTATTGTTTATTAGAGATATATATTTATTTAGATACTAAAGTTTTAAAAGAAACAGTTTCTTTCCTCTTCGTGGTGCGTTTTTTTGACTATAAATAATATTTTTTTCAGTTCTTAACTTTAGAAATAAAATTAAGTTAGCAAGGTAAGTTATTCTAGTTTTCAATTAAAAATCATTAAAATTTTGTCTAAATTAATAAATATACAAAAATATGTGTAAATGCTCATATATCATTAAAAAGAAGCGTTTAAAAAATTTCTTTATCTTCATTATTATTGTTTTTGTGCTGCCGATCAATTTGAAATTCTACCCAATGTTCTTTTCATTCACAACCTCACAATTTTTCTGAATATTTCTCCATTATTTTTGTCAATTTTCTAAAGTTCTTTATCTTTCTTTATCTTCATTATTATTATTTTTGTATTACCGATCAATTTTCAATTCTACCCAATGTCCTTTTCATTCACAACCTCACAATTTTTCTGAATATTTCTCCATTGTTTTTGCCTTTTTTTTCACTTCTTTGAATATTGTTGTTGTATTGTTGTCAGTAAATTTGCAGTTTTACCTAATGCCCTTTCGATTCAGAACCTCACGTACCCAAGAAAAATAAACAAGCTTATGATATCGCACCTAGCACGGTCACATTTTCCGAAATCCGTAAAAATGTAAAGTCACTCTGAAAAGAAAGGTTTGGCGTTTTGATACCATCCAACAAAAAAAAATCACAAACACCTGTACACTTTGTATATAAAGATAGATTTAAGATTTATCATAATTCATATACCTGAACTAAGCGATGCGGACGAAATTTTTTATATAAAGACGCGAATAAAGGGGCCTTAATCGTGCTCAAACAATCGCCGAGAAGATTCCGAATTTCTTTCCCAGGGTTTTTGGGCGACACGAGAGGAATTGTCGAAGACTTAAAACTACAAGGTGTGGGTTTCATTTCCCATAGACGGGTTACGATACTTCAATGAAAGGCTTCTTAGATTTGGTCAATTATTTTTCTACAGGGTAAATATAAAAACATAAATTATACTTATTTGAATTTCCATAGTATTACAAAGCTTTTTAAAATATATTTTCTCTGGTCAAGGTTTCGCCTATCCAGCATTGTCAAAGAGTGACATAAGATTCGCAGATTTCTTATAAGCGTAACTAACTTCATACTATAAACATTCTTCTTTTCCTAATTTTTTTTTGTTTTTATATATAGATATTTGGTTGAAAAGGTAATCTAAAGTAATCGAACTTCCCAGATTTAATTGTTAATACAATACTAGATATTTCTTTAGTTCAAATTGTTAAATAAAAAATCAAGTTCTTTTTTGTCATTTATAAGAATAATCTCCACTATTGTTTCAGTTGTGTTGTTGAATGTAGGTTTGTGTTTAGTGTCAATGACATATTTAACGTATTGTGACTTACCTGGTTGTTTTAATCTATAAGATTATAAGTGTTCACTGTACCTTATGTTAAAATTTCTAAGTGCCTGACCAAGGTAGATGGCGTTACAATCCGGACAATTTAGTCTGTAAATACCTGATTATTTTAATTTAACGATTTTAGGTTTTACATTTAATAAAAATGAACCCACATTATTTCTTATTTTAAAAAATTTTGTAGAAGATGTTGTGCCAAATATGATTTTTGATATTTAGGTTGAAATATCTCCAAAATAAGTGACAAGAAAGGAGAATTTAATATTTTGATTGAATATGAAATCAAGAAATATCTAAAATGTCATCAGTTTATAGTATTGAATGAACAACTAAACCTGGGAAGTTCAATTATCTTTGATTACCTTTTGGACTACATACCTACATAATATTACCCAATTTTTTTAGGAAAAGAAGAATATTACTGTTTAACTTGCTTGACAATGATGGATTGACATTTTTTTGGTATGAAGTTACTTACGCTTTATAAAAAATCTTATGTCACTCTTTGACAATACTAGATAGGCGAAACCTTGGTCGATTCAATAAATACTTTTTCTAACGCCCAGTGTAATTACACATCAAAATAGTAAATATATTACTTTTTTTCATACATTAATAGTGCGCAAGATCCTTTCCAATTAAAAATTCGGCAACATTTAATTGTAGTCAAAAAAAAAATAACTGGGGATTTTTCGAGTGTCGTTAAAAGCGTTAAATCATGCAAACTCCTAATTAGAATTGGCCTGAAAAACCACAACTACCCAGCAGGAATGGAAAAGTTTAGCAACAAGAAGAGAACCAAAAACCCGATATAGGAAATGAGAATAGAAATGCACCACACCTTGAAATAATTATTACATAGTTATATTTTTAGTGAACATCGCATCTCGCTAACTGTAAAAATATTCCACGAAAATAGAAACCGTGCATAAATACTTACATCAGTTTGTCTAAAGGACAGGTCCGGATCTACAAAATAATTTATTTAAAATTAGTTCAATCATTAATTATATATTGGTACAAATAAAAGAACAACAAATATATTAGACACAAGAGTGAAGAAAGGTGAACTATTTACTAACAAAAAAGAAATGAAAAAGAATAACATAAAAACAAAAAAAATAACTAACACATCCAAACAATAATAGAGCAATTTCAATAAGAACAACAAATTTAGAAATAATAGCACAGCTAGAAGATATTGAAACAAAACACGGAAAAAAGCTGCTAAGGGATATCATAAATGACATAAAAAAAAACTATTTATGAATGAGAAAATATTAGTATTTTAGATCAACACCCATATCTCAGTTAAGTATAAACAATGGTTCTAAAAATGAATTTTTATTTTAGTACACCTGGATATTTAGAATGATCGATTACAGGGGATGTAGAAGAATGAAAAAAGTATTCTCGGCAATTATTACAAGATCCGAACGATTTCTACCACTATTTTTTTTAATAATACATTACACGTTTCCAACAATCTTTGGGACATTGATACAAAACATCGCGGGTTAGATTAATTATCATCTCGTGACATTTGAATAAAATTCCATTTTTCACTTAATTATTGAAACTACTTTACCAAACGATAAACTTAAAACGATTAAAGGATCCGAATCATTTTCAAACTAACACAATTTTATGACTCACCAGGTAGATATTCGTTGGTTACATGACACATATTTTTATTAAAAGTGTGAGGTGTTGCCAAGTATAAATTTTCGGGTAAATGTTTAAAGTGAATTTTTGGGTAAACTAATGATGTTAGAAAAAAATTTTATTAGAATATTTTGTTGCACATGACACATTCTACATACGATGAAAAAATATGCATTATTTTGGCATGTGGAATTTATAGAGCAGACAATCGGAAAACAAACAGCATAATGCAACCAATAAAATAAAAGAAGCTTGTAGAAACAAGAAAACAAAATGGGAAACCTACTAAATAAAAAGACTTCAAAGCAATATGAAACATAAAAATCAAAGAAAAACAGTTAAATAAAAACATACTTTGGAAATAAAATGAAAACAGATACCTTAAGCAGTCAGAAACTATTCCATAAAGTTTTAAAATCATTGAAAACAGAGAAACTTGTAAATTAATACATCAAAAATAAAAAATAAGAAACATTAACAAATGAAATTAATATTAAGAATATATGGAAAAAGCATTTCTAAGAATTACAGGATAATAACAAAGCACTGAAAAAAAATACAACAGAAAATTAAAATAATGACCAAGTAATTGAGATTGACGAAATGAAAATTGAAGAACTAAAGAATATTAAAAAATGGAAATGATAATATCACAGCTAAAAAGATTAAAAACTTAAGATATATTAAATAAACCTTGACACACTGAAAAATGCCGGAAGAATTAACACCTTCACAGAAAAATGAATAGCAATGAAACAGAATTCAAGGAAGAACAAAGTAAAGAGGTAGAAAGGATAAATTAATAATTGAGGGAATTGAACGTCGCAAAAATCTAGAAATAAATAAATGCAGCAGTTCAAATATCTATATTAAATATTCCGTGAATCAGGGATAATAAAGAAGAAAGAAATAAAATAAGGAACAATGTGTGGAGAAAGAATAAATAACATCTTGAGATCGAAAAATATCACAAGAAGATCGAAATTGCAATTGCAATAACAGGAATCAGACCCACTGTAATATCCACATGTGAAACTGGAAATTTTGGAAAGAAAGATTTTAAGAAGAATTTTCAGTGGAATAAAAGAGGAAGTTTTATAGAAAACAAATTCACAAATACATGAACCGTACAAACAAAGAACCTAAAATAACTGGTGTAACAAAGATTAAGGTGGTTGGGTCATATCACAAGAAAGTCCAACGAGAAATGTGTAAAACAATCTTTAAAACTGGATTAAACAAGTAGAAGAGGATATTAAGAAACTTGGAATGACCAAATGGGGAGAAAAAACAAAGGACAGAAAAAGCTGGTGAAGAATTCTAATTTAAGCCATGGGCTGATAAGACCTATTACGCTACAGATACATACATAAGAAAGCAAACCAAAGAATTATAATAATTATAGACAAAGAACATTACTAAACACTCTCGTGAATAATATGACCAATAAACTTAAACTAATTAGAACCTCAATAATCAAAATTGCATCAGACCTGATCATATTTTTACAATGAAACAAATAACAGAAAAACGACAATTACAAAATAAAAATCTCTACCTCCCCAGAATCAAAGCTTGAATGAAAAAAAAGTAGTAATAAAACGATAAGAATTATTCAAGATTCAGACACTAATTTCTGTAATGAGAAATAATAGAAAATCATAAGGGTTTGAAACAGAGCTGGGATTAAAACAAGGAGGAGGATTAAGCCCAAACTTATTCAATTTGCATATGAATAATATTATTAAAAAATGTGAAAATAAAGTCAAAGCAGGAATAACTACAAGAATATCTAAATATATGGAAAGAAAAAATGGAAGAAGAATATATGAGAATGAACACAACTAATACCAAAGTTACAATAAAAAGGAGACCAGAATATTAAAACTAAAATCGAAATAGCCAATGTTAAAATTGAAGAAGTAAAAGAATTCAAGTATCTAGGAGTAACATTAGAACAAACATGAAGGTAAAATTAACGAAGGGATAGGTAATACAATGAAACTTTACTATGCCATGAACTAAAAATTTAATAATGAAAAATTGATCTCAAATCACACAAAAACTAAAGTTTTTATCACCATATACACACTAGTATCAACATGACAACGGGAGTGGTGAACTTTCTGAAATGCACAAAAAAATAAAACACAAACTGTTGAAAAGAAATACCTAAGATTTACCAAAATTTGGTAACCTCGTTACATGCTTTTCTTGTTAATTTTCCTGTAATTATTTCTATTTCAATAAATATCTCTTTATTTTTATTTCAATGAAATTTATAAAGATTAATTCAAAAATTAGTGTTTTAATTTTAAGAAAATGTAGATATCGACAAAATATTAAAAATGTGGCCTTTTTCCTTGAGTAATTTCGAAAACATTATATTTTAGTGTTCTAAAAAGCTCTATGTCAATAAAAAATACGTAACTAATTTTTTATTAAAAACTAGTAAATCCAACAACTAACATGTTAGGGCGTCAACATATTGAAATTTCTTAAAGAGAGCCAAAAAGTAATGATGTGGGACCGAGACACTTTTTCAAGCTTAGACACAGAAAATAATGTGAAGCAGCTAAATCTGTTTGTTTCATGTTTCATTGTTTTTCTTGCATTTTGAGTAATTGCGGCAGCCATCTTGCACAGAGGTTTCCCATATCCAAATTTTCAGTCAATATGCGATTTTTTACGAGCTGTGGCACTTTTAATCGACTGTCATCCAATACGATTTTAAAAATGGATTAAACTGTGCCCTCTAACGTTGGCAAAATGATTTGATGTTAGTCAAAAAACCGCCAAGGTTCTAAATCTTTAAATAAATTATTGTGATGTTTACACTCGCTTTTTTTACACCAAAACGCTTTCAGCAAAAATATTTAACTATTTTCCATTAAAATTCTCATTTTCCAATGAATATTGACTTTAGTCACTAAAAATTGACTATTTTCCATTAAAATTCTCATTTTCCAATGAATATTGACTTTAGTCACTAAAAATTGACTATTTTTCATTCAATTTCTCATTTTTCGTTGAATATTAACTTTAGTTACTAAAAATTGGCTTTTTTCCATTAAAATTCTCATTTTCCAATGAATATTGACTTTAGTCACTAAAAATTGACTATTTTCCATTAAAATTCTCATTTTCCAATTAATATTGACTTTAGTCACTAAAAATTAACTATTTTTCATTAAATTTCTCATTTTTCATTGAATATTAACTTTAGTCACTAAAAATTTACTATTTTCCATTCAAATTCTCGTTTTTCATTGAATATTAACTTTAGTCACTAAAAATTGACTAATTTCCAATAAAGTTCTCATTTTCCATTAAATATTGACTTTAGTCACTAAAAATTGACTTGTTTCCATTAAAATTCTCATTTTCCATTGACTATTATCACTGAAAATTGAGTAATTGAGTATTTTCCATTCAAATTCTTATTTTCCATTGAATCTCAATTTTTGTTGTTAAAATATTGAATATTATTCATTGAAATTCAACTTTTGCAAATAAATAAACCTTTGCCTAATTCAAATGAATTTCTTTATCAATATTCTTGTATTAAAGATAATTTTCAATTAAAAAAAGGTCTTTAGCCGACTTTCTTAATGAGAAACGAACATTTTTCCAAAAAAAAAAATAAATATTTTTTAATTTAGAATCAATTCCTGTCTTTAAAAATCGACGTGTTCATTAAAATTTCCATTTTCTATTGGAAATGATTTTTGTCTTTAAAAATTGACCAGTTCCCGTTTGCCATTGAAAATTGACATTTGTCATCCATAATTGACAATTTTTCAGTAAGATTCTCATTTTCAAATTAAAAAAATCTATTAAAAATTCATTTTTTTTTTCATTAAGAATCGATTCTTTTTAATTAAATGTTAAATTAGATATTTCATTTTTATTCATTAAAATTCTCATTTTCCATTGAAATCCAACTTATTTTCTTGACATTTTTCATTAAAAAAAATTCTCATTAAAAATTCCCTTTTTTCTTCGAAAATTAACTAATACACTAAAAATTATCAAATTTCTATTAAAATTCTCATTTTGCATTAAAAATTGACTTTTGGCATTAAAATATTTCATGTTTACCATTAAAATATGACCTTTGCCATTAAAAATTCACTTGACTAGTTAAACCTTTTTTTTTCTTGAGAAAAGTCAACATTTTCCATTAAAAAATGACTATTAAACATAACTTCCTTCTTTTCACTAAAAATTGAATTTTGTTATTAAGAATTGGCTATAAATAAATTCTTGTGATGTACACACTAGCTTTTTTACACCAAAACGCTTTCAGCAAAAATATTTGCAACAATGGATTCACCTTCATGTTTGTAAAGAACAGAAAAGGACTTACTGAGCTGCCTTGGGGCACTCCTGCTGTTATTGGTAGTCCGGTCCTGTGTATTTGTTTTGCCGTTTCTGGCGAAAGTAGTTCGTTCACACTAGGTTTGGAACGAGTGTTGAAATCCCATGGTCGAAAATTATGGCGAATGTATTTTTCCAAATATTCTAAGGTCAACAGGTTTCTTAAATGATCACCTTTCAATTTTGCTTAAAATTAACATCAACAGTTTGGTCTAATACATCTGAAGGTCTGATTATTACTGTTATATTACAGGGTTCGCTGAAAGTAATGCATCAGTCTAATTTATTGAAAATATTGCAATTAAATTCAATAGTTTGGTTTAGTGTAGTACAATTTGGAAATTTTAGTTTGTAACTCATATTTTAACTTTTATACTGTTAATATAATGAAAGTAACAATATAAATATCTTAAGCAGAATCAATTATTTACTTTAATTATTATTTTATGAGCTGCTTTTCATTCATTTTAATACATTTGGATTCTAAATCGATAAAAAAATCCAAATTTTTAATCGATCTTTTGCACATATTTTAAACAAATTCTGACTATAAATCGATTCTTGATTCAATTTTGGTTTTAAAAAGAACGTTGACTTCAATTTTGTATCTATTCCTGACCCACAATTCTGACTTTAAATTAGTCCCTAACTCATATTCTGACTAATTTTTGGATTTAAAAAATATTTGAATCAAAATATTAAATTTAAATTTTAAATGGATAATTGAATGAAAAATTAAATAAACCCGAACTTCAAATTGACCCTTGACTTAGAATTAAGCAAATTCATTAATAATTTTAGGTCTTTCTTAAACAGATCGTTGACCTAAGTTTTCTATAAATCGAGACTTTTAATCGATTAGTCACAATTTCACCAAAATCTGACTTTTAGTAGGTCCTCAACTCAGAATTATTTTCTGGTTTTAAAAGAAATAATGGTTTCAAAATATTAAATTTGAATTTTAAATTAATAAATGATTCAAAAATTAAATTAATTCGAATTAAATTTATCCTTGACTTAGAATTTCACCCAATTCTGACTATAAATCGATTCTTCATTATTTTAGGTCTTAAATTGACTTAAAATTTGTATAAATCGACACTTTTAATCGATTATTGAGTCACAATTTCACCAAAATCTGACTTTAAGTAGGTCCTCAATTCAGAACTATTTTCTGTTTGTTTCCAAGATACATAAATTACCGCATTAGTCTACACTTATGGCCCGTTCGATCCCCGGACTTGAACCCACGGGATTTTTTCTATATATCTATAAAGTTATTAGCCCAATGGAAAATGTGGAAGATTTAAGAAATCTGATAATTCCTCGGTGTAACTCAATAAGAAACTATCCTAGTGTTTTTGAAAAAGGAGAATATTGGGATTCTTGTATTCGTTTTTAATTACCTTTTTTTATTTAGTTATTTTCAACAATTATTTTGAGAGTGACTTAGAAAATCATTATTATTTTTTTTCGATTAAGTCACAGGCTATTTAGGAGTCTACAAATACATAAATAGCATACGCAAAAATATAGTTTATTAAAAAACTTTGCACTCATCAATGATTTATTTAATTTGCGCAAGTCACAGCTGCACATAGTTGCCAAACCGTCAAAATATTAGAGAAATTTAGAAAAAGGAAGTTATAAATGCAACGGTTTTAATTTTGTAGGAACTATAATGTACATCAATTATTTCATATACTGATTCTTTTGATAAGGTATGTCAAACATAATCTAAGTATTTATTTATCGATTTTATACATTTGTCTCACTAAATACTAAATTTTTTTTCAAGTGGGCGAAAGCCATTACGTGTTCTATATCAGCGGTTTTTTTTATTAGAATTTAAAGCACAATTTTAAAGTTTCCTAGTTTATTTATGATATAGTAGGCGTTGAATTACCACCATGATAATTTCGCTAACGCACGTGTTTGAACCTTTTAGAACAGGCGACGGACTGGCATCGTATTGCGAAAGCAATTATTATGCATTTGGGGACACACTGGCGTACCAACAAATCATTTTTTTTTAGTGATAAAAATCCCGTGCGTAGTTATTCATATTCGTATATTTTGGTTCTTTAGGTAATAGGTTTTCAAATAGTGGAACGCGCCCCGATAGGGAGCGCTTTAACCTAATTAAGGGGCTGAACCCAACCTAACCTAACCTAACCTAACCCAATCTAACCTAACCCAATCTAACCTAACCTAACCTAACCTAACCTAACCTAACCTAACCTAACCTAACCTAACCTAACCTAACCTAACCTAACCTAACCTAACCTAACCTAACCTAACCTAACCTAACCTAACCTAACCTAACCTAACCTAACTTAACCTAACCTAACCTAACCTAACCCAACCTAACCTAACCTAACCTAACCTAACCTAACCTAACCTAACCTAACCTAACCTAACCTAACCTAACTTAACCTAACCTAACCTAACCTAACCTAACCTAACCTAACCTAACCTAACCTAACCTAACTTAACCTAACCTAACCTAACCTAACCCAACCTAACCTAACCTAACCTAACCTAACTTAACCTAACCTAACCTAACCTAACCCAACCTAACCTAACCTAACCTAACCTAACCTAACCTAACCTAACTTAACCTAACCTAACCTAACCTAACCCAACCTAACCTAACCTAACCTAACCTAACCTAACCTAACCTAACCTAACCTAACCTAACCTAACCTAACCCAATCTAACCTAACCCAATCTAACCTAACCTAACCTAACCTAACCTAACCTAACCTAACCTAACCTAACCTAACCTAACCTAACCTAACCTAACCTAACCTAACCTAACCTAACCTAACCTAACCTAACCTAACCTAACCTAACCTAACCTAACTTAACCTAACCTAACCTAACCTAACCCAACCTAACCTAACCTAACCTAACCTAACCTAACCTAACCTAACCTAACCTAACCTAACCTAACCTAACCTAACTTAACCTAACCTAACCTAACCTAACCTAACCTAACCTAACCTAACCTAACCTAACCTAACCTAACCTAACCTAACCTAACCTAACCTAACCTAACCTAACCTAACCTAACCTAACTTAACCTAACCTAACCTAACCTAACCTAACCTAACCTAACCTAACCTAACCTAACCTAACCTAACCTAACCTAACCTAACCTAACCTAACCTAACCTAACCTAACCTAACCTAACCTAACCTAACCTAACCTAACATATTTAAGGGGAGGGCTACAAATAAAAAATAAACTATTATTTAATTGAAATTTTATTTAACAGACTAAGGGGTCTATTCTGTAACTTTTTGGTTAAAAATAACCCAGGGTTATAATTGAAAAGTAGGTTATAATTGTCATATTAATATCATATTACTGATTATAACCTCCTTTTAAATTTAAATTTAAAGTTGAAAAATAACATTACAAAACTATAAATAAAAAAAGGTAATTAAATAAGGATACAAGAATCCCAATATTCTCCTTTTTCAAAAACACTAGGATAGTTTCTTATTGAGTTACATCGAGGAATTATCAGATTTCTTAAATTTTCCACATTTTTCACTGGGCTAATAACTTTATAGATATAGAAAAAAATCCTGTGGGTTCAAGTCCGGGGATCGAACGGGCCATAAGTGTGGACCAATCCGGCAATTTATGTATCTTGGAAACAAAGCGGTTTTTCAAAAATCATCAAAGGACAAAATATTCCTAGAATAGGCCCCTTCAATTTTGTAATAAACACTCTGTATATTATAGATAATTGTAAATAAATTAATTATAACGCTTTGTACTCGTATTTAAAGAAATAAAAGTCTGATTTAAAGATCAATTTCATTAAAAGAAATTAGAAATTACAGTGGGAGCAATTTAAAATGAACAAAAAAAAATATTAATTTAAAACAAAATAACCAAAAATTAATTATAACTAGACAAATAAGGGTGTATTTATCCAGGTATTAAATGAACAATGGAATTTTAAATTTACCGCATCACCAATATAAGTGGAAAAGCAGTTAATTGTTCAAGATAAATATCAATATTATGACAATTTGAATTTCGATGTATGATTCGATTGTATGAAGAAACCCTAGACATTTATTTAAAAAATCCTACAGGTAGACACCAAGTTTCGCTGAAAAGCACATGACAAAAAGAAAAGATAAGAATTTGAAATACAGAAAAATGTATTGGCTTATTCGAAAAATTGCCACTGCGCATAATAAGCTTATGATCTATAAGCAAATACTTGTATGGTCCTATGGCATCCAACTTTGGGGATGTACTAAACCATTCTATCTAGACATCATCCTGAGATTCCAGAACAAATTGCTGAGGAACATCGTAGATGCCCCCTGGTACATCAGAAACAGAGACTTGGAAATGGAAACTATTGACCAAAACATCAAAAAAGGGTCACAAAGATCGACTTCATAGTCATGAGATCATCCAGCTCCTTAACAACACTGGATTAGAAAGAGGGATCAAGAGGACGCAGCCTTTTGAGTTAATTTAGTGGCAAGTTAAAAGCAGAACTTGTGAAGTGTACACCCCAAGATTAGTGTATTTAAGCATCAAAACAACTTGAGGAACACTAATGAATATAGCTTAGTTTAAGTTGAAACCCTAGTTAGTTTAAATTAGAATCAAATTGCTCATTGGTTAGCATTGACCAGATTGTAATTATTGCTAAATACAACGTAAGGAGCATTATTTAACAAAAAAAATACTATCGGCAGCCAATATTTTTAACCAAATAACGTACTGATGCCTTTCTTCACCAATTACTTACTTCAATGTTCATAAAGCCGAAATTTAGGTACACAGTACGATGGACAAGCTTATTTCTTATCAAGTTTTCATTTGAAAAAATTATCCATACTTAAAATGTTTAGTGTTGGAACACAAGACTTAAAAGTTATATATATATAATATAAAAAAATATCCCTGTCATTGAATAAAAAATGTTAATCATTGAAAATTTTCTATAAAAATGAACCACTTTCAGAAAAGGAACTGTTAGTAAAGAGGAGGAATGTTTTAACAATTGAAAATGCCCCAAAAATGTCCCAATGCCAGGAATAGACGTTTCAAAAATTAAAAATTTACAAAAAAAATGTCCTAAACCATAAAATGATATTTTAGTAATTGAAGCCTTTTAACAAATTGTACCAAAGTCAGGAAAGCACATTTTAGCTATTGAAAATTTCTAAAAAAATTTCTCATAGTAAAAATGATATTTTAATAAAGATCCAAAGTCAATGAATAAAAAAAAGCCCAGAGTCATAAAACGCTATCTTAATCATTGAAACTTTCCAAAAAAAAATGGACTAAACTCAGAAAAGAACTTTTTAACGATTGAAAATGTCCTAAAAATGTGCCAAGGTCAAAAAATGATATTTTAACAAGTAAAAATTTCTAAAACATGTCCCAAGCTTAATGAATAAAAATAAAATTAGAAAAGGGTGTTTTAACAATTGAAAATCATCAAAAAATGTCCCAAATTTTAAAACAATATTTAAATAATGGAAGCTTTCAAAAAAATTGTAAC
This sequence comes from Hermaeophaga mercurialis, assembly GCA_951812935.1. Lineage (NCBI taxonomy): Eukaryota > Metazoa > Arthropoda > Insecta > Coleoptera > Chrysomelidae > Hermaeophaga > Hermaeophaga mercurialis. The sequence goes on from OX638366.1 coordinate 8,357,688, forward strand.
AATGTCAGAAAAGGAAGTTTTAATTAACGAAATTTTATAAAAAAACGTCCCAGAGTCAGAATATGATATTTATTTTAACAATCAAAAATTTCTGTAAAATGCTCCAAAGTGCATACATGAAAATTTACAAAAAATGTCCCACAATATTACATAATTGAAACTTTTCAAAAAATGTACCAAAGTCTAGGAAAGCACTTTTTACCAATTGAAAATTTACAATAAAAATGTCCCCAAGTAATAAAAATATATTGATAATTGAAATATTTCAAAAAATATATCATAGGAAACGACGTATTAACAATTAAAAATTTCCAAAAATTGTACCAAAATCATAAAACGATATTTGAATGATTGAAAATTTTAAAATATGTCCCACAGTCATAAAAAATAATAATTGATACATTTAAAAAAATATATATCATAAGAAATGACATATTAACGACTGAAAATATCCAAAAACATTTCTTAGAGTCAGAAAATAGTATTTTAATAATTAAGAATTTCTAAAAAATTTTCTAATGTTAGTGAACAAAAATTAATACGTGAAAATTTCCAAAAAAGATCCCAAAGCCAGGAATGGACGTTTCAACAACTAAAAATTTCCAAAAATTGTACCAAAACCATAAAACTATATTTGAATGATTGAAAATTTACAAAAAAACGTCTAAGAGTGAAACACCGCCAGTTTCACAATATTGTTACAGGGATATTTCCTAGTTATACTTTTTTGGCCACCCTACATAACACTTTAAACAATTTTGTTCGAATAAACCCATAACCTTATATTTACATTGACAAACGTTTCAAACATTTATTTATTGAATTCTTTCGGTAAAAGTTGATTATTTAATTTAGTAAAAATAAAACAGCCGCCTATGTTAGAGCATAAGCGAGAGTCGTGGCCTAGTTTAGATTAAATTGAATGGGTTATTCGCAAGTTTGATCAGACAAAAGTCAACGTCAATTTTCAGGGGTCACCACACCAATCCGACACACGCTGTTTACAACCGTTCTTCCTTCTTTTTATCACTTCACGTACGTTTATTCCACAACTGTATTTATACAGGGTCAATCACCTATTTCACAAAAATCCAACATAGAATCTCACTTTTCGAGTTTTCTTTTTAAACAGTATGAGAATATTTCTTGGCATTAAGTCAAATGAATATGATAAGAATTGTAGATTATAAAAGAAATTATTACTACAGTTTAAGTTTTTCATAAATTATAACAAAAATGTATTTAGAATCTTCAAACTTCGCTTATCTGGCATTGTCCCAGAGTGACATAAGATTAACAGGTTTTTTTATAAGCGGAAATAAATTCATATCATAAACATTTCAACCAATCATTGTCGAGCAATATGTACAATAATATTCTTCTTTTCCTAAACATTTTTTTGGTTATTATTACGAAGGTATTTAGTCCAAAAGGTAATCTAAAATAATTCAACTTCCTAAATTTAGTTGTTCATTCAATACTGTACATAAACTGAGCACATTTTAGATATTTCTTGATTTCAAATTCCTCCAAAAAATCTAATTCTTCTTTTTTTGTCACTTATATGAAGTACTTCCACTGTCGTTTCTATCGTGTTTTACAGTACAGGTTTGTGTTTAGTATCAATGAGGAGCTTGGCGTAATGTGACTTATCTAATTGTTTTAATCTATAATATCGTAAGTGTTCACAGTACCTTATGTTAAAATTTCTAAGTGTCTCGCCAAGATAGATGGCGTTACAATCCGTCTAATGTACCTGATTTTTTTAATTTATAAATTTAGGATATTTATATCTAAGAAATTTATAGAACTGTTAACTTTAATTTCAACAGTAAATTTTATTTTTGGATGTAAATTGTTATTAAAATTAAAGAAAACATCCAATTGTCTATCACTATCTGTAAAACCAGCCAAAACATCATCAGCATGTCTATACCAAAACAATACATTCTTGGAGATATTTGAATCAAAAATTTTTTGTTCCAAATTATCCATAAAAAAATTGGCCAAAGTTGGGGATATTGGAGTACCTATTGGCAATCCTTCATTTTTAATATAAAATTTATCATCAAAAACAAAATAATTTTGATTGAAACTAATGAAACTAATTTTGTATTTACATTTAATTTATGTATTAAATCTAAAGAAGTTTTTACTGAGTATTTTGATATGTAACCGTGGTTAGTTAAAGTTTTATTAAGAATTTCTGCTAATTTTTATTTGTACAAAACTATTACATGTTTTGTAAATATTTCAAACAAAATGTCAAAAATTAAATCTTCTAAAATATCTTTTAAAGTAAGAAATAATGTAGATTTATTTTTGTTAATGTAAAACCAAAAATTAATTAATTAAAAAAATAAGATATTTACAAATTAAATTGTCCAGATTATAACGCCATCTATATTGTCCAGAACCTTAGAAATTTTGATATAAGGTACAGTGAACACATACAATTTAAGCGAAACCTTGATCATATAACAAATATTTTAAAAATAGCTTTGTAATACTCTAGAAATTCAGACAAGTATAATTTATCTCTTTATATTTATTATGAATAAATTACACAAAGTAAGGGTTCAAACCATTAATTTAAAAGTGCAGATACTAAGAAATTAAAAGATATCTTTTTGTAAATCTTAATTAGTAATTTTTTTCAAATTAACTTCTGGCTAACTAATTTCAGTTATTGGTGTTTAATTAATTAATGTTAATTTAATGATAATTAATAGCAAATTTTGTAAACAATAATAAAAATTATAACAAATCTAATGGAACACGTCTTTATGAATTTTAAGAATTTATGCATTCCAGTTTGAACAAAAAAATATGGAAAATTATCTGATATCATTATTTAAAATAAAAACACGTTTTATAGAAAATATGATTTTGTACTAAAATTTAGTTTAAAACATCTAAAATTAGGAAACATTGTTTTTAGAAATTTTTCGAAAACTAAAATAAAATAATTAAAGAAATAAATTTAGGAATTTTGTAAGATATATAGTTGTAGAAGATTGATAAAATTAATTTAGGATCTTATTTTTAAAGCAACTAATATAATGATTTCATTAATTTGTTATATGTTTAAGTTGTTTCTAATTAGTATTTCATTCAAAATTGTAAAATTATTAAAAAAAGTGGTATAATTATAGAACATTCCTCTATTGAATAATGTAAAGACTTGAAAAGAAGATCTGAAGTTTCATAAAATATATTTAGTTAAATATGATCTATCATCTTATTTCAATTTACTAAAGTTATGCTCAACAGGAAAATTTAATAAATATTAGCTGTCAATTTCTAAAAATTATGATCAAAAAGTTAAAAAAGGCAAAATTTAACATCTCTTTCTGAAATTTGACTGGTGAACTTCGTTAAAATTATACCAAATTCATGCCAATCTTTTAATAAATATATATGTCTATCTAAAAGTATAAACTCGTTTGTTTTTGTATATTATAAACAATCGTGAACAAATTTTAAGTATTTATACTTGTGAAATTATGTAGTGAAGTGTTTTTTCTTTGCTATGGGCCTTTGAAATTTCAGAGGTTAAAAGTTACAGCTGCATTTTTTTAATCTGACAAGACTCGTAAGTGACAATTAACTATTGAGAAACCTGATGACGATTCACTGTAGTCGAAACTAGTCGCCGTCTTTTATACATTAAATTTTTATATGGTAATGATTTTGAGTTTTTTTTTTTTTTGGTTAATCCTCTGTACCACATTTGAGCCCAATGGAGAAACTTCTCTGTCATAAAAATATTTAAAAAGTTTTGGAAAACCGTAAAATTTTAAGTTAAGTATATTTTGCCTTTTATCTTTGTGCTAAATGTATCATAATTTAAATAGAACTATAATTTAATATCTGTTTGTTTTATAATTTGGATTCCTTATCATATTTGTTGATTACTCCTCGTCGTCAATTTTTCTCTTATTGTCTTCATTTACCTCTTGGTTATATGGGGATCCATTCTGTTATCCTTCTCACTGTTTCATTCCGTTCTTTTCGCATCAAGTGTCTAGCCCATTTTAATCGTAGCATTTTTACATTCCTCACAATTGTTTTTCCTTTTAGTTTGTTTTCTTTTTTTTTGGTTGGATTTCCTTCTTCATTTGTGCGCCTCTGCTATTGTTCTTATTATCTTCCTCGCTCTTATTTTTAATACTTCCTCTTCCTTCTTTGTGAGTGTCGTTGTTCTTCTTTAATATTTGATCTAAAGTGTGTATGGTGTTGATTGAGAACTTTCTTGGCCTGGATCCAATTTGGTAGTCTCCTAACACTTGTTTTTGTTTTCGAAAATATTTTATATGTTGTGCTTGATAGTGTTATTGCTCTATAGTTTTTACCTTTTTCTTATCTTGTTTTTGCTCTTGGTGCTCTTGATCTGGTTCTGTACGTTCTTTTCCGGTTTCTCTGTTTACTTCGTCTTCGGTTAGCATACTAGTCCTCCGTTCTTGTTTTTTTATTCCTCTTACTTTTGTTCTTATAGTGTGTCTTTATTTTCCTAATAAAATTGTTTCTCTTTATGTTTGTTATGATTTTTCTATATATCATTTAGCTTCCTATTTATCCTCTCGTTCTTCTTTTTTTTATATAATCTATTTGCTTTATTTCTTTCTGTCCTGGAGCTGTTTCCTTCCTAAACTCTTTTTGTACTTGTCCAGTTGATCCTTGCAGGGTTGTTATCTTACTCTACGTTCTTCATTCCTCTTGTGTTTTATCTCCTTTCCTCCCAGTATTTCTTCTGGTGCTTTTGTTATGTTTTGTTTCATTTCTGTCTACACTATCTCTATATGCCGGGTGTTCGTTTTCTGTCAATTCACTGTCATAGCAAATTTTTATGTCTTCTTTCGCTAAATATCCTATCTTCCATCTCTTTTGTTTTTGATACTGTTTCACTAAGTATTGTAAAATATTTACATATTTTCGAAAATATCAGATAGTATTATACTAGTTTCTTAATTCTCCCAATTGCAGTAGAGGTCGCTTATTCCCAGCAATATTTAGTTGCTGTTACCATCACACAAATAGTAAACCATTCCCATTTTGGCAAATGAGCAGCGAACTACTTTTAAGACAGATTTTTAAGCTTTTTGGCACAATGAGTCACTCTGTAGGCTGTTTTTTTTTCAAGTTCAGTTATTGGCCAAGTATACATAGGATTGGCGCGGCCTGAAAAATACGGTTCGGGCCTTGCGATGATTATTAGTTGGCCGAGTTCAATAACCGATAGCGAAAGATAGCGAGTCTCACGACAGTAAACAAAAATTCATAAATTGCAGCCTGTTATTGTCTAAATGTATCTACTCTTTGCTCTTTGTCGATACTAAGTAAATATCAATTTCTAGCTTTTTCTATTATTGCGGTAGGAATTTTGTTTACGCACTAATGGGAGTGGAATTTACACAGGAAATGGCGTTTCACATTTTTAGATTCGCAACAAACTGTGTCTGTATGTAATTTATCTACGAACACTTTGAACTCGGATTTTTTTTCAAAATTACAAATATATGACTATACAACATTATGTATGTAACACTTTGATATAATGTATTTTATATACCCAGATGTCCAAATAACAGCGAACGGCTTATCTTAGTGTTCCAGGAAAAAATTATTAAAAAAGTTAATCAAAAGAAGTCGTTGGAAATAGTCATATTTAAAGACACATTTTCACAAAATACGATTTCGATTTTTATAGGAGAATATAGTGTTACGTATTGGGTTGTTTTTTAATAAATATATGAAAGAATCTAAATATTATCTTAAGGAGGTGTTAACCCACTACGTAACTCGGTTAATGGAATGTGAAAGAAACAACAATAAAAATGTATTTATCTATGAATAAAAATAACTCCCACAAAATATAAGGGCAACTTACATCTTTAAATAAATAATACATTTAATCGCAGGGGTAGGCACGATCAACTTCTCATTCATCCGAGAACCCAAACTTGACTTTTTTTAATTTATTTTTATTTTCTCAACCAAGAAGACCCTAATGTTTATTAATTTTAATGACTTTAACAAAAATGTTTATTTATTATCCGATCGTGAACTTGTCTCAAAACTTTCGCTCACATAATACTAAATAAAGAGTACATTTTATAATTTAGTTCTACGTACAGGGCGATGTTTAACTAAATCCCTGTACATACATCCAAAATCCCAAAAAATGATTTTTTAACCTCAATGGTTAATGTAATTTTAATTAATTATGACTAAGACTTTATGAGTTAACTTTGATTTCTATCAAATTTACATCAATTTCGACAATTTCCCCAGATTTTTTTTCTATGAATTTTTTTAATCACAAATGATTTTTTGTTCAAAGTAAACCTCATCTGATATATACTGTAAAAATTATTTTTAATTGAGCACCATGCTATTAAGCAAAATAAACTTAAAACAAAAATAAATAAACAAATGAATATTTGTTTAAATTTCAAGGTGTGGTTCAGGGTATTAAATCAACTTATAATATTGTTTTACAAAAATACTTATCTATAACTAATTACAAAAATTGATTCTAAATTTAATACCAAACTAATTTGAAATTTATATTTCCCGCAATTTAATTGAAATTCAGCAGAATTGTCATTAAACTGTCACTAAATAATTATGATTTAGATAAACGATCTCTCATGCGTTTATAGTAAATAAAAGAATTCTTTTTTTTAATTTACGCATTGATATAATTAGTGACATATTCTTTTAGAAACAAAATCTAAACGTGAACACAGCTCTAAATCACTTTCCCTTTTCTCTATAAAAATTTGAGGTTATAATTGACAAAAAACAACAAAGTTTTGTCTTTAGATCAAATCAAGCAATCCATGAATTTTACAAACTTTTGAAGTGAACTGTGTGATGTCGAAAATGGAAAAGAGTGTGACAAATTTATTAAAATTGGGGCAAAAATTTGTTTCTTGTAGAGAAATTTGGCAACATTTTGACAGAAATTTGTTTTTTATAAAGAACTTTGACAAAATTTTAATAAGAACATATTTTTTTTTATAAAAGAATTTATCAAAATTTTGAGAGAAATTTGTTTTTTATAAACAAATTTAATAAAATTTTAATAAGAAAATGTTTTTTTACAATTAATTTTTTCAGAATTTTGACAAAATTTTTTTAAAAGAAATTTCTTTTTTCAAAATTTTGACAGAAGTTTGCATTTTATAAAAATTTTGACAGAAATTTGTCTTTTATAAAAAAATTTGATAAAATTTTAACAGAAACATTTTTTATGAAGATTTTGACAAAAATTTGTATTTTATAAAGAAATTTATCACAATTTTAAGAGAAATTTGTTTTTCATAAAGGAATTTATCAAAATTTTGAGAGAAATTTGTTTTTTATAAACAAATTTGATAAAATTTTCATAAGAACATGTTTTTTATAATTCATTTTTGTCCTTCTTTCTTGGACCTATCATTTCCTTTTCAAATTATTGTTTGAGCCGACCCTTAATTTGTTTCTTTATTTGCCCTATTCTTTCTTGGACTTAAATTGGACTATTATTTCTTCTATTTTTCTTTGTCTCTTTTTTCCTTATCCCTATTTTTAATCTTTCTCATTCTTTCTTAATTACATTTTTCTTAGTCCTGTTATTTCTTAGTTCTAGTTTTTCTTGGATACATCTTTCCAGTCTCATTCTAATTTTATTGCCTTTTTCTTTGCTCTTTATTTCTTAACCACATTTTTCTTAGTCACATTCTTTCTTATTTCAATTTTTTTTAAGCTTCACATTTTAAAATTATTTCGATATACACGGGGTGTCTCATAAGGTCACAGCAGATGAAAATTATGTTTTTTTTAATATTACGAAATAATTTCAAAATGTGACTCTGTCTATAACTTTTATTTAAAACATTCTTTCCTATTTCTCAAGATAACCGAGATATCAAACTTCGGAGTATAAGTAGTATAAGTAGTTAAAAAAAAATCATTTTTGTTTACAGCCCTCGTAATAGGTCAATATTTATCGATATTAAAACATTAAATTTGAACACCATCAAATTAGTAACCAGGTAGGAAATTAAACGAATTAAATATCAAGTCACGTTTTTCAGCCGAAAAAAAAATTAATCTTAAAAATTATGTATTGTGTAATTTTAAACACGTTTGTTTCCTTTGATCATTTTCATTGCAAAGGCACCGGCTCATACGTGCATTTTGTCACCAAATATTCTATTGTCCAATTTTCTAAAAATCTGATTAGTTTTACAAAAAATAAATTAACAAAAAAAACATCAAAGCTATAATTTATAAAATAAATAAAAAAACATATTACACATGTAATTAAAAGAAATTTGTTTTTTATAAAGAATGTCGTCCAAATTTTGACAGAAATTTGAATTTTATAAAAATTTATCAAAATTTTGACAAAAATTTGTTTTTCATAAAGGAATTTATCAAAATTTTGAGAGAAATTTGTTTTTTATAACGAAGTTTATCAAAATTTTGAGACAAATTTGTTTCGTATAAAAAATTTGATAAAATTTTAATAAGAAAATGTTTTTTTATAATTAAATTTATCAAAATTTTAACAAATTTTTTTTGAAAAGAAATTTATCTAAAAATAACAGAAATTTGTTTTTATAAAGAAATTTTGACAAATTTTGACAAAAATTTCTTATTTTGAAAAGAAATTTATCTAAATTTTAACAAAAATTTATGTTTTTGAAAAGAAATTTCTCTAAATTTTAACAGAAATTTCTTTTTTATAAAGAAATAAATCAAAATTTGTCGAAATTTTAACAGAAATTTGTTTTTTGAAAAAAATTTAGCAAAATTTTAATTTGTTTTGAAATTATACACTCTTGCGAAATTTTTAGATCCTCCCATCAGGGTCAAAGAAATAATAAGGTCATTTGCAAAACGTTATAAAACAGCAGTATCAGAAACAATTTTACTTCAAAATTTAATAATTTTGAAAAACATTCTAATTATTTATTGAGAATAAAAAGAGGGTTACCAAATAATAGAGGATATATAATTTTATTAAAAACAGTGACAATAATAATAGACAAACTATAAGAAATAATAACATTGTCTTTAATTATAATAATAGATATCAAAATAACAGAAATTATAACTAACAAAATTCTCATAATAACGATAATTACAGTTATGACTACACTAATAGAAATAACAGATTTAATAACAATAACAATAATATTTATAAGAATTACAACACTAACAGATTTAACAATAATCATAATAATAGGAAATTTAATAAACTATAACAATAATGAAAATACAAATTGAAACGAAAATATTGAAATATAGAGTAGAAGAAATTAACAGATTTATTAAATAAAAAAAATGTATTTGATTAAAATTACACAAATATCAATAATTTTTCATGCAGCAGAATTACACATTTTTTATGAATTATAATGTGTGTAAAATAATATAAAATATATTAAATTGATCAACATAGATTTAACATTAAACATGTAACAGAATAATTTCTCTAATGACATTTTGTAAATCAGAATTTTTATTATTTCTTAAGCATAACATATAAAATTGAGTATATGTAATATTACAAATCTAAATTTAAAAAAATATATTCATTTCATGTGTAATAGTTTAAATTAAATTGTTCTATTTATTGAAATTACCAAAAAATAGTTGTTTGGAAATAAATGTTGCTGATATTTGATAATAATCATAGCCAGAAATTTGAAAACACGCTCACAAAGATCATATAAAAAGTTATTATGCAAAGTTTTGTTATAAAGAAATTTAAAGAAAAAAGGTCAAGTTTTATTAGAAATTAATCATATCCTTGTAAATGATAGTAACTAAGAATATTCAAGCATTATAAATTAGTAATTTATTGAAATTTCTACCATATTTGTTAAAAAAAATGTTAAATTTTCATAAAAAAAAGCGCGAAATTGTAAAAGTGTATAACCTTGGAAAAAAATTAAATGAATTGAATTTAGTGACTTATCCCAGATGGTGATCTTCGGTTTTTAAGTTGTTTCTGTTGTTTGATAACATCTTTAGAATTATTTCATTGTCAATTAATAAAAAAATTATGGAACTTGCATAACCTTATAAAAGGGACAAACAGTTTTTAAGAGCATTAAGTGTTTTAAAAATAAATTTACAAATATTGACATAAAATTAGTTAAAATACTTCACAGTGACTTGAATGGTTTTTGTTGAGAGAGAAGAAAATAATATTTTCTATAATTTTCAAGTCTTCACGCTGATGCTGGTCTACAACCATCATTTGTATCGGAAAGGATTTCAAAGTAAATAATTTTTCCGCCTAAGTTTGACATATTTGAAAAGTCAGACAATTTTCTATCGTTGACGTTTAGAAAATACCAAGTTTAATATTTGTCGTTGTTTTTATGTGATTTTTTATTAGTTTAATGTTTATTGTTTAGCTAATTGTAAGAAGTATTAAAAGTAAAACACACAAGAAATTGTAATTGGATCGTAAATATCATTATTAGAGTTAAATGAAGTCTCAACTCACTTTGAGATAATTTTTGAACCAACATGTATCTAACATAAAATACACAAAGTGACTCAACAAAATTTATAAATTTTCTTATATTCTTGATAATCGGTATTAAATAAACTTTATAATAATATGTTTTTTTCTTTTATGACAAAATATATTTTTAAATTATTTACGCAAAATAGTAGCATCATCTCTTTTTTGGAGAATTCATAACAACATTATAAAAATACTCAATCTCCAGAAGACTACCAAAAATTTTCTGATCTCAGATCTCGATGTAAAAAGTTTAATCGTGAATGTTATGATAATAACCATATGCTGTTTAATGAAAATGCAATGCTAAATAATATTAAAAAGGTCTGGTCTTTTGTAAATTTAAAAAGGAAACAAATTATTATACTAAGTACATTGAATCTTAACGGTGTGGTTGGTGATTCAGGTAATTCAATATCAGATATGTAATTGAAATTAAGCAGCCTCAATATAAATAAAGGACCTGGTCCAGACCTTCTTCTTCCCATTTTCTTCAAGAGATTTAGTTTTATTCTTTGCAGATCATAATTTCATATATTTTGTAATGAGTCTCTAAAGATTAGTATTTTCCCAAGTATATGGAAAACAAGCTATAATAATTCCTATATTTAAAAGTGATGATAAGTCTAATATCTTCAACTATCGTCCGATTAGCATACTTAGTACTATTCCTAAACTTTTTGAAAGTTGTATTTGGGATGTTCTTAGTCCCTTATTCCAGTGCCTCGGAAAAAGGAATTCAGCTAGATGCCGTCTATAAGGATTTTTCTAAGGCGTTTGATCGGGTTAATCATCAAGCTTTACTTTACAAACTTCAACTGTAGGCATAAATTGTTATTTCCTTAAAAGACTTATGTCACTGGCAGAACGCAAATTGTTAGGGCAGCAAATTTTAAATCCACAGAGATAAAAGTTACATCGGGTGTTCCTCAAGGATCACACTTGGGACCAATCCTCTTCAACTGTTTAATTAGTCACATAGGGGAGTGCATCTTCCATTCAAAGTTCTTAATTTCTGCGAATGATTTAAAGTTGTATAATATTATTCAAAGCTCTAGTGATGACCAAAATCTTCTAAGTGACTTACACCGTCTTGTTTTGTGGTTGATGGAACTCAATGTTAATAAGTGTCACGATGTACCTTTCTCTGGAGCAAGAAACCCTTTCCCTAGTATATACGAGTATACCATAAATGATTATCATCTACAGAAAGTTGAGACTATTAGGGATCTAGGTGTGATCTTTGATAAATCACTTAGTTTCACTCCCCACATCAACTCAGTAATAAATAAATATTTAAAAATGCTTGGATTCTTAAACGTAATACCCAAGATTTTTCAAGTATAGCTTCAATAAGACTTTTACATGTGTCCTTGGTTAGACCTCATTTCTAATATGCTTCTTGCCCATGGTCACCTTGTTACAATATTCACATAAATAAATTGGAGCAGGTTCAACATACATTTTTCAGATACATTTCATACAAACTTAATTTCAACTTTACTGAGTACGATGAAATCGAATCCCTATTAAATTTAAAAACTCTAACGTCTAGAACTGCTATACGAGATCTAATGCTCTTCTATGATATTCTAAATTCTACAAAAAATTTCTCTGGCCTTAGAAGCAAGTTGCAGTTCAATATTCCTTCCAGATCAACCAGAGCAACAAACTTGTTTTATTTGCCAACTTGTAACACGAACTACACTGAACATTCATATTTAGTCAGATCATTGAAATTGGCCAATTTAACTTCTTTTACAATAGTTTCTTTTTTGATACAAAATCTCTATTTTTGGCCTCTGTATCTAGGTTAATTAATGATATATGACTTATTTATATAATTTAAACGCATTTTTTAGTTTTTGACTTAAATATTGTATCCAAATTCTAAAGTTATTGGGTTTTTAACGTGATGAAATAAATAAATAAATAAATAAATAAATAAATAAATAAATAAACATAGTTCCTATCTATTTTGCTGGCATAGTTTCTTCCTTCTATATTTTCGTTATTATTTTGTATATCTTTTCTTCTAGTACTGGTCCATCTTATTTTATAAATTCTATTGTTTTTAACACTTATTGTTTTTTAGCCTTTAGATCAGTTCTCTTGCTTCTAAATTTCCCTTAGAAACCTGCTCGATGTTATTTTTTTTATGGGTAGAACCCACTTGTTAGGAAAATATCTATTAATATTTGACCTCTGCAATTTCGCTAAACCTACAATAATTTATTAAACGAACAATATTCAAACAAACACAGATAAATCACCCACCACGCTTTAGTGGTCAAAAATTTGCACACAACCAAATATAAAAGCACCGCACCTTCATTAATCATCCAAAAATCCCTCTTTATAAACATCTCAAATTGCTCAACAATACCAAATCAGCGTTTGTTTTCGAATCTCCGATCTCGTTGGACCATTTGATTAATATCTCTGGTAAATTTGGCATTTCACGTTTTCCCACAGGGGTCCACGCAACCACCCATCGACACGAACCTAAGAACGACCAAAAAGTCAACCTGTCTGCCAAAAAAGACACGTCATTAAATTTTGATAGAGGACCGCTATTTTGGGTCGATTTGGGTTTCGGAATTTTAAAAAACTACCGTTATTTGGTTTGGCGTTGGCAATTTAATGGTAGTGTTGGGAAGATTTGCAAGTTTGTAGCGATTTGGAACAATGGATTCTATTTTATTTGAAACCAAGGTAGTTGCAATACAATTTATTGATTAGCAGTTTTTTGTTTCTTAAATCTAATTTACAACAACTGTAACATATAAGGGAAAATCAAAGTACTATATGAATTATGAATTGTTTTTTTTTTCAGTATGATAATAATAATAATAAGGGTTTGTTCTTTTACACCTTAATTTCTTGAATGTATTCTCCCCTTTACACTTTATGCTTATTATTTGTTCCGAAATATCACCAAAATAATTTATTTCTGTTTATTAATTTTCCAATTATGTTTTGTTTATCTTATTTTAATTGTTCGCTATTCTTTCGGCGTTAATCAGTACTTGTATTAATTTAGATAGTTTATATTGATCAAAGATCTATCTCATTTTTACTTTGCAATTTTGATTTTATTTTCTTACTTAATTAGCATTATAAATTTTCTTCCTATTTTAAAAAGATGTTTGCTTTTTCCATAAAGCTTCCTGCCATTTTTAATTATTCTTTAATTAATTTTAAGATTTTGATCATTCTTCCTAAATCTTCCATTTCATTTATTTCTCTTAATAATCTTTGGACTTCTTGTATTTGGTTTTCAACGTTGTTATTTATCAATTTGTTTTGTGTATTTACATGTTCATTTTGCTTTGTAATCTGGCTCTAGGATAACCCCCGTCTTTTTATATTTTCTAGTTCTTTAATCTTATAAATTTCTTTGATATCATCGTGTTTTTTGATTGTTAGTAAATAGCGATGGCTTTGCACTTTAATATCCTTACTTTTTAAATTCATTAAATCTATTACTCTTATTTTGGTTATCTCTTCAATTTGTTCTTTAATATAATCAATATCAATATATGCACCGCTTTCAATACTGTTCTTTTAACTTTATTCGTCTTATCAGTGCATAAATTTTTTTTTAATTTTTAAACGGTTCATTAGTGTATCTCTCAATTCTTTTGAACCCTTGAAAATTTTAAAGTTTTCTCTATTAAATTGTACGGTAAAGTTATTAGAATTTACAGTATTTCTCACCTGTTTTATGAATTCTATGTGATTTTCTGACCTGCCTTTACTGGTGGTGTTTTGCTTATCTTTTCTACCTTTTTGCCTTCCTTCATTCCTACTAACTCATCTGCTTCATCTTTATGCTCTTCCAGAGTTTTGAATTTCTTTTTGTCGTATTCGTAAGATGATAATATGCAGCGATTATGGGATAACAAGTTGCAATTACGAGATGATTCAAGTTATATAATCTAATAAGTAGTAACTGGGAGATTATAAGTCACCGTTTGCTAAATAATAAGTCGAAAAAGCATAATACAACTTACAGAATATTCAATTCACTTTTAAATGAAATACGGAACTTATCGAAAAGGAACAATTTTAACATTTTCATAAAAATGTAAAGACATATTTGTCGTTCAAATCCGTATCCCATCTATTGTTTAAATAAGTATAAGGTTATTAACATGCTAAATAAAAATAGTAACGTTATCTTTGCTAATATTTATTTTGCTATATAATCAACTTTATTTACAAACGTGTATGATATTTCACAAGCCATAACTATGTTCCAAATTTTTTATAATACACAGTAAACAAATAACAACGATAAATTATCACCAACGAGTTTAAAAATGTAATTTTAAAATGCAACTAAATTAAGCACAAACTTAATGGAGTACCTTAAATTACAATTCTAGGCCCATTACCAGTAAATAAAACAGCAAGATATGTAGAAAAACAATTTTATATTTTCGAATGAACACGGTTGTGACATATTTTTTTTTCAATGCCGCCACTGAACTTATACAGACCTTCACCGCGTTGCATCGCTATCTAAAATTAGTGAAAAAAAAAACGTTGATTCCGAATTAAAAATAGCAACAGTTTACCTCAATGGGTACGTTGAACTTTTCGCGAAGATAACTTTCCGCTTCGTAAAATTCGGGTTTAGACTACATAGAACAGAAACGGCATAATTCAATAATACATGAACACGCACTCAATTAAATAGAAAAAGAAAACGAATTTATTTGAAAGAAGAATGGAATAATCAGGAAAATTTTTTTACGAGCCGCAACTGTTTTTATTGTTGATAAAATAGGGGTTTTTGGCAAAAAAAATGTGTTATAACAAATGAGAAAAATAAGTATTGTTTGCGAATAAACAAATTATATTTATTAAATTTTAAAATGGGTTAAGAAGCAACATCCTGTATGTATCTTAACAAATAATTCACAAAACAAGTATTTTACAAGCAAAACTAAGACAACAGTAACAAAAAAAACGACATTTATCGTCGGACGATTAAAGATACAAAGCTAATTGAAACGGATTAAATAGAACTAGAACTAGAAGTAAAAAATGTTGCAATTAATCAATCTTCTTTGGTATCGATATCATAAAGATAGGTGAGGATTTTAAAATGATTTTGTCCTGTTTTGAGTTTCGTTCTTTCCTATTTTCGTTTCGCATTTTTCGTCTTCTTTGAGTTTATTCTTCTTCAGTTCCATATTTTCTTATATTAGCCATCTTTTAGTTTCGTCCTTTTGAATGTCGTTTTTTCGTCTTTTTGTTCTATGGATTTTAATCTTCCACAGTTTCGCCCTTACTTAGATTGACCATTGAGTTTCATTTTCTTAGTTCCACTCTTTCTTATTGTCATCTCTTTAGTTTCGTTCTTTTTTATTTTTTCTTTCTTTTTATTGTCCTCCTTTTTCATTTTCATACCGTCTTAGTTTCGTTGCTTTTTAATTTCGTCTGTTTCGTTCTTTTCGTCTTCTTCGAGTTATGTTCTTCCAAAATTACCACCTTTCTTAGATTCCCTTTTTCTTAGTTTCCTCGTTCTTGAATGTATATCTTTTTAAATTTTATGCTTTGTTGTTTCCATTTTTTTTTGTTTCATTTTACCTCAGATTCGTCTTTTTTAGTTCCTTTCTTTCCCATTATCACACCTTAGTTTCGTTATCTTTTATTTTTTTGTTTGTTAGATTTATTTCATTTCATTTCGTCTTTTCAGTACTTCTTGAGTTTCGTACTTTCTCATTTTCATACCTTTCTAGTTTCGTTTCTTTTTAATTTCGTCTTCTTTAGATTTCGTTTTTCTACAGTTTCGTCCTTACTTAGATTGGCCATTTCTTAATTTCGTCTTTTTTGAGTTTCATTTTCATTTATAAACCAGATTCGTTTTCTTAGTTCCACTCTTTCTTATTGCCATATCTTTACTTTTGTTATTTTTTCATTTTTTATTCTCTTATATTTCATTGATTTTTAATTTCATCTTTTTTGTTCTTTTCGCCTTCTTCGGGCTTTATTCTTGTAAAGTTTTAATCTTTCTTAGTTTCGCTAATTCTTAGTTTCCTCCTTCTTGAATGTATTTATTTGTAAATGTTTCTTCTTCAAATTTTATGCTTTGTTGTTTCGATTTTTTTTTGATTAATTTTACTTCAAATCCGCCGTTTTTAGTTTCTTTCTTACTGTCGTACCTTAGTTTCTTTTTTTTTATTTTGGTTCTAAATTATTTTCGAATGTTCTTAAATTTCTTTTTAATATTGTTCTTTTAATTCTTTTTTCAGTTTTCCTATTGCCCATTTACTAGTTTCGTCCTTTTTAATGTCGGTCATTCTGCGCTTCATGTTTTCTTTCTTTCTTATTGTCATACATTTGTTTCATGCTATTTTTCTTTAATTCTTTTTTATTTTCATACATTTCTAAATTCATTCCTTTGTGTTTTCGATGCTTTTTAACTTTGTTCCTTTTTAATTGCATCTATTTCGTCGTTTTCGTCTTGTGTTTTTTAATGTCGCTCTTTTCGTATTTCATACTTTGTTAAATTCGATTCATCTTGGTTTTGTTTTGCTTCAAGTTCGTCCTTTTTTGTTTCCGTTCTTCCTTATTTTCGTACTTTCTTAAGTTCATTCCTTTATAATTTCGTCCTTTTAGTTTTTTTTTTTGAGTAACTGCCAGTTGGAATTTGAAAAAAAAACGTCGTAAGGGTGGTCACGTTTTATTAGTCCCTTTATATGGTACTATTTGGACGAATGTGTTAATTGGTTAGAAACCGAAATAGAAGCTATATCTACACTGCAAAAACAATTTATATAAATTCACACAGCATAACGTAGCTAATACCTTAAGTTATGTGAAAATAGCAATTATTGTATATATTATTTTATGTAAATAAATTACATTCTGTGTTATGTAACTTACAGTAATCTGTCATATAAAATTAAGAGTTAATAATGTGTTATTACTTCATAAGTTATGCTATAGTACAAAATATATTATGTAATAAGTCAAAACCTTTTATGTAAAATTAAAGGTGGATAGGTATTGTTACATGATAAAATATGTAATATGACAGTATACATAATGTAAAATCAAATGAAATAATTTGTAAAATTAATATTTGGAGATGTATATTTAAATTTTAAATTATGTAAAATTACACATCATTTTACACAGCTTTCAGTAACCTGTATTGGGGAGGGATTCGTTTACTCTTGTGGAGTTAAAATGTTTGTGAAATCCCGAAGGAGGTGTCCATATTTCATTCTTTTCTAATAAAATAAGTATTTACGATTAAACATGAGGAAGGATTTCGTCTTCTACTGGTGTTCTGTTACTTTCAGTCACTAGGTTTACTTCATTTATTTGAAGTGTATGCGAGCTGGAAAAACAGTATTATTCAAAATGCATACAGAATGTATGTAGCTTTTTTCAAAGATTTTTTCTTACCAGTGTTAGGAATTTCTATACGTAAAAGATAGTATTTCAGTTGAAAGGGAGGCTTCTTGCTTTTAATATCAAATTTTCATAAAGCTGGGGATTTTCGGTGTTCATTAAAATAAATGTTTTGTATTTCTATCGGCTGATCATACTTTATACAGTGATGTTTCTATTGCAGCCGGTTGAATGTTAAAACTGGAAACCCAAATTTCATAAAGAAGTTGTGTAAAGAGGATTTAACTTCCGTACTCTCTTATAATTTTGTTTCAGAAGTTATTAACACACAATTTACAATACAACATCTAATAGTTTGATTTGACTTTTACCATGTTCCCTAAAAATGTGTGGTTTAAAAACAAAGTATGTATTAAATTTCATGCTACATTTATTTCTTAAACGAGCAAACTCAACACCAGTCCAATTACGATGTAGACGCTGATGCAACTCGTATTTTGTTATGGTCACCGATTTAAAACTACATAATATGCATGTGTACATTATAAAAAAATATTTCCTGATTTAGTAGATCAATCACAAAATCACAATGTTTCTAAATTCTCAATTTTCGATACTGGTGGCAAAAGTTAAGACTTCAAACCGCGCCTCGCTCAGATGACAATGAACTTTTCCACTTTCCATTATTTATTGTGTAAAATTTTTATTTTCACATGTATTAATGTAAAACCGATAGAATACTGGGCGAACTAACCTTCAAGTCTTTACTGTTATGTCATAAAAGTATAACACAGTTGGCCAAATATTTTACAGAATTATTAAGTAATAAGTAAAGATGTAAATTACGGACATTAAAACTATTTGGCGCAATATTAATTCGATTTTTGAAAGTAGATACATCACAAAAAATTTTTCAGTTTGACTTTAATTTCTTAAAAGGTACCGTTTATTTGATACATGGATTGTCCTTTATTTTATTAGAAAACTCTATTAGGTTGTAATTTGGTAACGTCAGTACCTACTTTTATTCTAGCGACATCTATTAGCATAATAAATATATATATCACTGCAATCAGTTTTTACATACTATAATTCATAAACATATATAATATGTAAATTTCAATAAGGATTTAATTTTACTCAATCAGTTATGTGTAAAGTTACATAATTTATTCTAAAATATTACATGTATTCTGTAAAATTTTATTTTCACACAATATTCATGGTAACTTAACCATTTTCACAAAGTAATTTAACAATGTAATTTTTCCTACATATTAAAAATTGTAATTTTACATAATTATTTATGTAAAAACTTGGTTTCACATATAAAATTGTGTGAAAGTTACTTAATTTATTCTGAAAAATTAGATAAATTTTTTTCGATGTAGAAAATTATCAAAAAATATACCGGATGACCGAAAAGTGTGTTGTTTAAAATGAATGAATACGAGTACCAAACACCAGGTTTTGCTTCTTAAAACACCTTTAATTGTCGGTCAAGTATTTTTGAAGCGCACTGTATGTATTCAACGAGTTGCACATTCCTGAAGCGATCTAAATATGGCATTTGCATATGGTTGTTTACTTCGACGTATCTGAAGGTCTTCGAGATAGGTTATTGGCCTCATCCTATTTACGTATTATGCCAACTTCAGTTAGTCGAAAGGCTAAACGCCAAATTATAACGCAAAATATTCCAATTATCGTCAATTACTACTGTGAATGTGAACGTCAATCAATCTTCCCTTGTCGTTTTCTTGTTGTTGTTTTCACTAAGTGCATCGTTTAAAGCTGATTGTTTTTATTATTAACATTAATAAAGGAATTAATGGATTGTTGATAAATTAATTACGTTCACAGAACGAAAATTAGCGGCTGTTCTTCAGGAAAACGAATCTTCTTGGTACCGATTTAACGGTACTTTTACTAAACGACGATAACCATTAAAAAGATGTTTCGATTGCACGGCAGAAAATCAGTTCGGTTTTTTTCAAAAAACCGTTCTAAAAGAGGTTGTTTTTTTCTACCTTCGGCGTTGATGAGGGTGCGATTATCGTCTAAAATAACTTATCTGAAAATTGCATTCTTCTAACGGTACCCGATGGTTCCGATATTAGTAAAAGGGGTTCGCAACCCGTTTCTGTTGATTTTTTTGGGTGCGTGGGAACATCTTCGTCTCGATCTTCGCTACCTGTGCCATTTGGTTAATTGTTACCTTGGAGATTTATGAATATGTTTGCCCTAACACCTGTGCAATCCACCAAAAGGCGGAGAATGGATAAAAAAACCGTCGGATGTGTACACCACCACGAATTTTTTTAAGGTTTATTATATCATTTTTATGGTGTTTTATAATGATTCGAGTTCTGCTCAAAGTTTCACGATAATAGATTTTATGTCTGTCTGGTTTTCAATTCCAATTTAACAAACAAACGCTAATTTATGGACCATTTAACGTTAACGTTATACGGGCGGGTGCGTAATGACTAAAATTTGAGTTCACTTTATGACGCATCATCGTCATCCGCTTCTTTTTCAGCCAAAAGCCAACCATATGTTGTCCTACGCCTATGCCCTTTTTCAAAGACGTAGTCGTGGGCTGGGATGAAGGGGACAAAGAAAAATCTAAGAGTGATTATGTCAAAATCTAAACTTCAAACAACATAAAATCTCGCCTTCAAAATGATTCAGATTTTTATAAAAACTCGATTTTGTAAAATGTCAATTTTAACCAAATTTTTGCAAAAGGCTTTAAACTCGATGTTTTAAAAATTTCGACTGCAAACACAAAATTTATATAAAATCTTTGTTTTCAAACACAAGATTTTGTAAAATAAAAATACGCTTTCCAAAAAATGACAAATTTTTATAAATTATTCATATTCATTTTAAACCCACGATTCAATAGAATCTTAGAATCTTGAAAAACCACATTTTCAAAAATCTTCCCTTTAAATCCGCGATTTGATAAAATCTTGACTTTAATCACAAAATCTATATAAAGCTTTGACTTTAAACAGTACAAACTTAAAATTTGATAAATGTTCTATTTTAAAAACTCGAATTTTCTAAAAAAAAATTACGTTTTTTTAATTTCAACAGAATATTGACTTTAAACAAGAAATTTATATAAAAATTTTAACTTTGAACAGTGCAAACATGAAATTTTGTTTTATAAAATTTTTGTAAAAATTAGTATAAAAAATGTGTTTTTTAATTTCACAATTTAGCAGAATCTTTACTTTAAATATAAAGTATTGACTGTCAATAATACAAACGAAAGAATTTGTAAAAACTTAATTTTAGCAGATAAAAGTTTTAACGAAATTATTATTATTTTAAACCCTCGATTTCGCGAAATATATACTTTAAGCACAAAATTTATATAAAGTTTTGACTTTAAACAGTACAAACCAAAAGTTTTAAAAGTTTTGCAAAAAGTAAAAAGTTTTATAAAGAAATATACTTGTTTAACTCATGATTCAGAAAAATATTATTATTATATTATATATTATTATATTTTAAACACGGATTTTATATTAAGTTTTGACTTCAAACAGTACAAACACAAGATTTTAAAAATTATAAAAATATATTTTAAAAAGCAGATTTTTACAAAAAAAATAAATGTCTTCTTTACATTCACATTTTAACAAAATGTTGACTTTAAACGTAAAGTTTACACAAGACATTGATTTTAAATACTACAACGTGAGAATTAGTAATTTCTCGATTTTAAAAAGTAGATTTTGGTAAAAATTTTTTTTTTAAATTATCCATTTTATTCCTGCGATTTGGAAAAATTTTGACTTTAAACACAAAATTTATAATTGTAATTTTATAAAAAAAAACGATTTTTAACAACTAGATTTTTGCAAAAAGGAAGAGTTTTTATAAAAATATATTCTTTTTTAACGCATGATTCAGCAAAATCTTTATATTAAACAAGAACTTTATATAAAGTATTGACTTTAAATAGTACAAACATAAGAATTTGTGAATACTCGATTTTGGCAAAAAATGACAGGTCTTTATAATAAATGTCTATTTTAAACCTGCGATTTTGCAAAATTATACATAAAATTTATATAAGATATTGACTTTAAACAAAACAAATATAAAGTATTAAAACGCCGATTTTGAAAAAGCTTCATTTTAAACTCGCGCGACTTAGCAAAATATCCTCGTTAAATTCGAAAATTTCATAAAATTTCTATTGTAAACACTAAATTCTGTAAAATTTCTACTTTAAATATAAAATTTTGACTTTAAATTGTACAACCTTAAAATTTTAAAATTTTGTAAATGTTCTATTTTAAAAATCGAATTTTATAAAAAAAATTACCTGTTTTTTTTTAAATCAATTTTAAACCTATGATTCCGCAAAATCTTGACTTTAAATATGAAATTTATATAAAGTTTTGGCTTCAAATAGTGCAAAGATCAAAATTTGTAAAAAGTAGATTTTTGCACAAAATGGAAAGGTTTTAAAAAAAATATACTTGTTTAACTCATTATTCAGCAAAATATTGACTTTAAACACAAAATCTACACAAAGTATTGACTTTAAACAATAGAAAGACAGTATTTCAAAATGTTGTAAAAATTCGCCTTTTAAAAGGCGATTGTTGCAAAATAAATTACAAATTTTTATAAAAAATATCCATTTTAACCCTGCGATTTTGCAAAATTCCTGCTTTAAACACAAAAGTTGACTTTAAGCACTACAAATATCAGATATTATAAGTATTCGATTTAAAAAAAAACGATTTTGACATCAAACGCCAAATTCTGCAAAATTTATATAAAGTATTTGTTTCAATTATTACAATCACGAAATTTTATCAAAATATATATAAGTATATATAAATATTTAATATTAAATATGATATAACGGAAAAAATCTTCGTACGTCTTTGACTCCGCCCTTTTCTAGGGTCACACATGGCTCAATTGGGCAAATCTAATGCAATTCGATATCACACGATTCTTGTGTTTTTTCCCTTAATTGTACCACAATGCACCCCGATTTTTTTTCCATGCTGGTAGATCTTTTTTTCCTAATATCCCGCTGGAAGTGTGTGGAACTACAATCAATTAATTTATTGGCAAAGAAATCCACAAATAATCAGAGATAAATTGGGCGTTTATTGATGAATAATAAATTTTATTATAAATGGGTTTACCTCATCATCAATAAATGTCGTTTTAAAAAATTATTATTTATTAATAAATTTGTGTAATATCAAAATTGTCACTTTAACACTCGTTTTAAAAAAAGACAAATGTTGGAATTTTTTGAAAAGATTACAAATATTATTAGATTATACAGGGTGTTTACAAATTTTTTTTATCGGGATTTTACAAAAACTCTAGTTTGAAAAGTAAAAGTCTGTTGTTTCAAGTTAATATTTTTGTTGCAGTCTTTTGCAAAATTTCATGTTTGTATTGTGTGAAATAGAGACTTTATATAAATTTGCAACTTTGCAAAGTCGTAGGTTTAACATAAAATTTTTTTTGAAAAAATCTGCTTTTTAAAACATTGAAAAATTGTATGTTTACACTATTTAAATTTTATATAAATTTCGAGTTAAAAGTCAATATTTTGCTAAATAATGAGTTAAACAATTATATAATTTTTATAAAACCTTTTAATTTTTTGCAAAAATCTACTTTTTACAAAATCTGATCTTTGCACTATTTGAAGTCAAAACTTTATTAAAATTTCATATTTAAAGTTAAGATTTTGCTGAATCGTAGGTACAAAATTGATTTAAAAAAAAACAGGTAATTTTTTTACAAAATTCGATTTTTTAAAATAGAACATTTACATTTTAAAGTTTGTACTGTTTAAAGTCAAAACTTTATATAGATTTTGTGATTAAAGTCAAGATTTTGTCAAATCGCGGATTTAAATAGAAGATTTTTTAAAATGTGCTTTTTTAAAATCCAGTATCTTCAAAATCTTATATTTGTACAATTTAAAGTTAAAATTTTATGTTTAAAGTAGAAATTTTTCAGAATTTGGTGTTTACAATCGAAATTTTATGAAACTTTCGAATTTAACGAGGATATTTTAATAAATCGCGAGTTTCAAATGAAGCTTTTTCAAAATTGGCGTTTTGATACCGAGTACTTACAAAACTTTATATTTGTTGTGTTTAAAATCAACATTTTATATAAATTTTATGTTTAATTTTGCAAAATCGCAGGTTTAAAATGGATATTTATTATAAAGACCTGTCATTTTTTGCCAAAATCTACTTTTTAATATCGAATATTTACAAATTCTTATGTTTGTACTATTTAAAGTCAATACTTTATATAAAGTTCTTGTTTAATATAAAGATTTTGCTGAATCATGCGTTAAAAAGGAAATATTTTTATAAATACTTTACCTTTTTGCAAAAATCAGATTTTTAAAAATCGTTTTTTTACAAAACTTCAAGTTTATACTGTTTGAAGTCAAAACTTAATATAAATTTTGTGTTTAAAGTCAAGATTTTGTCAGATCGCTGGTTTAAAATGGACAATTTTATAAAAATTATTTTTACCAAAATCTACTTTTTAAAATCGAGTAATTACAAATGTTAAATTGTGAGTGTACGGAGGACATTTTTTTTGTAAAAATTTGCTTTTTAATATCGAATATTTGAAAAAATTTCATATCTGGTTAAAATTAGAATTTTATATAAAGTCAAAACTAACTTTATATAAAATTCGTGTTTAAAGTTTATATTTTGCTGAATCATGAGTTAAACAAGTATACATCTTCATAAAACTTTTTATTTTTTGCACAAATCTGCTTTTTAAAATATATTTTTATAAAATTTTAAAATCTTGTGTTTGTATTATCTGAAACTTTATATAAATTTCATATTTAAAGTCAAGATTTTACTGAATCGTAGGTTTCAATTTTTTTTTTAAACAGGTATTTCTATTTAATAAAATTTTTAGTTTGTACTGTTTAAAGCAAAAATTTATATAAATTTTGTGTTTAAGTAAAGATTTTGTTAAATCGCAGGTTTAAAATCGATAATTTTATAAACTCTTTTATTTGCCAAAATCTACTTTTTAAAATTATTTATGGCGGCCCCGTATTATAAATGATTAAAATTTTAATAATCTGTACCGAAGAGTTTTAAAGTTAATATTTTGACGATCTTCGAAGGAAGGATGTAAAAAATTACTAAAAAAATACCCGCTCGATTAGAATCTTGTTAAGACCGGGTTGGTTTTGAAAGTAGGTTAATGTCAACGGAACTCTTAAGATACTGTGTATTATAATTAGTTTTTCAAGTTGACCAAGAGAACGGTTATACTTAGTATGGTTTAGGATATTTTAATAAGATGAATATTTAATCATTTTTAGCGCATGTCTTAGTGATATTAGTGGAATAATGACTATCATTGTTCAATTGAAAATGTGTTGAGATTAAGTTTAAATCAATAAAATTTATTTTCGTTAATTAATTCTGTAATAGTTGTAGAGAATCTATAATCTCTCGTATTATTATTATTATCATCATTATTATTATTAATATCTCTCCTTGCAGTGTAAAAACTATTGAAATTAAAAAAACAATCAAATATACTTCAAATTTCATGTATTTAAAAAGTTTATAAATAGCGTCAAAAATTGGAACACAATGAATAAAATTTGATTCTAAGCAGATTTTTGCCATATATATATATATATATAAACTTTTTAAAAAAGTAACTACATTTTATATCAGTTTCCATTTAAAATCCACGAATGAGCAAAATATTAACTTTAAACATGAAATGTATATAAAATTTTGACTTTAAATACTACTAACATAGGATTTTGTAAATCTCGAATTTAAAAAACAGTTTTTTTCAAGAGGTAATAACTTTTTGTAAAAATTATCCATTTTAAATCCACGGATAAACAAAATATTGATTTTAAACACAAAATGTATATGTAAAGTTTTGACTTTAAACAGTGCAAACATGAAATTTTGTCAATAAATACTCAATTTTACAATGCAAATATTTTTAAAAAATTAAATAAATATTCTTTTTAAATTTACAAATTAAGAAAATATTGACTTGAGATTTATATAAAGTTTTGACTTGAAATAGTCCAAATATGAGATTTTAAGAAGCAGATTTTTGGCAAAAATGACTAATTTTTTTAGAATTATTCATTTTAAATCTGAAATTTAACAAAATTGCGACTTAAACACCAAATTTATACACAGTTTTGACTTCAAAGACGATTTTTTTTTAAATATTTTATTTTAAATGGAAAATTTAACCAAAAATGAGTTTTTATAAAAAATATCCTTTTTAAACTTAGAATTGAACAATCTCTTTTCTTTAAATATGACATTTTTGACTTTAAATATTACAAACATAAGAATTGGTAAATATTCCATTTTAAAAAGTAGATGTTGGCAAAAGAAGTTTCTCCAAAATCCATTTTAAACACGCGAATTGGCAAAATCTTGACTTTAAACATGAAGTCTATATAAAGTTTTGACTTTAAACAATGAAATATGAGATTTTGTAAATACTATAAAGAATATTTTTCGTCAAAAAATATCTATTTTAAATTCGCGAAACAACAAAATATTGACTTTAAACACGAAATTTATATAAAGTTTGACTTTAAAAAGTATTAACATGAAAGTTTTTAAAAATTTTAAAAGCAGATTTTTGAAAAAATTATCAATTTTTATAGAATTTTCCATATTAAACCCGCAAATTAACAGAATGTCAACTTAAACGCGAAATTTATTCAACATTTTGACTTGAAACGACATGAACTTAAGATTTTGTTTATTTTATATTTGATTTTGCAAAAAATTAGGTTTTATTAAAAATATGTATTTTAATTCCACCATTTAGTAAAAATCTGACTTTAAAAACGAAATTTATATAAAGTTTTGACCTTAAACAGAGCAAATATAAAATTTTATAAATACTCGATTTTAAAAAGCCGATTATTTAAACAGTAATCACTTTTTATAAGAGAATTCATTTTAAATTCACGAATCAGCAAAATATTGACTTTATCATTAAATTTATATAAAGTTTTGACTTTAAAAAATGCAAACTTGAGATTTTGTGAATACTCGATTTTAAAAACGGATATTTTTAAGAAGTAACAACTTTTTATAAAAAATATTCATTTAAAATCTACGAATTGGAAAAATAATGTTGACTTTAAACATGAAATTTTTATAAAGCTTTGACTTTAAAGAATACTAACAAGATATTTACTAAAAGACCTGCACTTTAAAGCAGTTTTTTGATGAAAATGGCGAATTTTTATAGAATTACATATTTTAAACCTGCAACTTAACAAAATTCCAATCTACACACGAAGTTTATACAAAGTTTTGACTTTAAACTGGTTAAACATGAGAATATTTTTTTTAACAAAACCTTGACTTTTTTGTCAATAGCAATTTTAATAATGAGAATATTGCAAACATTTTTTTTTAATTTTACACGATATAATATTTTTCAAAATGGCCTTTTTTTTAAAATTCGCGACATATATATGCAAAATTTAATACCACGTCTGCTTCTCTTCATTTTTACAGCTCATGCAACAATTTTTCCACGATAGCTCCTCATATAAACAAAATATACTGCTGTTTCTTTTACAGCACATTTTCTTAAAATAATGCATTTAATTATACAACAACACGGAATTTTCTATCGACATAACAAGCGGAGCCCTATCACAATCTCTTCTTCGCCTACAGGTGCTTCCAAACAACGAAAAACACGATCCGGACGAAAAGAAAAGAAACAAGAAAAAAAGTAAGACCTGTTTAATTATTTCTAACTTGTCCTATAAATACGTAGCGCGAGTGGAGAGGTGGGTGGAACGAGGATATGAATATCCAGCCGTGAATCGAAAGCCACGAGCCGGATTTTTACCGATTTTTACATTGGTGGGCCACGGGGCACCAAATGGAACTATTTTTTTTATTAATAAGGTAGTTTCAATTGTTTAAGTAAAGTTTTAATGTCCTGTATTTAGGCAATTTATTTTTCTCTGTGTATTGAGTGTTGCATAATCACGGTATACAAACTGCATAGTAATACTAAACATTTTTGCAAAAATATTAATTGTAGCGTTAATGTTTAGTTTCCACTCTACTTCGTGGGTCGGGATCACTTAATAGTTCCAATAAAATATATTAAAAAATAACATTAACTTGAACATTCAACATAAAACCAAAGTACATTATCTCTTTTCGCGCCATTTATTTCTATATTCTAACCTCACTTCTTCTTCTCTTTTCTATATTTCACCTGTCATGTCAAACTACCCGCCAACTTTTTTCAAATGATGACATTTCTTTATTTTGCTGTTAATATTTTATATTTAATTTGAAAATATTTTCGTTTACTTTGGTCTGATGTCCAGAATTTGTTACAAGAGATTTAAAATAAAAATATGAGAATTAATAAATGATTTTTTTCCTTTGATGGGACTCGTAACCCAAAATCTCTGGCACCCTCTGTTTTAATTTTTGTAATTATTTTATTTTGGCACCGCCCATGATATTTTAAGTCCGGAAGACGAAGACCTTCAAAATTCCACTTTATTATTTATTTTGAATTATTTCTCGACTATGATGCGATAGACCAGTCGCAACCAGCGTCTTCCCATGATTATTTTCTACATGTAACATTCAATATTTAACACATGTTAACGTGTGATTTTTTTATAAATTTTAAAGCCCTTACAACTATACAGGGTATATCAGAAAGAATGAACCAACGAGTAAACAGATATTATTGGGTGTAAAATATGAATATTTAATCGAACATGATTAATTCCTTTATTTATAGCTCACCCTGTGTATAATATGTGTTACATGTATAAAGAACATTTAATTGAAATATTAGTTTTATTATATACTATAAAATATCATTTAAATAAAATGTTGGTTGAAGAAAATTGTTAATAAAAAATAAAAAATAAAGTCATAGTGTCAAATAAATAAGAATTTGTTCGAGAATAAAATGAGTTATTGTTATGAGGGAAAATTGTTTAAAATAAAGCAGTTCCTTAATTTTCAATCATTTTAGTTTAACCCAGAACCGGATTAACACCTTGAAAAGCCTTATGTAAGTTTTGGTTTTGGTACGCTTTTAACTCTTTTAATAAAAAATATTTTTCTCTAATTTTTTTTTATAAATGAGAAAAGAAAATTGCGGAGCCCTAATTTAGATGGGGACTTATTAATGGGGCGATAATATTTATAGAAATAATTAATAAAATAATTAAAAAATAAAATACTCCTATTTATGAAAATCACTATTAATTGACAAAATCACAACATTAATAAATCATTATTAAAAAATTATAAAAAAAATATTTATCAAAGAAAACTTTTTTGAAATTCAACGCCATTATAGGTATATAAAATACTTTTAAAAAAATGCAATCAAAACGCACTAAATGATTAATTAAAAATCTATTCTATTTAATTTAAATTTTACGAATCAATTTTTTTATGGAAATATCTCTAAAAATAGAATAAATTGACAAAAATCTATGAATATTATCTCTAAAATTACTTACAAAATTATAAAAACCTTCTCCCAAAAAACATCTTTATAGAAAAACTCAAAAAATAAAATACTTTGTTTTTAAAAAAAAATAGTTCGTCTATGAAAATCCAGGAAAATTCATCAAAAGTCCTTCCAAAAAAGATTTTTATAAAAGAAACCAAAATATAAAATGTATTTTTTAACAAAATTATAATTCGAAACACAAAATATAATTTATTAAAAATGTGGTCTAGTCAATTTATAGTAATTTTTTTTATGAAAACATCTCTCAAAATTAAATAAATTTGAAACAAATTCACAAAAATTTCTCCAAACTCGCATAAATTATAAAAAAGTCGAAAATTTTTCCAAAAAACGTCCTTATAAAAAATAAATATAAAATTTATCAAAAAAAAATTGAAAAATTCAATTAGATGTTCCTGAAATTGCAAAATTATGAAAAAAATATGAACAATTTTTGACAAATGTATCAAAAATTTAAAAAAAAAATTAATATAATATAATAATAAAATAATTTGTTTAACAAAATTATAATTTAGAACGTAATAAATAATTTATTAAAAATGTGATTTTGTCATTTTATAGTAATTTCCATGAACTGTAAACATCTGAAAATAAAAAAAAAATGGAGAAAAATTTTCCTAAAAATATAAGCTTCGGTAAATTCAGCAAAAATTCTTCAAAAAAACACCCGAAAAATGTTGCCTTGTTCATTCAAAAAAAAACAAATTCTCCAAAAAACACCCGCATAAAGAAATCAAAATACAAAATAGTTTTTTAGTAAAAACTACAATTAAAAACGTAACCCCATCAATTTATAGTATTTTTTCTAAATCGGTTTTTTATGGAAAAATCTCTCAAAATAGAAAAAATTGAGATAAATTCAGCCTAAAATTTCCCTAAATTAACATATTTCTAAAAAACTTATTCATCAAATAAAATTTTGGTAAATTTTCTTGTTTGCGGAGATGGGGGGGACCGACAAAAGGGGGGTTTCGGGAACTAGTTTTAATTGCACCCGAAAAAATGTTGCATCTTTCTTCAAATTTGTCGTTCAAAAATGTTATATTTTTAAAAGTCAATCAGAGGACAATTTTTTTTCATGATGGGCAAAACCCAATAACTTTAGAATTTAGATACAATATTTAAGTCAAAATTATATAAATAAGTCATATATCACTAATTATCCTAGATACAGAGGCCAAAAATAGAGATTTTGTATCAAAAAAGAAACTATTGTAAAAGAAATAAATAAATAAAACAAGTTTGTTGCTCTGGTTGATCTGGAAGGAATATTGAACTGCAACTTGCTTCTAAGGCCAGAGAAATTTTTTGTAGAATTTAGAATATCATAGAAGAGCATTAGATCTCGTATAGCAGTTCTAGACGTTAGAGTTTTTAAATTTAATAGGGATTCGATTTCATCGTACTCAGTAAAGTTGAAATTAAGTTTGTATGAAATGTATCTGAAAAATGTATGTTGAACCTGCTCCAATTTATTTATGTGAATATTGTAACAAGGTGACCATGGGCAAGAAGCATATTAGAAATGAGGTCTAACCAAGGACACATGTAAAAGTCTTATTGAAGCTATACTTGAAAAATCTTGGGTATTACGTTTAAGAATCCAAGCATTTTTAAATATTTATTTATTACTGAGTTGATGTGGGGAGTGAAACTAAGTGATTTATCAAAGATCACACCTAGATCCCTAATAGTCTCAACTTTCTGTAGATGATAATCATTTATGGTATACTCGTATATACTAGGGAAAGGGTTTCTTGCTCCAGAGAAAGGTACATCGTGACACTTATTAACATTGAGTTCCATCAACCACAAAACAAGACGGTGTAAGTCACTTAGAAGATTTTGGTCATCACTAGAGCTTTGAATAATATTATACAACTTTAAATCATTCGCAGAAATTAAGAACTTTGAATGGAAGATGCACTCCCCTATGTGACTAATTAAACAGTTGAAGAGGATTGGTCCCAAGTGTGATCCTTGAGGAACACCCGATGTAACTTTTATCTCTGTGGATTTAAAATTTGCTGCCCTAACAATTTGCGTTCTGCCAGTGACATAAGTCTTTTAAGGAAATAACAATTTATGCCTACAGTTGAAGTTTGTAAAGTAAAGCTTGATGATTAACCCGATCAAACGCCTTAGAAAAATCCTTATAGACGGCATCTAGCTGAATTCCTTTTTCCGAGGCACTGGAATAAGGGACTAAGAACATCCCAAATACAACTTTCAAAAAGTTTAGGAATAGTACTAAGTATGCTAATCGGACGATAGTTGAAGATATTAGACTTATCATCACTTTTAAATATAGGAATTATTATAGCTTGTTTTCCATATACTTGGGAAAATACTAATCTTTAGAGACTCATTACAAAATATATGAAATTATGATCTGCAAAGAATAAAACTAAATCTCTTGAAGAAAATGGGAAGAAGAAGGTCTGGACCAGGTCCTTTATTTATATTGAGGCTGCTTAATTTCAATTAAATATCTGATATTGAATTTCTGAGACTAGAGAGGTTGATATTACCAGAATAATAAGTGAGAAGATTGGGAATTACTAAAGTGTTATCAGAATATACTGGTGAAAAATACTCGGCAAACAAGTTTACTATATCATTACCTGAATCACCAACCAGACCGTTACTACAATTATTTGGTCTTGGGATAATACAAGATCTAGCAGTTGTCAGAAATGTTTCGTACAGTGTTGCTTTAGAATAAGTGATGAAAAGCACAGATGTTGGAAAGTAACTCAATAGACAGCACTTCTTCTGGTGAAGTTCCCAATGAAAACTGAGCAGTTGATCCAAAATTATCATGGCTCCAGACAAAATGAGGCAGGTTGTAATCACCTAACAGGCACAGTTTTGCAGGTGGATGATTACGGGTTATTATTTCAATATCATCGCTTTCATGGATTGTTTTAGGTGCGAAATAACCAGCACTAATGACAAGTTGATGTTGGCCACATCCTACCATTACAAATAGCTGATCGATTGCACCAGAATAGGTTAGAAATCTACTTTTGATATTTTTTCTGATTCTAATTAGAACACCCCCTCCTCTCAAATAGATACTATTATTGACTGAGCGATTTTTTCTATAAATTTCGTAGTTGGGTAGATTTTTGATGAAATTGCCAAAGTATTTTTTGATAAGCATTTTTTTTTAAATCTTTGCTATTGTATTTGTAATTGTATCAATTTTTTTCTACATTGAGTGAGGTTTCTGTAAAAATAACCCATTCATAAAAATTACTTTAAAGTTAAGTTCAAGTTTTTCTTTTAAACTATTTTATATTCAGTTTTTTTTCTAAATACCTTTATTTGGGAAATTTTTCTTTAATAAAAACTCTTTTTATAATTTCGTGCGAATTTGTTAATTTTATTTTATTTTGCGAGATGTCTTAATTTATGAAGTATTTTTCTATAAAAGAAATGATAATAAGTCATCCTAAGAGGCAACATTTTTTCGGGTGCAATTAAAACTAGTTAGAAATTTTAGGCTGAATTTATCTCAATTTTTACTATTTTGAGAGATTTTTCCATAAAAAACCAATTTAAATAAAATACTATAAATTGATGGGGTTACATTTTTAATTGTAGTTTTATTAAAAACTATTTTGTATTTTGATTTCTTTATGCAGGTGTTTTTTTGGAGAATTAGCCGAAGTTTTTTTTGATGAACAAGGCAACATTTTTTCGGGTGCTATTAAAACTAGTTCCCGAAACCCCCCTTTTGTCGGTCCGCCCATGTCCGCAAACAAGAAAATTTACCAAAATTTTATTTGATGAACAAGTTTTTTAGAAACATGTTAATTTAGGGAAACTTTAGTCTGAATTTATCTCAATTTTTTCTATTCTGAGAGGATTTTCCATAAAAAACCGATTTAGAAAAAATTCTATAAATTGATGGGTTTACATTTTTAAGGAATTATTTATTACATTTTTAATGTAGTTTTATTAAAAAACTATTTTGTATTTTGATTTTTTTGTGAAGGTGTTTTTTTGAAGAATTTTTGCTGAATTTGCCGAAGCTTTTTTTTGATGAACAAGTTTTTTATAAGTTTTTATTTTTAGGGAAATTTTTAGGAAGAATTTATCTCAATTTTATCACATTTTTCATAAATTATTTATTACGTTCTTAATTATAATTTTGTTAAACAAATTATTTTATATTTTGATTTTATTTCATAAAAGTATATTGTTTTTAAGAATTTTTGGTAAATTCGGCAAACGTTTTTTTTCTATAATTTTGCAATTTTCGGAAAATCTATTTGAATTTGTCTCAATTTTTTTTGATACATTTTTCCATAAAAAGCTCATTTCATAAAAATATCTATAAATTGACAATAATTGACAGGATTACATTTTTAAGAAATTTATTGAATTTTTTTTAAGTATTTCAGATTAATTTTTTATTTGGGACGTTTTTTGATAGAATTTTCGACTTTTTTATAATCTATGCTAGTTTGAGGAAATTTTTGTGAAATTGTTTCAAATTTATTTAATTTTAAGAGACGTTTTCATAAAAAAAATACTATAAATTGACTAGACCACAAGTATAATTTTGTTAAAAAAAAACATTTTATATTTTGGTTTCTTTTATAAAAACCTTTTTGGAGAGGACTTCCGATGAATTTTTTCTGGATTTTTTGTGATGAACTAATTTTTTTGTATTTTGATTTCTTTATGCAGGTGTTTTTTCGGAGAATTTGTTTTTTTTTGAATGAACAAGGCAACATTTTTCCGGGTGCAATAAAAACCAGTTCCCGAAACCCCCCTTTTGTCGGTCCGCCCATGTCCGCAAACAAGAAAACCTGCACCGCAGAAAAAAATGCCGTACAGTCATCGAGAGACAGCAAACACGGCGAAGGAAGCGAGAGCACCGATTTTGAAGCAGGAGAAACGCGACGCGGCCCCTCTCGCCCCTCCGCCCCAGCGCTCGCGTGTACACTTTTACACGCATTGCGTGTCCTCTAAAGGCCCTCTAAAGTTAGGTCATTGAATTTTTGGACCCTTGTCCTTCACATGGAGTCGAGATCGTGTTGCGTCTTGCGCTTGCATTCGGCGTTCAGGAAGGCAACCCAAGAAAAACGCACTCTTCGCTTTTCGGTTTCACGTACTCGAGTGCGTGGATTCGAGACTCGAGGTTGGAAGGTTTCATGGTAGCGACGAAACTTGGGATACGAGGCAAACGAGGAAGTTGTCGTGACCAAAATTTCGGTACTTCCATAGATAAAATTGGCTGTGGAATTCAATGCTGTTTTTATCAAATTCTTCCAAAGTAGATATGCTTTTCTGAGCTAAAAATTGGAAATAAAGAAAACCACAACTATTTTCAAAAACGAAAAATATGCAATTAAAAACCACTTGGTTTAGTGATTATTTTGTTGCTTGAAGTTTTAAAGGCGATTCTTTTATGTATATTCCTGCTAATTTTCTAATTTCTGACGCGATTTTAATAGAGTATTGGAATCCAATTTTAGCGTGAAAGAAAGTCATTAAAAAAATTTCAGAAAAGAAAAATATGCAATTAAAAACCACTTGGTTTAGTGTAATTATTTTGTTGCTTGAAGATTTAAAGGTGATTCTTTTATGTATTTTTCTTCTAATTTTCTAATTTCAGACGCGATTTTAATAGAGTATTGGAAACCAATTTTAGTGTGAAAGAAAGTCATTAAAAAAAATTCAAAAAATAAAAATATGCAATTAAAAACCACTTGGTTTAGTAATTATTTTAATTAATTCATCAACTTTTCCGAATATTGTAAAAATTTTTCTTATTTTGTAAAAGTCATAAACTACTGAGAAGAAGAAGAAAAGTTTTCAAAAATAAACCACCAAAAGTTTAGAATTGCTGATTATTTTATTACTTGAAATATTAAGGCGAGTCTATTTTGTATTGCAAAAATTCAAGTTTGTTATTTGAATGTATACAAAATTATCTAATTTTGAGGAATCTCTTTAAAGTTGATATTTCAATAAATCTCAATTTTATATAAAAATATCTTAAAAAATTGTAATTTACTTCATGCATCTCGACATTTTGTATACATTTTTTTAATGGAACAACTTTAATTCAGACATTTCAAAAAAACTCGGGTTTTTCTGAAAGATTTCAATTTTAAAGTCTAGTTTTAAAGAATCTCGATAATAAAGTTCAGATTTAAACAAGTCTCGATTTTAAAGCAAAAATATCACTTTTTTCTATAAAAGTCTCGATTATGAAATCGAAATTTTGATAAATCTTGAATTTTATGACAAAATGTTAATGAATCTTGCAAAAATATTTGAAAAATCTTCTCTTTCACTTTAATTCTCCGCTTTAAAGTTGTTATTTCAATAAATCCCGATTTTATATAAAAAAAATCTTAAAAAATCCTATTTTACTTCATGTATCTCAACATTTTGTAGTAATTTTTCTAATGGATCGAAATATTAGAAAATGAATCAAAAACTCTCAAACAAGAAATGATAACACTTAAAAAACTTCAAACAGAAATATCTGGCCGAAATCCATACAAAACAAGTCCATATCCATAGAAAAAAAGAAGAATTTATTTCGGTACTCCCCGCAACTCAACAATCGTATCGAAACGATTGCACCGTTTTCGTTTTGCCGCTACCGTCGATAAAAAGTACCGAAACTTTTAAATGGGTACCCGTCTTGCTTGTAAGATCGGACAATCCCAACCTTCTTCCGTTTAACACGCAAAACATACCGTGAATACATTGACCAACAACGCCCCTCTGGATCTCGGCTTGAAATAGATATATTAAGGTGTGACGATTCAAAACAAAAACTAAAATTAGATCTTGAGTAGATACAAGAGAAAAATTCGATAGACTCAATTCTGTTCGAACCTGCGGAAGGTGCCAATCTTGCAAATCAAATTATCTACAATAATTTTGTTAATGTGTATGTTCCAGTGTCGCCGTTCTAGTACATTTGTACTATTTACATTATTATTGCTTAAATAAATAGATTCACCTGTAAATAATCTTATTTCCGCTACATTTTTAAAAATACCCTAAAATAGTACTTTTTACAATACATTTTTTTACTGTATTGTATTTTTTCAAATATTTTGTCAATATAAATTGTATTTGTTTCATTTTTAAAAGTCGCTTTTAATAGTGGTTTTAAGGCTACCAACTTCGCAAAAAATGAACCCTAAATTTAGAATATTATTAGTTTACACAAGTTACTTAGGTGGGTGGCATTAGTGGTAAAAATTTTTTTTTCATTTTTAAAGGGATCGACATTTTTAATTCAGGAATTTGAAAAGTAATCTCGGATTTTTCTTAAAGAGTTCGATTTTAAAGTCGAGTTTTAAAGAATCTGGATTTTAAAGTCCAGATTTAAACAAGTCTCGATTTTAAAACAAAAACATCACTTTTTTCTTTAGTCTCGATTATGAAGTCGAAATTTTAATAAATCTTGATTTTTATGACAAAATGTTAATGAATCTCGCAAAAATATTTGAAAATTCTTCGCTTTCACTTTAAATCTCCGGTTTAAAGTTGTTATTTTAATAAATCCCGATTTTATAAAAAAAAATCTTAAAAATTCGTATTTTACTTCATGTATCTCGATATTTTGTAGTCATTTTTTTAATGGATCAACTTTAATTCAGAAATTTCAAAAAAAATATCGGGTTTCTGTTAAAGATTTCAATTTTAAATTCTAGTTTTAAAGAATCTCGATTTTAAAGCAAAAACGTCATTTTTTTCTTTAAAGTCTCGATTATGAAGTCGAGATTTTAATAAATCTTGATTTTTATAACAAAATTTTAATGAATCTTGCAAAAATATTTGAAAAAATTCTGTGGTACTTTAAATAAATTTTAAAGAAATCGTCGAAGTCAGTATTTTAATGACTGATTTTAAAGTCGAGTTTTAAAGAATCCCGATTTTAAAGACCAGATTTAAACAAATCCATTTTAAAGCAAAAACTCACTTTCTATAAAAGTCTCGATTATGAAGTCGAGATTTTGATAAATCTTGATTTTTATGACAAAATTTTAATGAATCTTGCAAAAATATTTGAAAAATTTTAGAGAAATCGTGTTTTTATTCTATATATCGACTTTTTGAAGTCAATATTTTAATGAATCTCGACTTTAAATTAGAAATTTTAAAAAGTATCATGTTTTTCTTTAAACTTTTAATTTTAAAGTCGAGTCTTAAAGAATCTCGATTTTAAAGTCCAGATTTAAATAAGTCTTGATTTTAAAGTAAAAACATTTAAAAAAAGCACTTTTTTCTTGAGGATCTCGACTATAATAAAGTCGATACATCAAGATTTTAAAGAAAATATTTGAATTCGATTTTAAACCAAAAATATTAAAAACATCATTTTTTTAAAATAACTCGATTATAAAATCGAAATTTTGACAAATCTTGATTTTAAAGAATCTTGCAAAAAAATATTTGAAAAATGTTCTGTTTTACTTTAAATCTTGACTATAAACTTGATGTTTCAATAAATCTCTACTTTAGATCAGAAATATTAAAAAAAGTATCATTTTCGATTTCAAAGTTTACATCTTAAAGAATCTCGGTTCCAAAGTGAAAACATTTGAAAAATCGTTTTTTTTTTTAAGATTTGGATTATGAAGACGGGATTTTGATAAACATTAATTTTAAATTCGAGATTTTAATGAATCAAAAAAATATTTGAAAAATGTTCGTTTTTAATTTAAATATCGACTTTGAGCTCTTTAAATATCCATTTTAAATAAAAAATATTAAAAATCAATTGTTTTTCTTTAAAATCTCTACTTTAAAGTCGATCTCGACTATGATATCGAAATTTTAATAAACTTCGATTTTAAATCAAAAATACAAAAAAATCGTGTTCAAAATGTCTACTTTTTGCAGTCCAGTATTTATGATTTATGAATCTTGATTTTAAAAAGAGAAGTTTCAAAAAATCCCAAATCTCGATTTTGATTAAAAAAATTTTTTAATTGAACTCGACAAATTTTAATATATTTTAATTTTAAATATAAATAAATCGACGGACTAAAAACATTCTAAAAAAAATGGAGGGATGTTAAATTTTTTACATTTTGATACAATAACAATTTTTATTTCTGATTTATTCTTTTCAAAATATTTATAATATTTTTTAAAAGTAAAAAAACCTATACTTACTGTATATTATTTACTAAATATTAGTTTTGTAGTACATTCATTAAATATTTAATATAAACATTTATTTTGGATAACAAATATTTAAAAAACTTTTCATATTTCTTTTATATAAAGAAAATATTCACCAAATATTTGATTTTCACTATATATATATATATATATATATATATGAATAATTATTCTATAATAGAATTAACAATTTTTTTTAGACTTTTTTAAAGTGTAAAGTAGTTTAATATACATATATAATAAATAATCATGAATAAAATAATCATGAATAAGGTACGTTTTTTTTGTGGGTTTACGTTACTTATTAATCTTTATTTTTTAAAATTACGTAATTTTTATGCAATATTTTTAGTGATTATACTGATTATAACTTTATCAAAATATTGAGTTAAGTAATCAAGAGATTATTGCACTACAAAAAATGATAAGAGCAACCTAAAAAAGATAACAAACTAGGTCAACGTCCTTTCACATTTAAGGTAGAAATTGGCTAATTATTAAGCACCAAAACAAAGTTTTTAGCTTTTATTATATGCTTATTTAAATTTTTATTGTATACATAGTAGCGACATCTAATAGTTTGTATTAATTTCAATGTTATTCAAAATAAAAATAGTCTTATATTCAATCCGCGCCATCTATACATAAGTTATGGGCTTATTTTATTTCTATTATTTTTTATATAGTAGTAACCTCTAATCATTTTTTTCTTCTTCTTCTCTACTTCACGTGTGAGGCCTCAGGTGCCAGGGCTATTCGAACTACCTAATAATTTGTGTATCAATTTCAATGGCATTCAAAATAAAATTTTATTATTTTATCTTTAATCAACATCATCTATATATAATTCAATTATAACCAAAACCATTGTATACTGATATAAAAAAAGAAACTCTTCGAAGATTATACACTAATCGTATACTTTCAGCGTTTTGTTGCTAGATGACGCCACATATTTAATATTCAATTATGACGTCACAGATCACCTCATTGAAATCTGGAATTTGATTCGTTTATTAAAATGTGGTGATTTTCCAATGTTCGATGTTTAGTAAATAGAAAAAATAAAAATTTTAATGAAATGGACGAAGATTTAACTAATTTTTCGTCTCAGGACGTTTTTAGTCAAATTCCAGACCTGTCTGGAATAGACGGTAAGCAATAACTTATTGTTAACCTTTCGAGATAAATATTTATTTACTTTCTTGTAGATCTATTGAACCACTGTGAAAATGAGTTGTTGAAAAGCGAATTATTCGGAGACAACGATTTGTTGGACATTGAAGACAATGTTTTGATGGACTTTAATGAGATAAAACCATATAATAACATACAGGAACAAAATTATGCACCCCCTTTCAGCAGCAAAACCCTATTTGAGCCTACTCCGTATCCTAGTCCTCCTCTAATTCCTAAATTCAGCCATATTCCTTCGCAACCGGTTGTACAGACGATTCCAAACATTCAAATTAAAAATGTTTCCCTTCCTGTGCAAAATACCAGTCCTGTTATTATTTCTTCTGCAAATAATTTACATACCACACAACCCGTAATTTACACGACAAATGTCCCCGTACAGAACCAGCACATTATTTTTCAACAACAGGCTAGTAAAAGGGGCAGCGGGAGGCAGAAAAATAGGCCTGTTTTGGTCCAAAATATACAACAAATTCCTGTGGACCAAATGCAACCTGTAGTTTTGCAAGCTAAAATTCTTAAGACAGATTCACAGGTAATTAATGTAGTTTTAATATATTTTGGTTGGTTTCAAAAAAGTAAAATCAACAAATTGTGAATTTTTATTTTTTAGTTAATTGATCTTTTTGACATTGGAGCAGTCCATCACTAAGTAAAATAATGTTAACTTTCCCGCACTTTAATCCTTATTACATTGCGTAAAAATAAAAGTACCACGTTCTGAAATAAAATTGATTAAATTCTAAACTGCGAAACAATAGTGTAAATACTTTTAATTTATCCTAAATTAAAAAAATGTTTTTAAATGACACAAACAATCATTCATATAAAAAACTAAAAGTAAATTCAGTCAAAAAAAAATTAAACATTCTGTTCTAAATAAATAAGAAAAAAGAACCAAAATCAGAAAGATTTTTTATTTTTGATGATCAGTCACTAATCATTATTTACTTCTTTAGTTTCTAAATGTATGGTTTCTGACCTTCATATCTTTAAAGAGTAAAAAATATGAAAAAATACTAAATATTTGTAAATGTAAGATATTTAAATGAATTACTATATCTTAGAATTTTTTTTTTGGTTTAAATGGCCTGATATAACGAAAATCTGAAAGAAAATTTTAAACAATCCTAAATAATCTACAATTGAGAGTTCCAACGAACTACAAATTCTTGATTATATTTTTAAAATCCTTGATTTTAATAATCTATATTTATAATTTTTAATATAATAATATAATTCGTTTTGACTCAATTAACCTACTACAAGGTAATCCTTTTAATTTGTTATGGTATCATGATTTTATTACAAACAGGATATTTTTTCTTTCTAGTCTATACAAAAAACTAAAATTTCAGGTTATATCTCCAACAGTAATGTACACCACAGCGGTCTCTAACACCACCTCTCAGCCCTTCCAAACCCTTCTGAATACTAACGGAATCATCACAACGGGAATTCCACTAGTGCTAGATGGGGAAAGTAAGGTGGCCATTAACCGAGTACAACCTGTAAAGGAGCACAAAGTTAAAGAGGTGAAAAGGAGTGCACATAATGCCATCGAAAGAAAATATAGAACTAGTATCAACGACAAAATTATTGAACTGAAAAATATGGTAGTGGGTGAGGAAGCTAAAGTAAGTAAAATTTGGTAAATTTGTGCCATTTTTCGATATTTATGTGATTTGTAAACGTTT
This sequence comes from Hermaeophaga mercurialis, assembly GCA_951812935.1. Lineage (NCBI taxonomy): Eukaryota > Metazoa > Arthropoda > Insecta > Coleoptera > Chrysomelidae > Hermaeophaga > Hermaeophaga mercurialis. The sequence goes on from OX638366.1 coordinate 8,399,256, forward strand.
GACGATTTTTAGACTTTAGGGGGTTTCCAAAATATTCAAGGATTTTTTATTTTAGAACATTGGAGGTTTTTACACCTTTTGGTGGTTTTTAAATATTTCGGCGATATTTTTCTATTTTCCATACTTTTAATAATTTTTAGATCATTTGACCATTTTTAGATTTTCAAGCTTTTTGGTGGTCTTTCAGCGATTTAAGACTTACGATTTTATGAAATATTTAAGGTTTTTCGATTTTTAGAACATTGGATGGTTTTAGATCTTTTGGTGATTTTTGACCATTTGACGATTTTCAACCTTTTGGCGATTTTTCGAATTTTTGGAACTTTTGATAGTTTTCAGAATAATTTACAATTGTTGCAATTTAAGCGATTTTATGACATTTTTACGATTTATGAGTTTATCGTGCTTTAACGGGATTTAAAAGATTTTTTCCATTTATTTATTGATTTTGAGATCATTTAGCCATTTTTAGATTTTTAGACTCTTTTGTATTTTTCGGGTCTTGTGCGATTTTTCAATATTTGATATTTTTTAACCCTTCGTCGGTTTTAGAGATATTCGTGATTTTCCGGAATATTCAAGATTTTTTAAAACATTTAAGGTTTTTGCACCCTTTGGCGATTTTTAGGCATTTTAGTGATTTTTAGACCTTTTGGCACTTTTTAAATATTTTGGCAGTTGTTGCGTTTTAAGCAATTTTTAGACATTTTCACGATTTATGAATTTATCGTTCGTTTCGGGGGTATTTAATGTTTTCCAAAGTTTCCATCTTCTTCATGATTTTTGGTGGTTATAGACTTTTTGGCGATTTTCTATGATTTTATACAAAATATTTGTGGTTATTCGATTTTTTAAACATTGGAGGTTTTTATATCTTTTGGAGGATTTTAAACATTTTGGCGATGTTGCATTTTAAGCTATTTTTAGGCTTTTTTCGATTTTACATGATTTTAATTATTCTTAAATATTTGGGGCAATTTTAGCGTTTCGTGATTTTCTGAAATATTCAAGGTTTTTCGACTTTTGGACCATTTGACATTTTTACACCTTTTGGCGATTTTTAGACATTTTCACGATTTATGAATTTATTTTGCTTTTCCAGGTTATTAAAGTTTTCCGCTCTTCCATCTTCCATCCATTTTCAGGTTTTTTTGGTGCCATTGAACTTATTGAATATTTTCTTGATTTTAGTTGAACAAATCGGCGATTTTACGGCGTACCATCGACTACGTCCGCTTTCTTCAAAATTCTAACGCTCGCCTCAAAAAAGAAAATATGGCATTAAAAATGGCCGCCAGACAAAGTTCTCTCAAAGATCTTCTTACAACAGGGGACGATTTCAATTACCGCCCCGAAGATACTCCTCCGCATTCGGATCACTCTTTCTCGCCGGAACATTCGTTGCCCAGCAGCCCCGAGTACGATAAGAATATGAGAGAGGACAGCGAAGAAGAGGAGTTGATGCCGGCCCGGAAGGGAATGCTCGACAGCGGGAGATTTACTTTGTGTATGTTTATGTTGGTTATGATGGCTGTCAATCCCTTTAAGATTGCTTTGGACAAATACACCGGCGTTGATGACAACAAAGGGTTCGAAAGAAGAATTCTCTGTTAGTATTTGTTATAATTGAAATTCGGTTGATTTATGAAAATTACTTATATTAGTTTTTTTTAGGGTCCGAACCGGCTTCTGTATCTTTCTCTCCCTCTTCTTTGTTGGTATGGTTTTTAAACTTGTTAATATTGTTATTTTGTTTGGTTAAAATGTTTGTATATGGAGACCCAGTGATACCGGCAAAATCTAAAGAAGCTCAAAAATTTTGGACACACAGGAAACAAGCGCAAGCGTTTTTGAAACGGGTAAGAAATAAAAATAAATACAGGGTAATATATTAGTTTGAGAAGGACCAATATCTATATGAGTACATTATATAATATAAACCTATAAGAAATTAAAAAATCGGAGATTAATTATATATAGTTGGTTAAAACAACAGACAACAAATGATTTTAATAATAAATAAAGAGACTAAAAATATTACTATTAAAATTTGAACAAAGCATAGCAAAATGTTTTATCTTTAGAAGTAACCCCGACCGCACTTCAAGTTCATGAATTTTTTTAATATATAAATTGTAAACAATGTACTGTCCATCAAGAATAACTGAAACCGCGAAGGACGGATGCGCAGTAATCGAAACAAAATAAATGGTGAAATTAGCCATTTGAAAAACATCCTTGGAGCGGTTCACTTCCTAATATCGAGGGTTGAAATTAAAGAGTGCTAGTGCAGTTTTGCCGAATTGACAATCACCACACAATTAAAAAATAAAACTTTAGGAGTCACAATTTTTAATGATGAATAATTATAATATTTCAAAATACAATAAAACAATACGTTATACAAAAGTATAAATTAAATGAATTTTATTTATTGAAAGTGTTCTTAAATCTCAAATTTTGCAAATTGTATTAAAATGTATGAATATCTGTATCAAAAATGTCAAATATAAAGAAATAACTACATTTCAAATAAAAAGACAGATTTATTATATCCAGCTTTAAAAACAAATATCATAATTTAACAGGAAATAGTTATATCTTTAAAAACAGTAAGAATTAAAATCATCCTTTTTTTTGTAAATTTTCAATGTTCTTAGATAAAAATTTCAATTTTACGTATTTAGATAGCTGTGAATTTGAAATCATAAATACTGTGTCAAAAATTTGACAAGCAGATTCCAATTTTTGCCTGCCTCGTGAAAGCATCGCTAATTGTTTTTAAATTCAAAGGTGTAAATAAAAGATATAATAAAATCCATAAAAATTCTAATGTGATTTGTTTTCCTCAATTTTAGACCTGATGATGACCCACTGAGGTCGAAATTAGTTGTCGGTTTTAATAAAGAGTTTTATGTGGCTTGATTTTGGAATTTTATTGGATTTGAAACTTTGTACCAAATTTGAGTTTTTGTTTCTTAAAGATATAATAGTAATGGTTAAAAACTAACCTTAACATTTTTTTATTAAACAAATGTTATTTTCCAAATATTACCTTTTGTTCCTTCAAAGTTATTGTGTTCTTAATAATAAAGAATTAAATTCTTCGATAAAAAAGGAAAGACTGACATAGAATTTGGTGCAAATGTATATGTACGAACAAGTGTGATTAATTACTTGAAAATGTTAAAAATAAAGTTATCAGTGCAGCAATACTTGAAGTGAAAAACATTTACCGATTATTTATGGACTTTCTTATATAGAAGAGACATTTATCAACAACGTTTTGACATAATAAAACTCAAACATTTCTTATTTTAAGTGGGATCTCAAAACGAAAACTGACATTTTTGCAGTCGGGATCCGTTAGACTTATATCAACTTTAGGCAATTAAATTTAATAAATTATTTTCGTTTTCAACACAAAAACAGTGTTGTTTAATATTTATAAAAAAAATGTTTGTCAAATTTTGTATAACCAACATATTTAAGAACCCAGCCCCGGGATAGTTTAGGGCATAGAATGTTTTTAATTTTAAGTCAGAAAAATTAATAAACTATAATTTATTAGGATCAATAATTTAAAAAAAATGTATTAATTGTCAATAATTAATTATGCTGATTACATTTTAAATGTTATATATTATAACTTGGTGCTCAATAATATTTTTCATAATAAAAATTTTAATCTTGTAGAACAATTATATGTTTCATTTTATTATTATATAAAAAATATATATTATAGTGAGTTATTGGGCTGCAATATTGAACCACCCATATATTTACGAAAAAATGTATATCATAGATTTTGGAATAATTATTACTGCAACTATTGGTTTTTGGTATATATTTATTTCTTAAAGTTTAGTGTATTTATAAGATCTTAAAATCAATTAGTCATGTAGTTGAAATAATAATAAAAAATGTTTGTAGGGCGATGGATTGGAGGCGAAACAAGAACTTTTGCGATGCTTACAAATGTATGGTATAACCTTACCTACCAGTAGATTTGAATTATTTTTATGTTTCGGTTGGCAACTATTTCGACAAATAATGCATCGTTTGTGGATCGGTAGATGGCTCTCAAGGCATACAGGAGGATTTTTCGTTGATGGGTAAGTTACATCAAAATTGATTTTTTTTTAAATTTGTTGATTTATTTTTTTATAAACAGAATGACTAGATTTGAAGCTCAAACTTCCTGCAAAGAATTGGCTTTGGTGTACAACGATCTACACAAAATCCAGTTAGTCAGCGGACCTGAAGGAACTTGTCATTTAATCGGTTTAACGACATGTTTGAACGCGTTAAATTTAGCTGAAGCCGCTAAAGGCCGGATCAAACCAGTCGACATGATCGACATATACGTTGGCGTAGCTTTAAGAATTAAGTCCAGTTTTCCAAATTTCCTGCATTTCATTCAAAGGTAATAATATTGATTGTTATCGAATATCATAAAATAAATATTCCATTTTTTTATAGATATTATTTAGGTTTGGCACAATTATCATCTTTACATTCTTGCGATCCAATTCCAAAGCGATTGCAGTGGCTCTTCACTCCTTACGGTTATAAATTCTTTATTTCACACACGTTCACAACTGACAGCAAAAACAGGATTTTACCCTTCAGTTGCATGGACAACAGTATCGATCCTTTGGCTATTCAATTAAAGGTAAAATGCTAGTTTCGTAAAATACAGATACCATTTATTCCAAACTTATGATAGAGATTGATACTTTACTGAACTGGAGTTGTAAAATCATTCTTTTCGATACTTGTAGCATAAGAAAGTAATTTACTCAATTAGGACTTAAGATTTTATGCCTGGCCTAGTGCTAAAAAGGGTTCTTTAGAAAAAACTTTTAATGATGTAAAATTGTACTATAAAAGTGCATCTATAATGTGGGTTTTTTGGCACTAGTTCGCTTCTTTACCTAACTCGACAAATAAATGAATTGTTTCCATACTATCACTATAGATGAGTAATTTACCGAACTAGAGTTTTAATATAAATATAAAAGATAAATTGTTAAACAGTGATGTGAGAGATTTCTTAAATCCGTACTTGACTTCATATAAAAATTTAAACCAATCATTATCGAACAATATGTATACAGTATTATTTCTTGTTATAAAATTTTTTAAATAACCTTTTACTAAAAAAAGTTGGTTAATATTATATATTTAGTCTAAAAGCTAATCTAAAATAATTGAACTTCCCAGATTGAATTGTTCATTTAATACTGAGGACATTTAGATATTCCTTGATTTCAAACTCCTCAAAAAATATCAGGTTCTTTTTTGTCACCAATTTGAAGCACCTCCAGTGTTGTTTCAATTGTTTTGTTAAGTGTAGGTTTTGTGTTTAGCGTCAATGAGGTGTTATGTGTAATGTGACTTATGTGGTTGTTTTGATATATGAGATCGCAAGTATTCATTGTATGTTATTACAAAATGTGTAGGGGTCGTACAAGATATCATTTTTGATATTTTATTTGAAATATTTCCAAAATATGTAATAGTTCTGTATGATCTGTCATCTTTAGGTTGTTTGGGAAATATCAGGTTAATGGCAACCTTTTCTTCCTTTTTATTATAAATTATGATAAATTTTTAATATAAGTTATTTATTATAAATTAAAAAAACCAGATGTCAAATTACGCAAAATACCTAATTGACACTAAACACAAAGCTGCACTTAACACAGTTGAAACAATAATGGAAGTGACAAAAAAAAGAACTTGATATTTTGGAGGAATTTAAAATCAAGAAATATCTAAAATGTCCTCAGTATATATATATATATATATATATATATATATAGGTCCTGAATGAACATTTAAATCTGGAAAGTTCAATTATTTTGGATTACCTTTTTGACTAAATTTATATTAACCAAATTTTTTTTAGAAAAAGAATATTTAATAAATTTTATAACATATATATATATATATATATATATATTTATAGTTTGAAATTATTTATTTAAATGTAAGTACGCATACAAGAAATCTGTCAATCTTCTCTCTTTGCTTTGGATTACTGTGGAAATTAGAGATAAGTATAATTTATCTTTTATATTTATTATGGATAGATTTCACAAAGTAAGGATTTAAACATTTAATTGCATTTTAATATGATAAAATGCTCTAAAATATTGCTTTATTCTCAACAATTCTTTAAAATGATTGTTTGCTGAATAGAATAAGGGTTGTATGAAGATTTTTCGGTACCAGTATTTTTTTGTCTGTGTTAGTAATTAGATTATTGTACGTACTAATTCGATCGTTCTAGTGTCTGAAAGTGGTATTATTTTGTACTAATTTTGTTAATGATATTGAATACAGTAATTTTATTATTTATTTTTTTAAAGATATATCGGGAACATCTTTTGGAAAAAACGCTGTTGATTTTGTTGGCTCCCGGCCAGAAAAGTGAAAATGGTCAAGAAAAAAGAACGGACATCAACGATGCTCTTATGTACAACGAATTACTGAGAGATAACGTCACTGTAGACGCGAGAACGGTATTTGGTGCGCATTCAGAGCAGTGTAAGTGTAAAATGTTACGTTACAACCCTAGTATGGTATTTTTCCATAACTATTAGTGAATGTATTAATTCCAAAATCATTTTTAATAATAGAATATAAACATGCTCACTCTTGAGATAGAATATTTATTCTGAAACACTGTTTGTAATGCGTTTTGCATGTATTTTCATTCTATAACAAGTGATTGAATGATATTCAGTAATTATTTTAACAATATCGATAGCCATGGATGTCAAAACTGTGAATGGCGACGTCGTAATAACAAATTTTATTTTAAATAAAAAAATGAGTGAAAAATTGAGTGAATTTCTGGTCGAGAAGAAAACGAGTCTGTAATTCGGTTAGAGTAACAAAATTCGATAGTCGCGATTTCTCACGCTCGCTTTCTGAATGTTCAACCCGTACCGAATTTTTTTTCATTATAACATTGTTACAGAATAAACTATTGTTTTAGGTTATCAAGATAAAGTGGCTCAATGGTGGATGACAGTCTTATCTATCGCTTACCATTGGTTACTCGGCGATCAGGATATTGACCACTTGTATAAAAAAATAGAAATGATCCCGGAACCACTGGCGTCTCTTAACGATCCCTTACCGAAATCAATTGTTGCAGCTTTTATCGCTCGAAGGGATTATTTGACGCCTAAATCAAAGACGAGTCCCAAAAGTATCTTGTGGCAATGCGATTATGCCGGTCACTTATTGGCCGACAGTTTGACATTTACTCTTTGTAAAAAACGAGACAACATGGTGTTGGTAAGTAAAATATTATATATGTATATGTAAACAACTTCTTAGAGTTTTTAATTTTTTTTTTTTCGTATTCTAACTGGTTTTCTCGACTAATTCGGTTTTTTACCTCATATCCTCGTTTTCTTCTTCTTCTGTATTTCGTTTTTTTTTGTCCATTACATGATTTTTTTCAAGTTGTTCGTGGTTTTTTCAACTTATTCATTGTCTTTCGACCTACTCTTTGTTTTTCGCCATATTCGTTGTCTTATCTGACTTTCATAGTTTTTTCAATTTATTCATTATGTTTTTGCCTATTCATTGGGTTTTTTGACATACTCGTGGATTTTTTGAAATATTTCTGATCTTTTTTTCAACTTATTCTTTGGATTTTTCCTACTAATTTGTGTTTTTTCAACACATTCGTTGTTTATTTTTTGGACCAATTCGTTGCTTTTTACTATTTGGTGTTTCTTTTACTAGTTTATGTCGTTTTTAATCATTCATATTTTTTATTTATTTTTGTTTTTCGACTTATTCATTTGTTTTTTCGGAGTACTTCGTTGTTTTTTCGACATACAGGGTGTCCCACGACGATTAAGACAAGTAATATATCAGAATTGGGCAGTAGTAGAGAATTATAATTTTGGGGGTGTAAATTAGAGCAAATGTTGCATCTTTTCTTGTTATTGTGTTACCCAATGAGGTATTTGTTTTTGGTCACGTGACGTCGCATTCAAAATTATTAATGGGACAACCTGTATATTTGTGCCTTTCTGTATTCCTCCCGATAAAACAATTCCAACAAACTATAGTTCTCGCCTTTTACTTAGATGTACTAGACAAGCGAGACAGCAATATCTATTATTTCACGTAAGACAGCAGTTGGTTAAGTGCGCTCGAACGAACACCCAATCACAAGAAGTACTCAGTAGCGGGCTAGGTTTAGTCTTTTGATAATGTCTCATCAAAGTGAAAACAAGCGTAAGCTTCGTCTACACGGAGAAACTCGTGAAGTTAATAAATAAATGTACGATAAGTACCGACGCCACTGCCAACGGAACCTTATTTGTTTGACCAAATGGTTGTCGCTCGGGCGGAGTTAAAATAACACTAGATTCTATTTGGTACATCTAAGTAAATGGCGAGAACTATAGCACACTTGGGGTCTAAAGTGATTAATTCAAGATTTGAGAATGCATTTACGAAGATGGGCATCAATTTGAACATCTCCTTTAATATTGTAAGTTTTTTTTGTGACAGTTAATTTGAATTTTTATTAAAAATTATAATATTGGTTTGTCTTAATCATTACGTACGAATGTAAGATTGCCGAAAATTACAAGGGATTCAATTATGAATTTTTTAACTTACAATCGTTTAAGTACCTGTAGCTCTTGAATTAATCACTTTAGACCCCAAGTGTGCTAGTTTGTTGGAATTGTTTTATCGGGAGGAATACAGAAAGGCACAAATATACAGGTTGTCCCATTAATAATTTTGAATGCGACGTCACGTGACCAAAAACAAATACCTCATTGGGTAACACAATAACAAGAAAAGATGCAACATTTGCTCTAATTTACACCCCCAAAATTATAATTCTCTACTACTGCCCAATTCTGATATATTACTTGTCTTAATCGTCGTGGGACACCCTGTATATGTTATTTTTTGATCGTTTCGTAGTCTTTTCAATTTATCGTGGATTTTTCGGCATATTCACTACTATTTCATATTGATTTATTTGTTGCTCTTTCGACTTAAGAGCGTTGTCTATTTGCAAAATTTTCAACAGATGCATCGCCCGTAGGCCACGCCTCTAAAAGCGCACAATATAATCAGACGACGTAACTTTTGACTGCGCATTTGCACCTTTATCAGATCGGGTTTAACGGGTTTTCATTTGATATTAAAGAACGTATGTCGTGCCTGAATGTGTTGCGCTCAGCTAGTAGTCATTTTAGAAAAGATACAATACATTTGTTAATTTGTTTGATTAAGTACGATTTATGTTAATTCACAGGGCTTCTCCGTATTCCTTGAAGAATAATATTTGTTTTAATTTATGATCTTAGATTTTATTGCACTTTTAATATCCATTTGTAATATTAAATCATTTGTACTAAACTTACAACTATTATTATTATTTAACTATTTAACAAAGATTTACACGTTGCAAACAAAGACTTTTCCTTTTACACTGAATACTACTCATTAAGTACTTTTAAATATTATAGAATTCTGACTTTCTTGCAATTCCCTTAATTCGCGAGTCGTTTTAACCCCTTTTTATTATTTACCAACACTTTGTTGAAACTCCTACCAAATATAATAATTTTTCTAGGTGCTGTTTTACAAATATTAATTAATTTTGACAAATTTTTACGGTCTTGCCTCTTCCCGTATAGTCGTTCTAACCCCCCATAACATTTGTGTGCCTGTTAAGACCTCCATCAAATATTTTAATCTTTTATGTAAAATACGGAAAATAATTAATGTTCGGGGGATGATCATTCAAATCGCTAAAAAAATATTGTTTGACTTTTTTTACATCTTTTCGTGTTTTTTAAACCTAGGAATTTTTGTGTTTTGCGGATTTTTAACTTTAGCAATATTTATAAAGAGATCGTTGATAGTTGACATTTTTATGATCTCTTAAGGTGCATTGTGGTTGCATTGCATGTTTTTGTGCAGTGCAGTGTTTCTCCAGTGCAACTTAATAGACCAAAACAACACCAGAAAGTTTGCTGAGTAACGGTTTCTTGTCAAATATTAATTATTTTGCGCCAATAATTTTTTCGTTTTATAGTTAGTTCAGTTGTTGGTGTGTGACTGGCTTTTGGAGACAAGAACGTCGCTTTGGGAAGATTGTGTCGATAACGGTTTAAAAACGCCCGTTTCCAACATGGTTTTATCATCATTCCAAGCTGGAGTGGCGTCACTAAGGTCTTTAGCCGAGCATATACCAGTAAGTGTCATTAATTTTCTAAATATCAAATGATGCATTAGAAGTGGATAATGAAAACTCACGTATGGCAAAACAAATGACAAATAAAAGCAACTTTCCCCTTTAAATATTCTTAACAAAAGACTAACAAACAATTATTTGTAAATGAGTGAAAATTAATATATGACAGAGGATTGAAATTGACAAATGTGAGCTGACGTATGACACATCACATCACATCACATCACTGAAACTGATAAATTCATATTTTTTTTGTGAATTTTCAGAGCTCCTTATCAAGAGTTTTTTTATATGAAGCCACGGCTAGATTAATGGCAGGAGCTGCACCTGGGAGAACACAACTACTTTTAGACAGGAGTTTAAGACAGCGACATTCTAAATCATCAATTATTTGTGGAAAAAGTAAGTACAATTTGATAGTGTCCTTTCCCTCCTAAGTGCGTAAAGTATGTTATATAAAGGGTGGCCAAACGAAAACTAAACAGAGCCATTATCAGGAACTGCGTCTACATTTTAGAAAAACACAGGGACCCGTCGATTTTTGATCAAAGGGGGACACTTTTTTTCGGTATTTTCGACTTCCCTGCTTACACGCCCCAAAATACTTAAATGGCATTAGGGGTCGAGTAAGGTATCATTTTAAAGCCATTTCAATTCTCTTTACAGCAGTCTTTAAATTTTAAAATTCGGCCTAATATTTTTTAATAAATTACATTTTAAAATTTAAATTATGTTTAGTTGTTTACTTACTTCTTAATTAAATGAAATGTTCAAATTGATGACCACTCGCGTTCATACAATAATAAAGATTTTGTTTGAAACGTTCTCGCACATTCCGAAGAATTTCCGGAGTGATTCGATAGCACTCCTCTACAATTCTTTGACGAAAATGTTCTAAAGAGGCTGGTTGTTTTGTAGATTTTACTTTTGAGGTATCCCCACAAAAAAATCATGGAGCCACAAATCTGGACCGTGGAGGCCATTCAATGCTACCTCTTCTCCCAATCCAGTGCCGTGACAAATGTTGGTCTAAATACTGACGAACAATCAAAGCATAATGTGAAAGAGCACCGTCCTGTTGAAACATTAAATGATCTTCACTATACTGTTGGTCATTTGCAATAATATCGGTCAACGTAGGGTCAATAGCATCTTGCAGTAATCGCAAATACGTTTCGCCAGTCAAATTACCAGGTAAAAAGTATGGACCCACCAGCCGGTCACCGAAAATGCCAGCCCATTCATTTAATTTTTCGGTTGCTGTGTATGTACCGCCTGGAAAATTCTTGGGTTTGAATCAGACCAGTAGCGGCAATTATGACGATTTACAGTACCGTTGATAAAAAAGCTGCATTCATCGGAGAAACAGATATTAAAAAGAAACTGGGGATCGTTCGCTACTCGCTCTCATTATTTCGCAAAATTGCAAACGGCGGTCATAATCATTCTCATTAAGTGCCTACACTAAATGTATTTTATACGGATGGAATTTGTTCTTCTTCAAAATGGTTTGAATGCTAGTTCGATTGATCCCAGACACAGATGCTAATTGCCTTGTACTTAACGTAGGATCTAGATAAACATGTCTCAAAACTGCTACTTCACTAGCTGTATTAACTACAGGCGCGGTCTATTTTCTCGTTTGTTATTAGCTACATTTCCAGTCTCTTGAAATGTTTTCACTAACTCTAGAACATAGTTCCTACTGACCTGTTTATCTTGATATTTTTCATTAAATAACTGAGCGAAATGATATCTACCCTTTCCGCAATGGTATTTAATTTTCAAAAACACAATTAAACAAACCTTCGGTTCGATATACGAATTCACTAATTTCACGTTCTTTGTATGTCCGTATCGTATCCATTTGGCTTTTACAAATGTGATAAAAAAATACAAAAACAGTGCAAAGCAAGAAAATCAACATTTAAACCATTGGCGTACTCAACGACCTATGTGTCATTTTCACTATTTTGACAAAAATGAAAAAATTTCCAATTTTAAAAACTCTTATTAAAAACTATTGTTGGAAAGAGAATTGAAAGGGCTTTAAAATGATGCCTTACTTGTCCCCTAATGCCATTTAAATATTTTGGGGCGATTGTTACCCTCGCTTGGAGGTGTAAGCAGCGGAGTTGAAAATACCGGAAAAAAGTGTCCCCCTTTGATCAACAAGCGACGGGTCTCTGCGTTTTTTTAAAACGTTGACGCAGTTCCTGATAATGGCTCTGTTTCGTTTTCGGTTGGCCACACTGTATATAATTGTCTAAATTTTTTGTTTAGATGACAAGAACCAGCAGGATTTGGGCGGTGAAAGGCAACACGCAGCTGCCCTCTACATGGCCTGTAAACACCTTCCGGGGCCCTTATTGTCTTCTCCTGGCGAGAGAGCAGGAATGTTGGTAGAGGCTGCTAAAACTTTGGAAAAAATTGGAGATAAAAAGAAGCTTCAGGATTGTTACGAGTTGATGAAAACTCTCGGCACAAGTGCTGTAAACACGTAGAGAACATCTCATAGTTTTAAGCATTTAGATAATTAGATTTAGATTGTATTTATTTATTTTGTATGTAAATAAAGTATTTTTTAATGTTCTATAACATTGTTTCCGATGAACCAAAACGAAAAAACTAGATGTGAATATCATCAATTTTAATAGAAATATCTGATGTGGACTATAATAATGCGGTTACAGATTTTTAAAGTATCCTAAGACTATTAATTATAATTTGTTTTTTCTAGTTGGAGATAGCTCTAAAATATTTGATAATTATAGCTGTATTTCAAATAGTTTTGAGCTTTGTTGGATCCATTGGTCTTTCAAGATGTTTGTACCTATTCCTTAATTTTAAATTTATGGTCGCTGTGAGGGATTTTTAAAAAAATTTCTTATAATTTTTACAGGCGGATCTTGTTTGTATGTTGTTCTGCTTTCTCATTTCAATGAATGCCAATGTCCCACAGACATACAATCTTCATGTTGCGAATATTCAGGCAGTGCAGTTCTTCTTTTATACTTTGGAGAAATAGTTGTGGATGTATTTGCTGGAGGCCTATAAGAACACTCATTGATTCGGAAAGACCACTTTTTTAGAGCTTCCAAGAAAGCAAGTGCTTCACCGGTAAAGATACTACACTGTTTGTAGTGAGTGTGATAAATGCAGAAGGCATTTTTATTGATCCAAACTGCTGCGGCTGAACCTGAGTCTGACTTAGATGCTTCGGTGAATATTTTTTGGAAGCTTTGAAAATTTTGTAAAAATTTTTAGGTATTTGCTTTGTAATATATATAATAAATGTTTGGGTAATTCAGAGAGGGAAAAATTAATTTTGGAGATTTTGATTCTCCAAGGAGAAGAAATTCTGAGGAGTGTTAAGATGGTTTTAAAATCAGTAATTTCGAATCGTGTGTATTAGTCTCTCATGAAATGGAATGTGTTTATTTTTATAATGTATTACAGAGCGAACATGGTGATGGTATATGCTGGATTGAAACCGTTGGCCAACACTCTAGCGAGATCTGTATTCTTAATTCAAGTGGTGGTTCAGTTGCTAGAATCTGGAGACTTTTTACAGGACTGGTTCTAAAGGATCATAGGGCAATACGCAGACAAGTGTGTTGCATAGTTCCAGATTTTGTAGGAGTTCTTATATATAACTCAGAAATTCTTTTTTTTTTAATTATTATTTTCAAAATTTATCTTTTATTTTAAAAATTACAAAACATTAAGTTGTTTCATGTGCAAAGATCAGAACAAGAATACATAAAAAAGTGAAATTGCATGATAATGCGAAGAATACGTTTGCTTTAACCTGAGCCTGATATTTATATAATGGTGAGTTTATTTCTTTATATAACTAGTACTTTGTTTGCAGCTCTTTTCATTCGTAGTCCAGTATACTTCTAATTAACGCTTCTTATAAATGTAATAGGTTCTGAGTATCCGCCCCCCGTGTATGATTTGCTAAAATTTTTAATAAGCTTATTCGTTGCTGGCAAGTATTGATTAAGTTTTCTAATGTAAATCCCACTTCAGCTTATAATCATTAGTTATCCCCAAAAATTTGAATGAGTCTTTTTGTTTGAGTTGAGTATTGTTCAAATAGAGTTTTGTAGAGAGTCTTCTATTGCTAAATACCATGAAATGAGTTTTTTCTTCGGATTCTTCCAATTTTATAACATATTTCTGCATTAGATTTGTCGCAAGAGCAATATTTGAACTTTTTGTGTAAACCACTAAGTCAACTGCAAACAACACGGATTTCAAAGGTAGATTGATCTCTTTTGCAGGCTGTCGATGCCTATAAAAAAAAGAGTAGGGCTGACAACAGCTCCTTGAGGTGTACCGTTTGATAACAATTTCGGTGAAGATAAGAATCCATTTGATTTTACTTGATTAATTTTATTATTTAAGAAATTTTTTGTAAATGCAAGAAGATGACTTATGATACCCCCATTTTTCATAGTTATCAGGATATGATAATTCCATGCAGTATCAAGGGCCTTATTATTATCATCAAAGAAACCTGCTAATAGTTTTTAATTGCATGAAAAAGCAAGTTTAATATCTAATTCTAGGGTAACAATACTATCCATGTTGCATCTATTTTTCCTTAGCCACTTTGTTCAGGTGCTATAAGATAATTTTTTTATAAATTCCATGACGGTCTCTTATTCACTATTCGTTCCAGGATTTTGCATGTAGTACTGGTTAGGGAGATCTGTCGATAAGATAGTGGATTAGTTTTCGGCTTATTAGGTTTAAATGTATGCTAGAGACCAGAGTGAAGGAAATTTGTGGTTAATGAAAATATGATTGAAAAAGTCCAAGAGTATTAATTTATCTTTAAAGGGAAGCTTCTGGAGGAAGAGGAATTTCATCAAGACCAGGTGAAGAATTTTTAGAGCAATTTATAGAGTGAATTAACTCTTCATAAGTTATAGGGGTGTTTAAGTCTCCTTCGTCTTGGCTCTCTGTGAGAATTTCTTTTCTTTTCATTTGCTTCTCATATTGGATAAATGCAGAGTTCTAATTGTTATCACTAGAATTTCCTTGATAGATAGCAAATATTTCTGGAATTGTTTCTTGATCTGTTAATATATTATATCTAAGGGTGTATATTTTGGTAAAAAGTAGTAGAGCCTCTTATTTTTTGAATTTAGTTCCAGATTGTGGAGATTGGAGTATTTTGATTTATTGATGAGACCAAGTTTCTTTTTTGCTCTTTTTAATTAAGAAATGTGCTTTAGCTCTCAATTTTTTGAATTGAAGTAAATTTTCTAGTGTTGTGCTTTTATAAGACGTTGAAACCATGTTTACTATTTTTAATTGCTTCAGCAATTTCGACGTTCCACCAAGGGACAGGCTGTTTTGAGCAGAGTTTAGTCTTGCCTATTGTAGAAGTGACTGCTGTAATATCATTAAACTTGTTAACGATATCGTTTATCTCATTACATATGACGAACTCTGATAATGTATCCCAACATCCCAATTTGCAGAGTGTAGTTTCCATATCTGTGGAGGTGCGGTTTGAGCCTCTATCTTTATAATGATTGGAAAATAATTACTCTGATATGGTGTTAGAGTAGAGTCCACATAATGAGATGACAATTACTAAAAATATTCAATTTAAGGAGTTGAAACGAGTGGGAGAAAACTGAAGGTGTGAAAAAGATTTAACATAATCTGAAATAGAACTTATTTTCGTTAACGTCTTTAATATAAAGAGAACCCATAAGCCGAAAAAGAAAAACAATTATAAATTCAAAAATTACAATTCTAAAGTAGGAAACATTTTATTGACATTGATATTGGTGTAGCCTCATTAACTTTTTAATAAAAATTGCCACGCCACCATTGGAACAATTGATTCTGTTTTAGTAAAAACATATAATTTTTGTATGCAGAGTCATAAATACTCTATTTTTAAAAAAATCAAAAAAAATTTGAATCAACTTTTTTCGAAAATAAAAAATGACTTGATTTTGCCGCCATTTTGCATAAAACGGCAATGAGGGGGTGCAAAAAAAATTAGTCTATTTTTTTAAATAACTTTTTTGAAAAACGTTCCTAAAATAAACGAACAGAATTTAAACAAAAAAGGGATATAGGAACGAGAGGATCGTTTTTGTCAATTTTTGGAAATGTTAGTTCTTCAAAACTTCCAAAACTAAAATTGTCTTTTGATTTGTTTGGAACTTTGCACAGACAGGATTTGAAGTTCAGAAAATCTATTCAAAACATGGTTTTGAAAGAAAGTCTTACCAAAGAAATATCGAAAATCTTTTGATTAATCCGAAAATGAGCAAAAATATAAGTAGGTCTCAAAAAGTAAAATATTGTTCAAAATCATAAACCAGTTTATATTACAAATACAAACGTAGACTCTACCAGGTACAAAATGTTGGATCTGTTTAAAATAAGCAATTTTACATAACGTTCAATAACGTGGATATTTACTTTTATTTTATAACCATTTTGATTATTTGGTATACCTGTATATATTATAAGATAATGGTTAAAAATATTTACAATACAATATAGTACAATAAATGAATACATCCATAGAAAAACGAAATAAAAATACTGGGTGTTTAAAAAAATCAAACTGAAATCGGTCATTTTCAATTAGTATAAGACAGTTCTCTCGAAAATCTCAAAATGGAAAAAATAAAAAGCTGCCAATATAGCAAAAACATATTTTCGAGATTTCAAGTTACATAATTTTCTAAAAAACTCCAACATTTTTTAATTTCTTAATGCATACAGGGTGACTCATTAAGAATGAATACATATTCGGTAAACACCATTAATTAACCACCTTGTAAGTAACCAAAAACTATTTTAGTGTCTAAATTTGAAATAAATAAATTATATAAGAAAAGAAACAACATAAATAAAAATGAATATATCTTGGAAATCTAATTAAAATCATCAAACATACACCTCAAAACAAATACTCGGTATTTACAAGATGATACAAACTAAATATTAAATTAAGAATTAATTCCTCTAGTGTTTATTCCATTTCAATTTAGATAAGCCAACAATTTTCAAACTCATCCTGTATAATTAGGTAAGTGGAATGTTTCTAAATTAAAACAAAATAAATTTATACAAACTTTCAACATATTAAGGCACAAATATAATTAGAATCAAAGTTTATCAACCTAATCACCTAATTTTTAAAATCATTGAAAGTAATATCACTAATACGTAAATTGCCAAAATTTTTGATATCGTAACATTGACAAATGACAAATTATTGACATTTAAACCAACTTTGACAGCTGATATTATAGTTTAGATCAATAATACTTTGTAATTTTGCTGGTTAACTAAATGTTCATTTTTTGATAAGTGGCACTTTATAGTGAGTGTGTGAAAGTGGCACTAATAATGTAATTTTATTATTTTTTGATAGGTGAAACCAATATTGTCACTTTGACACATTGTTTGCCTAGGTAATAATTAACGAAGACTGATATTTACAAAAATGTGACTTTTTCCCAAAACATAATTTTTTTTATTAAAAATTAAATTAATCACTACAACAGTCTTCTTTTTATATAATTTTTTTTTTTCTAAAAAGTCACATCTTTGGTAAATTCGAGATTTCCTATAAAAAGAGATTGTTTATATAGTGAATCCCCAAAAAAAACCTAACAAAATTCGTTGCACATTTATTTACATTTAAATTTTTTTTTATCAAAGCCATCAAATTTTACAAATCAGCATTAGTTCTGTTCTAAAAGAATGGATAATATCGAAAGAAAAGACAAGAAAGACAATATTTCAAGTTCTCTATATCTCACAAAATTTTTGTTATAAATGGAACTGATAAGCGAAGTGAAATAAACGACAAATAAAGCGTTAGAAGGTTGAAAAATGGCATGAAATTATTACTGTCACAAAAAGTGACAACAGGTATTATTATATGAAAATGTGGCTGCCATTTTCTTTTATGCTGATTTGTCAAAATCAATTTAGTGACAAAATGGCAATAGTTGATACAAAGGAACTCAACAATTCAGTTAAAAATTTCGGAAAACAAAAATATATAAATAAAATTCTCTAGGTGATAAATAAGGCAGTAAAAGTGGACAATGACAAGTGAAAAATGATATGTGACAATTGAAAACCGACAGATAATAAGTGACAAATGAAAACTAACAAACGAGACCGAGAAAACCGATTTTCATGGGTACAAGAAGCCAAAAGCGATTCAAACTCCGATTTAATTCTTCGAATAGAGTTGAGCTTTTCGTTTCCGATTGGCCAGCATATCGTAAAATGGATTGTGACTGATACTTTGAGTAAGTCTATGCATCCACTCTCTCCTTTCGTCCTCGCTGCTCGCCGACATTCTATATACAGTGTGTTTGCCTTCGACCACTTTACCCTCCGAGTCCGTTTTGCACGCTTTGATAAATTCGGCGCCTCCGCTGGCATACAATTCGAAACAAAATTGTTTGTGACGGTCGTAGCACTCGCGTATCGAAATGTTTTCCAAGGGGATGATGCCCCGCGGCTCTTTGTCCGTCGTGTATTCGAAATAGTAGAGACAATTGTCGTTCAGGATGAACCACCGACGTTTCCACGATTTGTAGCGACCGCCCTGCTTCCACAACCATCCCTCTTTGTCGGGGTTGAAGAACGTGTGCATCAGGTCGTTGCCGTCGTCTTCGGGAATTTTGAAGGGCTCCGCTTTGATGCTGTCATAGAGGCTCTGAAAAAGCAAAAGAAAATTAGAATAGAGACCTCAAAATAGAATGTCACTTGTGTTGTACAAAAAAATTGAAAAGGGAAATTAGTTTAAATCATTGTATGTTATTCCAAAATATGTGAGGAATACTATCCAAGACCCTAATAACAATGACAATATTTTTAGTCAATACTACATCAATATAATATTTGTCTATCTTACATGATCAATAACATTGTCAATATTTTACATTACTGTATGTCTATTTTCTATGTGACCTCCCAAATGGTTCTAAAATTTCAAGTGATTATTGAAGAAAACATTGACGCAGACTACCATATCAACTTATTGTGAATATTCTTTCATTGTGCCGGTATTGATCTCCGAAAATACGGATTCACATCAATATTTTCATAAATAAAGACATTACACGGTCAATATTATTGTCAATGTTTTCAGATATTGATGTAATATTTTGACAGTCTGAATTTTATTTTCCTGAAATTAAATGGCACACACAGTACCACTTAAATCCTGTATTGAATGTACGTTGAACAAAACCCAATTAGATAAGCAAGTAGGAGAATTATATCCAATCGCACCGTGAAAACTACCTACAGATACTAGTTCAGAGTAAACTACAAGAAAGTTAAAATCTTTTATAGATTGTTTTAGTACGCCTAACAAAATTACTGCTAAAGAATTTGAAGATTTTTGTGAGAATGGGATTACACACACTTTAAATTCACCATGGTATGCTCAAGCAAATGGTCAAGTGGAGAAAGTTAATCAGACGATACTGCCACTAATCCAAGCAAGAATTAAAGATCCAGATACTGTCGTGATTGGTACACAAATTTCAGGAAAATTCTCAAAGATTCAAATACACCCGTTAATAAAACCACAAATTTAAGTCCTTTTATTTACTTTATGGATATATACTCAGATACGAAGAAGGGAGAATAAAAACATTTACTAAAGAGAGCAAATATCACTTAGCAAGGCTTCTACAAGAAGATGTAGGAGAAACGATACAAAAGGAACAACAAAAATGCAAAAAGAGGTATGACAAGTAATGTTCATTACAATGATTGTGATATTATTTTTATGATACTGTACCTCAATATATGGGTGAATTAACAAAACTGGCACATAAAAATAGAGGAACTATGGTGATAACTACAGTACTAAAACACAATACTATGATTTGCATACTAAATCAAGTATTATCAAAAAATATTTTTTGAAATGCACTCTCTCTTAATGTTCAAATGAAATATAGCAATTTTTATTTTTATTTGCCAAAAATAAGAGGTAAGTTGTTTGTGATCGTTTAATTTACGTTTTATTGTTGATTATTAAAAAAGGTTGTCATTAATTTTGTTCGTTGAATGTTTTGGTAATTCTTTTTTACTGTAATTTTATTTAATATATGAGTCTTTTGGGTCGAGTTGGTTTTAATAGAAGTGAGGGTATATACTTGTCAAAATTACCCTGAGTAACTTGTCAAATTTACAATATGTCAAAATCGGAAGTTTAAAACCTATTTGGGAATTTTTCAACAAAACTGTTTTATGTAACTGTCCGAGTCCCCAAATTAAGATACTGCACTGCGTTATCAGCAGATGATGCTACCATAGTTAGCAAAACGCGTTGATTTGGTGTTTAAATAGTTCAAGTTTCAGTCAGTTATGACAAACCAAACATTTTCGTCCTCAAAGTAATGTTTCAAGTATCAATAAAAATTATAGTTCTAGAACCTTATTTAAAATTCACAGTCTCTTAATTGGCATCTATAAAGAACAATTCAAATATTATGTAATAAAAAATATATTTTAAAATTGACATTAAACTTACTACTAACAACTCCCTGGGCAAATCTTGTCCTTGATTGATGCCCCGATTCATGGTAATAAATTGTTCGATCGTCGGTTTTTCTTTGACGCTAGGATTGTGCAAACTCGTATTGAGCATGATAATTGCGAAAGAAAGGACGTAGCAGGTATCGGAGTTTTCAAAAATGTTATTCTCGCCTTGACATTCGCAGTATCTTTTCGCGAAACATTCCATCATCCTGTCGATTTTTTGCGCTTCCCCTGGAAGACGAAAACTCCACAGAAATTGCCTGAAACAAGAAAAAATTATTAAAAATGATCTTAAGTAATAAACAAATAGTTGTTTTGTTACCTTAACGCTTGGACCAATATTAAATCCGTAAAATCGTGTAACTCAACAAAAGCTTGAAGTACTTGTTCGTTGAAATCGTTCTTCTCGCCCAAATAATCTCCAATCGCGGTCTTGTTCAATCCTTCACCTTTGTGTAAAAATTGAGCGACACTTTCCGGCGTATTTTGCAACAGTCCCTTTTCTATGAGGTACTCGATGCCCTTTTTCGGATCCATGTTAAATTTCTTTCTACCTATCGACATCATTTTGGTCTTGTTGCTGTTTTTGCCCTCCTCCCCTGAGTCGAGGGACTCCATCTCAGAGACAACCTCGCACAGATCATCTTTGAGTTGCTGCAACAACGGAAAAATACTCGTTAAACCAATTATACCAATAATAATAATAATAATAATAATAATAATAATAATAAAGTTATAACAAGTCACTTGACAGATTTACAGCAAGTCACTTGTCAAATTTACAACAACAAACAACTTGTCAATTTTAAAACAAATCACTTGTCAAATTTACAAGAAGTCACTTGTCAAATTTACAACAAACAACTTGTCAAATTACACGTGACTTGTCAATTTTACAACAAGTCACTCGTCAAATTTACAAGTCACTTGTCAAATTTCGCGTTACTTGTCAATTTTAAAACAAATCACTTGTCAAATTTACAAGATTTCACGAGTGAAATTTACAACAAACAACTTGTCAAATTACACGTAACTTGTCAATTTTCAACAAGTTCCTTGACAAATTACAAGTCATTTGTCAATTTTTCAACAAATCACTTGTCAAATTTACAACAACAAACAACTTGTCAAATTACACGTGACTTGTCAATTTTACAACAAGTTCCTTGACAAATTTACAAGTCATTTGTCACATTTACAAGTCACTCGTCAAATTTATAACAAACAACTTGTCAAATTACACGTGTCTTGTCACATTTACAACAAATCACTTGTTAAATTTACAACAAGTCACTCGTAAAATTTACAACAAGTCACTTGTCAAAATTACAACATTTGTGAAAAATACTATTTTAGATTAGAAAACATATATTAATTTTGGTAAAATATTTTGACACAATTTCAAAATTAT
Organism: Hermaeophaga mercurialis; assembly: GCA_951812935.1. Lineage (NCBI taxonomy): Eukaryota > Metazoa > Arthropoda > Insecta > Coleoptera > Chrysomelidae > Hermaeophaga > Hermaeophaga mercurialis. Next base: position 8,421,494 of record OX638366.1, read on the forward strand.
TCTAATTATATAAAAATACTGTTTTTATATTAATAAAAATCATTATTTGGAAGCTGCATATTTGTGGTATTTAGAATTTGCAAAAAAGAGATTGAAATTAAGAATAATTGTTTTTATTAATTCATGAAATGACGTCAAAACATCAATAACAAAATGAACAAACCAACAAATAATAATCGAATTGTTTACTGAATATTTCATTAGAGTTAGGAATAATTTACAGTCACTCCTAACATGATCTCAAATATATCGTTACAGGGTAATACAATAAATAAATTGAACTATAAAATCTATAGATAATATAGTAAATAAAAATAATAGAATACATTTTTTTCTCAGAGTAGAATTCCAATTGTATTTAATATTTTTTTAAATAAAACAAATGATTTGTTGAACAATCCGAAAACCGTTATATAATTTCATCAGCTACAGGATGTTTCAAAATTCTAAGGTGGAAGAGAGCTCTATTGAATTGATTCACCCTGTATTTAATTCACGAATGACAATCTAATAAATTGCAATAAATATAAATAAAATAGTCACACGTGCAAATAATTACTTAGAACGCTGACAATAAATTTACCTCTACTGTTACAAGATAAATATTTAATTGTGTTTGAATTATTCACCGGAATTCAGATTGTTATTTTAGTTATTTCCCCTAATTACAGTTATGAATTTACTTTTGTATTAAAATTTATGATTGCAAAAACGAAAATGTAAAAATAGGACTGAAATATATTACACAATTAGTGTTGAAAGTGATATATTTCACACTAGTGTAAAAAATGGAATTTGCAATTATTTTTCCTACAAACATCAAGTTTTAAGTGTTCAAGTAAGAATGACGTATTATTATACTGGGTGTTTCTAAATGATGTAAAATTGAAAAACTTAGTTAATGTAACTTGCAACTTATTTAAATTATGAAATAAAAGTTGTTAAGCTAAAACTAATTTTAAACTGTTTTATTATTATTATAATAAAAATGTAACATATTTTTGATTAATGATTACACGACAAAATTTTTGGGTTATGAAATCATGTTAAAAGTTCAAAAATTCTGAATAATTCGTTCAAATTAATAAGAATGATGATTTTTGTATTTTTTTCATCTATAAACAAAAATTTAAACATTTATGCAATGTTTAACAAAAATTTAAATATTTATGCAATGTTTAACATATTTTTATAGCTTAATTGTATGGTAACATTTCCTTTCATGTCTGGCCACATCTTTTATCATTTCTTGTCAAAACAAGATAACGGTTAATGCTTCAATAACCTCAACTACCCCGATAAATTCTATTTTTTTTTCCTTTGAGTTTAATAATATTTTTTTATTATTAATACCAAGTATAAAAATAATACCGATCTAAAAATAAATCAATTCGAATCAAAACTATCCGATAAAATTCCTAAAATAAGTACAAATGTTTTCTCTTCTTTGGCCAGTTGGTTAATAAAATAATTTCTATTAAACAAAAAAAAAAATGAAACTTAAAATGATAATTTTATGGTAAAAATAAACATTATTTATTTTACTAGCATGATGGGTAAATCCTACTTTTTCATATTAGAAAAATATTTATATTACCAAATGTTATTTACTTGATTTAATATCTTCAGTGAATTTCTAGAAATAGCTTATTTTCATCTAATTTAAATTTTAATCAAGCAGAGAAAGCACATAAAAAATTTAAGCGCACAAGTTAAGTATCGTTTATTATACGTACACCAAGTAGTAAGTATAAAACGGCAAATATTTGCAAATCTCTTACGTAGATGTTTAATATTAGTTTAATCCATTTACATATTTATTATTATTTGATGTTGGTGTTAATAATTATTAATGAAGTACCAGTAAAAAATTCTTACAAAATAAAAAACATGATAAAAAAAATTGTAATATATCCAGTTATTTTAGAAACACTCAATATATAAAATTTGCCAAATAATATTATGAGAGTTTCGAGTTATTAATTTATCTTGTTTTCATCGAAATACATGAATAATACTAACTCATTATTAATAAAATTGTTAAGGGGGAAGATGTAATATACACACTTATTTTGGTAACACTCAATATATAATATTTACCAAATTATATTATTTAATTATCTTGGTTTCAACGAAATCCATAAATAATGCTAACTCATAATTAATAAAATTATAAAGGGGAAGATGTAATGACACATTTATTTTAGTTACACTCTCTACAGGGTGATCAACGTTTACTCCGATTTTGATATATCCGTTATCTTGAGAAATAGGAAAGATTGTTTTAAATAAAAGTTATAGACAGAGTCAAACTTCACATTTTAAATTATTTCGTAATATAATATTTTATCATTATATTTATTAATTTTTTTTCAAACTTGACGAACATTTCTTATTTTTATAGATTACTAAATTTAAAATGTCTTTAGAGATAATTTATTTTAATTTAAAGAATTTTCCTTAATTTTTTAAAAACATTGCAACATTTTACTTAAACAACAGAATTTAACTTGATTTTGATTTTTTTAAATTAACAACTTTTTTATTTTTTTATAGATTACTTCATTTTTTTCAAAATGAATAAATTTTGACTTTAGCATTTTTTTCTTAAATTCACCCATTTCCTCATCTTTTTGCATAATTTTCATTAAAATCATTGAATTATACCCCACTTTAATGGCTTTTCCTTGAAATTAATCGAATTTTCTTAATTTGCACAGATACATTTTCCTGTCCATGTCCAAATTTTAAGCGATTTTAACTTTTTCTTTTCACAGAATTTTTTTTAAAATGCCCCATTTTGGTGACTTTTCCTTAGTTAAACCGGACTTTCCTTATTTTTATAAAATGTTATAGAATTTTCTCTAAAATGCACAAATTAAAACCGTTTTAGCGACACTTTTTTTTATAAAAATGAAAAAGTTTCCTTCATTTTTAAAGAACAATGCAAAATTTTTCTTGAACAACCGAATTTATCAAGATTTTAATTTTTTTTAAATCGTCGGATTTTCCTTTTTTTACAGATTTACGAAATTTTACCGGATTTTCCTTATTTTTGTAAAATGCTAGAAAATTTACTCTAAAATAAGCGAATCCAAACCGATTTTATTAATGACAATTTCTGAAAATTTATTAATTTTCTTTATTTTTTAGAGAGTATTGCAAAATTTTCTTTAAATTTAAGTCGATTTTTTTTAAATAGCCTGTTTTTATTATTTCTCACAGAATATCACGAAATTATATTCAAATAGCCGAGATTTTAATTGATTTTAGCAACTTTTCTTTAAATTTTCCAAATATTCTTTTTAGATTGCAGGAGTTTCTTTTACATGAACGAATTTTACTTGATTTTTCAACTTTATTCTTAAGATGGTCGGATTTTCTTTGTTTTTAAAGAATAAAACATAATTTTCTATAAATAGTCGAAATTTTAATTGATTTTAGCAGTTTTCCCATAAATTTTCTTTATTTTTTTAAATATTTTTCTATAAAATAACCGAACTTTTGATTGATTTTAGCGAATTTTCCATAATTCACTAAATTTTCATTATTTTTCTAGAATACCACAGAATTTTCTTATATTTAGTTAATTTTCTCCAAAATGTTTAAACTTTTATTGATTTTAGCAACTTTTCCATACATTTAACGAATTTCTTGATTTTTTTTAAAGTTACGAATTTTTCTTATTTTTTTTTTATAAATGTGTCTACAGCGTGATCAACTTATACTCCGAAGTTTATTATCTCCGTTATCTTGAGAAATAGGAAAGAATGTTTTAAATAAAAGTTATAGACAGAGTTAAACTTCACATTTTAAAATTATTTCGTAATATACAGGGTTTCTCATAAGGTCACAGCATATCAAAGTTATGTTTTTTTTAATGGAATACCCCGTATTTTTTTACATTTTTTATAATTTAAACGATGTATCACACTTCATGTCTGTTATGTTTATTAAAGGATCTACAGCCACATGAAAATCACATTACGAAATAATTTTAAAATGTGAAGCTTGACTCTGTCTATAACTTTTATTTAAAACAATCTTTCCTATTTCTCAAGATAACGGAGATATCAAACTTCGGGTTATAAGTTGATCACCCTCTATATAAAATTTATCTTGTTTTCAACGAAATCTATAAATAATTCCAATTGCTGTTCGTTGTCAAAAATTTTCAACCATCTCTCTTAAGTGAACAATTAATATCGCCCTAAAAAAGGCATCTTTCGGGGAAACATAAAATTCATAATTTTAACAATTGTAGATAACTTTCTTAAGAAAACAAGAAGAATTTAGTTTAGTACAACGGATAAAAATTCAAAAAAATGTATTCCCAAAATCCGAAAAGTTATGTCGACATACTAAATCATAATTTACTATTTCTAATTATTTCTATATCCAATTTGTGAACAGTTAAATCGAAATAGTTTGTTGCATTACACTGAATTTTTGAATATAATCTCATGGTGATTTTTGGTAGTTTCAGGGGTTTTCCCAATGAAACACGCTTAATATTGATTCAACACAAAAAATGACAAAACAAAGCACTACTTATTGGAAATATAAGTATTGTATTGGTGAAATTTTGCTCTATTTAAATACAGACTAGATTAAATAGTAATTAATTAAATACAATTGTATTAAATAAAAATTCAGATTAAAAAGTGTGCACCTACTTAGAAATCAACACAATGCTATCGATTATACAAAGTAAATAAATAATGATAAGTTTGGTAATTGTATTATTTAGAAGTCGGGCTTCAGTTCAATTATTGATGAAAAAAAAATAATCGTAGGGGTACTTTCTGCAATTTTCACTGCCCTTTACCTGAGTTTTGTGGTCCATTTAAAGTGGATTACTCTACTCCTTTTTCTGGTTAATGCTGTTTATGTCTCTTTGCTCTGTTTACCACTTACCGCCTAATTCCTTCTAATATTGGTTGATTTTTTTTATCTCCTTCACCTCCAGCTACTTTATATCTTACTTAGTCTTCCCCTTTTAGTTTTTGGCTTCCTCTTGTTCTGGATTTTGCCGGGCTCCAGTTCTTTGTTCTTCTTATTATCGATTCCTTTTTCTCTTCTTCCATATCATCAAAATCTTTTTGCCTTTATGTGTTTTGCTATATCTTTCCATAACGCTATTTATTTCATTTTTCCACAACATTCGTCATTTATTTTCGTTTATTTTATTTGGTCCTAGGATTTTCTTTAATGTCTTTCTTTCCAATATTCTTTTCTTTTTGTGATAGGCAAGTAATTTCCGTTTTCCTCTCGTGTTCTGTTTAGTTGTTTTCCCTTTTTTTTTAATTTTGTTGTGATCTGTTTTCATCATTACACCAATTATTTATACTCTGCTGTTCCGTTTTGATTTCCATTTTCTTTGCCGATATTCATTCTATTAGTTTTCATTTTTGTGAGCTTCCTCTCGTTTACATTTCATCCCAATTCCTCCTCTCTTCAATGATGATTCTATTATATCCGACTTTAACTCGCTTTTCCTTGATCTTTCTTCGCGCGCTTTTTCTCTTCCTTTCTTCTTCTTTATTTCCATTAGATCTTCCTTGATATAAATTCTTTCTGACTGTAAGTTTCTTAATTTTGATTTATTTTTAATGATTTCTATTTTATCCTTCATGTTTAATGATATTAAGAAGAAAATAAATAATTCTGTTAGCACAGAGTCGTATTTAAAATATTGCACGAAGGATCTATAATCTGTATTTATTGTTTAATCATTATTAAATAACAAACTAAAGTACTGTACTTTAATTTTATGGCCCTGTTAGTTTCAGAAAACGAATTACTTGTGTTAGTTTGAAGAATTAATTAACTATAAGATTAAAATCATTACCTTAACACATTATGAGCGGGGCAGGTATTTGTACCCGTTGCGAGGACTGCCACTTATAAGCGGGGCAGGTACTAGAACTCGTTTAAAATAAGTAATTTTAAGTTAATTATTGTGGTTTGTATATTAGCCTTATGATAATAGGTATATAATGTCTCGTCAGAATGTTTATTTTTCATTTACACAGGTCTTATAATATTTTGTTTCCGACTTTTCATTTAGTTTAAATTCATAAAGCCACAAGAGTTCGTTGAGTTTGCATTCTCAGAACAACTCTTATTTTTGTAATACTTTTTAAAGCGGTATAAATTTATTTAACTTTTGTTATTCAAAGACAATGGATTCTAATAGTGATAGTGATGTATATGCAGATGACTTGTCGCAGATTTCAAGTGACGCGGAATTTCCTGATTTAGATGGTGAAAGTGACGAGGAATTATTTCAACCTAGAAGAAATCGAGTTTTGCCAATACCATCATCTAGCGACTCCGAAGACAGTGATGACGAAGTGCTTGATTGGTCAACAACTGATAATGTACCAATTATTCAACAATTCCTAGGACAAGGTGGAGTTTTTGTAATGCCAGATAATTCAGAAAGTGTAATAGATGTGGTTAAGCTATTTATTGGAGATGACTTATTTGAATATATGGCAACGGAAACCAATCGGTATCGCGAACAAAACCCAGATGCATTTCGAGTCAGAGCAAAATCTGTGAAGTGGAAGGATGTGAATGTGGTAGATTTAAAAAAAATGCTAGGACTACTTCTCCTAATGGGACAAGTTCGTAAAGATACAAGAGACGAATATTGGTCTACAGATAAAACTATCCAAACTCCAATTTTCGCGGAAGTAATGAGCAGGGATAGATTTAGACAGATATGGTATGCGTGGCATTTCTCCAATAATGATGACAGAGATGACAGAGATCGCCTGAAAAAAATCCGACCGATTATATCTTACTTCTTACCTAAATTTCAGGAGGTTTATAAGCCAGAGAGAGAGTTATCACTGGATGAGAGCATCATGCCATGGAGGGGCCGTTTGTCATTTAAAGTTTATAATGCATCAAAAATTATAAAGTATGGTTTACTTATAAGAATGGTGTGTGAAGCTAAAACGGGATACATTTGTAATTTTCGCATGTACTGTGGTGAAGGAAGTCGTTTGCAAGAAACAATTTTAAATCTGCTTGAACCCTATTCCAACTTATGGCATCACATATACATGGACAATTATTACAATAGTGTTGCCACTTGTGAATTACTTTTACAGAATAGTTTTCGGACTTGCGGCACTATTCGGGTAAACAGAGGGCTTCCCAGTTGTTTGAAAAATTCTGACCTAGCAAGGGGGGAATCTACATTTCGTCGCCGCCAAAATATTTTATTACAATGTTGGCAATCAAAAAGAACAGTCCGAATGATTTCAACTATACATTCAGCTGACATTGCGGAAAGCCATAATATTGACTGGGCAACAAAACAAAGAATTTGGAAGCCAATATGCGTGATTGATTATAATAAATACATGAAAGGTGTTGATCGCGCTGACCAATACTTATCGTATTACTCGATTGTGCGTCGTACCAAAAAATGGACGAAACGAGCTGTTATGTTTTTTATCAATTGTGCGTTATTTAATGCATTTAGAGTTTTTCAAGTATTAAATCCACATTCAAAAAAAAAGTATAAGGTGTTTTTACATGATGTGGCAAAGGAATGGATTAGCGAAGCTCTTCCTGGCAATACAGATGATCCAGATGATACATCGGCTACGTCCAGCAGAAGTGATCCTCCAGGGAGGTTATCAAAAGATCCCCAAAGGCATAAATTGGTTAAAATTACCACTGGTGGAACAAAATTGAAACCTCAAAGACAGTGTCGCGTATGTGCCGCACATAAAAAAAAAAGTTTAACGTGTTATATGTGTGAATTTTGTAAAGTTTCGCTGCATCGGAGAGATTGTTTCTTCAAATATCACACTCAAGAAAAATATTAGGAACTAGCCTTGACTACACCAAACTTTATAAACTAGTATATTGTCCTGTATATATATATCCTATAAAATAAAACGTTAACGGCGATATATATATATATATATATATATATATATACATATATATATATTGTATATACATTTGTAACTATTTTAGGATTTAACTAAACTGTATATTTGGTTTCATACTTTTTTTTACATAAGTGTATATTATCGGACTATTTTATTATGCGTCCGTTGAATTGGGAACAACGGCCTATAAATCTAATGGCTTTATATTTTTGAAATGTTTATTATATTGTTTTTTTGTATAATTTTGTTCATAAGAAATTCGACAGTAATATTGTATTTTTATAAAACAAGTGAGTCCTCCATAATCTCACGAATTTCTGAAATATGCTTATCAAATATAAAAATATAAATTAATGTATATAAAATATAGTTCCACATAAGACCCATTACCAAATTTAGCAAAAATCTAACCATTACTTTTACGTCTATCAAGTTTATTTTCACACGCATATATTTTGCTTAGCTGGCAAATTGGCCCGCTACGCAGCACTGTTCGATATCCTGAGCTAGCCGCTCATAATGTGTTAATAGTTTAAACAATAAGACTTTATTTCACTTAATATATTATTTACTATTCTAGTTATATTTACATTTAATGAATATTAAAAATAATATTTTTGTTACCTGAAAATCTTCCTTCATACTTTATCCAGGTTCAGGACTGGCAATTTATAACATTATTTATTTTAAGGATTTTTACAAAAAGATAACCATCTATTAGCGTGTTTAAAGATTTCTTGTGCTTCAAATATGAGCTTGTCAAAAAAATATTTACAAAATATACAAATATGAGCTTAAAATACAAGGTGCCCGAGAAAATAATGCGCATATTTATGGATGAGGTATAAAAACGTATGCAGAATAAAAATGTCTTACAATTTTTTTTTTCTTAAAGTTAGCCGTTTTAAAGAATTAAATATTAGTATTTTACATCTATCCAAATATGATTTATCGAAAAGCAACTAAAGCCAGCAACACCGCGTCACTTAAATAATTGATAATAAACAATAGTTTTTTAAAAGTTCTAAAAATAAGTTCTTATTTTAATACACCTGGATATTTAGAATGGTTGATTACAGAGGATGTAGAAGAATGAAAAATGTATACACATCGAATGATTTCTAATATAATTTTTTTTTAGGTAACACATTACACGTCTCGTGATATACTTCATTTGAATAAAATTCCATTTTTCACTAAATTATTGAAACTACTTTATCAAACGATAAAATTAAAATGGTTAAACGATCCGAATCATCTTCAAACTAACACAATTTTATGATTCTTCAGGTAGATATTCCTTGGTTACATGACACATATTTTTATTAAAAGTGTAAGATATAAATTTTCGAGTAGATGTTTAAAGTGGATTTTTGTGTAAACTAATGATGTTAAAAAAAAATGTATTAGAATATTTTGTTGCAAATGACACGTTCTAAACAACATTTAAAAATATGCATTATTTTCGCGGACCCCCTGTATAATTAAATATACAAAAGTACATATATTTTGTTCACTTAAGTTAAATGTAGAATGTAAATATTTTAAAGAAATTATTTTCTTGGATCAAAATTGATGCTCAAGGTATTAGTATGGATCCAAACAGATCTAAAATAATTCGAGATTCGATTAGACCTCAAAATAAGAAAACATTAAAAGGATTTCTGGGAATGATTCAATATTTAACTCCTGGTTTAATAATACACGATATTCTATTATTGGAATTACTTAAAACATGGGCTAAATGGAGATGGAATGAAATTAAATAGTAACATTTGTGAAAACCATAGTAAGAAAATAGATGATAAAAAAATGTAGGAAAACTATATAAGTAAAAATAATTTACAAATAGTGAAAGAATTAATAAAATATTGTTCAACAGATCAACTTATTCCAAAATCTATTACAAGTGATTGATTATTTATTAAATCTTATTTTATTTTATTTTTAATTTATTGCCAATCTATTAAATAATAAAGATTATTTTTTTCTCAAAGTATTTAACATTATATTCATGTAGGAAAACTATCACAAAAAATATTATTCATGTCAATCAAAATATAGAAAGAAAACTAGAACAGATTCTACAAAAAATGTCCAAAAGATGAACAGCAAAATAGAACAGAATAGATTAAACATGCATGAAAATATGCAGAAGGCAAACGAGAAAATGGAAAAGAACAACCAAGAAATGAAGAAAGAAATAAGAGATGATTCAAAGAAAATAGAAATCATAAAAAAACGATGAAAAATAATAAAGAAAGAGAGCTCAAGAAAAATTAGAAGGAAAAATACCAATGGGAATAATAGCAAGTCAAGAAGTAGTAAAAGAAAACTTATAAGCAGGTGCTAAATTTAAACAGGAAAGTAGAAGAAATTAGAAATATAAACTCAGATTAACAGTGAAGTGAACACCAAGAATTACAACAGTTTAATTTATTTATTTATTTATTCTTCTATTTCTTTTGGTTCATCTGTGAAAACATTTATTGCTTGTATAACCAAATTAATTCTCTTTCTGTATCAATTCTACAATGTGACTCTTTTCTAAATCATCTTATTTGCATTCATTTTTTTTGTTTACTTCCTTGAGTATCTTGTTTTTTTATATTAGTCCCATTAGCTCATCTTTGAAGTGTTCCGCTTTTATTTGATGTACGTCGTCCTTAATTTCCTTCTAATCATTTTTCATATCTTTCATGTTTATTATGATTAGATCCAACTTTTGTTCTTCCTCTTCTTTCTATTTTTTAATTGGAGTGGTCTCTATCTTTTCGCTTGGTCAAATAATCCCCGTATTGATAAAATATATAATTTTTCGTTTATGTATAAATAAATTAAAAACCCCTTCCCCTACCTTGTATCGCCTGTATTATATTATAATAAATTTTTGGAGCCGATTAGTTTTAAATAATTACCGTAAGTAATTTTTTTAATTATGATTTACAGAACTCTTAAAAAATATCTCAGATCTCCTTAAAGCCGACAAAATAATACAAATTTGTTTAAAATCATCATAACCCCGGATATCCTAAAAAAACCGTTTCAAGTTCAAAACAAACATAATGGCGCAAGATCTTTTTAATCTTTTTCAACACTTGCTGGTAGTCTGTTAGATTTATGATAAACATTAAAAAAAGAATGAGTAAAGACACTGCACTCCATAGTACCCGACTACTTTACCGTCTAATGCGTTTAAACTAAATATAGATTTAGCTATTTATAACTAAATATAAAAGTGGCTGCAGCCTCGTGACGTTATTGGCCAATCAACTTTTTAACTTCGTTTAGTCACGTTCTTTTATGCATCAAATGCTTCTGCACAGGGTCAATTCCCTTGTACTTTTATTAAAACATTAAATATATACAATAGAATCAATATTTTTGAATTATATTGGATACGAAATGATTTTTGTCAGTGTATTTTTAATTGTTTGTAAAATTTCAAAAAAATACTTATTTGGCGAATTTCATCAAAAATCTTTAAATATTAGACAATAAACGTTTTTTGGTAAACAACATATTTAAAATGTTAATTATACTAATAAAATAAATATTTGATTTATATTAATAAATATCTCATGTTTGAGTCAAAAAAGCATCAATTTGATAAAAACAATTTATTTTATTAAAACATTTCCATAAATTATGAAAAAATTTTAATTCTATTTTTTTCAAAAATTAATATATAATAAAGTTTAAAAATATGGAAATATTTTGTTCTAGCAATTTTAGAAAAAAAAAATAATTTTGGTAAATAAAAACCTCGGTTTTATTCAATTCTTTTAGGTGAATTTCATCAAAAATCTTTTGTATATTTAAATATCGGTAAACAAAATATTTAAAATATCAAAGAATTATATTAATAAAATAAATATTTGAATTATATTAATAAATATCTCATATTTGACTCAAAAAAAGCATTAATTTGATAAAAAAACTTTTTTTTATTAAACATTTCCAGAAATTATGAAAAAAATTTGAACTCTATTTTTTCAAAAATAAATAAATATCAATAAAGTTTAAAAATATGGAAATATTTTCTGTTCTAGCAATTTTAGAAAAAAAAAATAATAATTTTAGGTGAATTTCATCAAAAATCTTAATTATTAAATAAATAAATAAAGTATAAAAATGTTATTTATAAATAATTTAATAAAAAATATATTTTTTTATTAAACATTTTCAGAGGTTATGGAAAAATATAGAATTCAAAAATTTTTAAAATAAAAATAAATCAAGTTTAAAAAATATGGAACTATTTTCATTCCTGGCAACTTTATAAAAAAAAAAACAATTTTGGTAAATAGTAACTATGATTTTATTCAATTAATGAAAAATATATTTGGCGAATTTCACCAAAAATATTAAATATTATTAAAGATTGGAAATCATTTTTTTTGTAAACACAATATGTAAAATATTTAAGAATTATAATTTAAAAAAAATATGTTTGTTTATTAAACATTTGCAAAGATTATGGAAGAAGTTTGAACGCAAATAAATATTCACCAAGTTTAAAAATAAGGAAATATTTTTTCCTTACAATTCTAGAAAAAAAAAATATTTTTGGCAAATAAAAACCACGATTTTATTAAATTAATGAAAGTCAGTATTAACAGATTTTGTTATTACAAAACAAAATATTTAATAGTATCCAATCTGTACAAAAATATCGCTATACAGTATGTCCCTAAATACTAAACGTACATCCTTTACAATTAAATGCGATTACAATGAAAAACATCGAAAGCCACTTAAAGCGTACTATTCTGAGACATTGAATATCAAACATATTTAAAGCAAAACAAAAACAAAATCTAAATAATTAATACCAAAAATTTCACAACATAAACATCAACAATCATGCATTGTTTAATAACAGAAACAATGTAGTCGCAATATTAAAAAAATGAACCATCCAGTACATATTTCAATATTTATATGTCAAAAGATATAGGGTGTTTTGTTTCAAAATTATTTTGACACTGACGGTTGCTGCACATTAAAACATGAAAAAAGATTATTAGTGACACACCTTGTAGGGTAAATAATTATTTTTTGTATTCTTTAAACACAAACTAATTTTTCTAATACTACGACTTTCATGAAACAATTAACACAAAATAGAAAAAAAAAAAGGTTCAAGCAAAGGCGATAAAATATCGAGCAAAACTCTTTAAACAAAAACATGTTTCAAATAAAGTGCCAAATCTCTTACCCCGTTGGAACAAGGACAGCAAGATTGAAGGATATTGTGAACAACAAAAGAAGCGCACACACGGACACACGAATACATGGAAGAAGAGGGATAAAACCAGTACTATGGAAAAAATAAATGAAAACACACTAAAGACGCTTCTTAGACGGGCACAAAGTTAAAAAAAAAAACAGACACAAGTTAAAGAGAAATTATTTCTAACTACATTTAAAGTAAAAAAAAATCGGTTGTAGTGTCTCGAATATTAGATACCGACTGGTGTTTCATTTTGTATTAGAATAGAACGTGCTAATTGGATTATATAAGACGTACGGTGATAAGCATTTGTCAGTTTTTGCTCTGCAGACTAACGGCGTGATTAAGAGTTGGGACTTTTTTTTTTTTCAGAAAAAATACATTCTTTAGTCATGATTTCATAGGGCCTCATCCTTTCGTTAAAAATATAAAATAACTGAATTTATAAGAGCACTAAAAAGGAGCCTAAAAATGGACCTAAAAAATAAGAGCCACAGAAAAAAAAGATAAATATAGAAAAAGTCAAATGAAAAAGGAGCCAAAAATACAAAAATAGATGGAAATCGGTATTTGGGGAATTTGTTAATAACATTTATTTTTTTGGCTCATTTTTCGTGGTTAAATTAGGTTAGGTTAGGTTAGGGTTAGTTAAAGTAAAGTTAGGACTGGTTTGGTTCGGTTAGTGTAAGTCAGGTTAGGTTATATGAATTTAGGTTAGGTTATGCCTGGTTTGCTTTGGTTAGATTAGGTTAGGTTAGATTAAAATAAGTAAAAGGTTAGATTTGATTAGGATAATTAAATTTGTATTTTCTTTTTTTTGGCTCTATTTTTTTGACTCTTATTTTTTGGTTACTTTTTAGTACAATCAATGTAACACTGATGAAATTTTAGAAAACATGTGATTATTTCCCAATATAAAATCAATAAATATGATAAATTATAACAAATTTGCGAACAAATTTAGAACAATTTTCAGAATCCACCTAAAGTTCAGAAGTTCATGTATATGAAATATAATGCAATTTTATTATAAATCTTAATTATATATTAATTTTTGGCGTATGGTCTAATTTCAGCAATCACCGTTTAATTCCACTTAGAATTTAATTATTAAGTCTAGCATCAAATGAAGTTATTCATTTTCATTTGAATTAATTTTATTGTAAATAATGTTTTGGAAATCAATTTGATCTTAAAAAAGGGCAAATTATGTAATTTATATTACTATTAAATTATGAAACCTACTTGTATTGATTAAAACTTAAAAAATCTTTATTATCAATAACCTATAATTTTCAACAAAAATTAAAAAGGAGTCAAAAAATGGAGCTAAAAAATATAATCCAAAGAAAAAAGGAGCTAAATATAAAAAAGCCAACAGAAAAAGGATTCAAAAATACAAAACTAGATGAAAATTAGCATTTATGAAATTATCTAAAAATATTTATCTTTTTGGCTCTTCTTTAGTAGTTAGATTAGGTTAATTAAATTTGTTTTTTGTCAATTAATTTTTGGTTCTTTTTTAGCACAATCAAAATTTAAAAAAATACGTGAATACTTTCCAGTTTCAAATCAATAAATATAATAAGGATTCTAGATTATAAAATAAATTATTATTATGATCAAGTTTTACATAAATAATAACAAATTTGGAACCTTTTTCGAAATGAACCACAAGTTCACGAGTTCAGATATATGAAAGTTAAGGCAAATTAATAATAAATCTTAATTACATATTCATTTTTGGCATATGGTCCAATTTCAGTAATCAGTGTTTAAATTCAACTTAGAATTTAAAGATTAAGTCTTACATCATATGAAGTTATTAAGTTTTATTTTTTAAATTTTATTGTAAATAATGTTTTGGAAATCAATTTAATCTTAAAAAGCTCTAATTACATTATTTATGTCATTATAAAATAATGTAATTATAAATAGCAGCAAATTTAATAGAAATTAGTAAAATTTACAACAATCGAACACGTTTCCATAAAATTATTAGTTTATTTAAAATATGACTGTAAATTATGTATTCCAGATTAAAAAATAAAGTATAAATATTTATCTGATATAATTATTTAATGTTTTATTGTTTTTGTCAATAATCACTAATTTTCAACAAAAATTGAAAAGGCTCGCCTTTTCGTTAAAAATATACAATAATGGAAGTTATAGGGGCACTATAAAGCATCCAAAAAATGAAGCTAAATATAAAAAATCGAAAAATTCTAGTCTCTGGTTTCTCACAATCATTTATTATTTAAAGTTTCGTTTATACCCTATTTACAAATATTGTTGAAAAAACTGTAGAAAACATAAAAAAAGTGGAGACAGTATTTATGATTTAATGAAAAACGACGAATATATTAAAACATATTAAATAAAGCATTGTGAGAAAATAGAAAATTCCAATTTTTCCATCTTTCCTCCTTCTTTTGAAATTTTGGAAAATTTTTGTTTTTATACAATGATAGTTTATGGAAATTTAGTGTCGTAAATTTAGATTTAAAATTACTTTCTTGATATTAAATTTGTTTAAATCAATCTTTTGTAAAGAAATAATGTAAAACATTTTAAATCAACCTAAAATTTATTTATTTGTTGTTTATTTTTAATATCCTCTTTTCTTTTAATTTTTGGTGTTCAATTCAAATTTAATTTCTTTAAATAAATGTTTTTATTAATTTCTCTCAGTATATGTAAATGTGATTAATACAGGGCATTTTTAAAAAAAATATACAGTGTCTCAAAAAATAACACATTATAAAAAATTAAATATATTATACATAGAATCCGAAATACACTAAGTGTTCATAATAATAATTCGTATATCTAATAATAAAACAGATATCGAATAATTACGTGCTAATGGGACACCCAGTATACTTACAAAATTGTCTAAAAAATAAACAATGTATTCAACTCAATGGGATTAAATTATTTAGCAACCTCAGGTGTTCCACAAGGTTCCTATTTGTATCTTTTACTATTATAAATGTCCAATACGACGTCACCATTGTTTTTATTTATTTATTTAGTTTTAACTTTATTATCGATGCATATTTTTTATTTCATGCAATATTAATTTGAGAGTTTTTGCCAAATCAATAACAGTAATTGTTAATTATATTCAAATGTGATTAAAAAATAATAAATATTAATAATCCGCCTAATTCATTGTTTTATAAACAAGCTCGTTTTTATTTAAAAAAAAAAGGGACAATTTATTTGTTTTGGTTTCTTTTCCAAAAAAAAAAACGTAATACTTGGTAATCTACTTTCAATAAACCATCTTTATTTTTTAACAAATATTAGTTTTCTCAATTTTGGTGATAAGAATATACAGAAATCTTTGATTTTAAAATGCAAATCTTAGAATGTATTATCAATTAAAAACAGGACAACGACTTGTTCTTAGAACGGCGATTTTATTTTAAATAGTATTATTTATTATTAAAAAAAACAAAAAGGTCACATTTAGATTATTTTTCATTTTATTAATGCGAAATAAATTGTTTATTATTAATTATTAATCATGATTTTTAAGAAATGTTTTTATAAATAATAAATTTGTTTTTTGTTTGTCAAAACTAGTCTATCCAAATATTTATTGCAAGATGTACTGAAAAGCATTCAATTATTTATAGTCTTATTGATTTATTAACAATAAATAATAGAAAATGATTAGTTTAACACGTTTAGTGAATGTGATAAAATTGAAAAGAGCGACATGTAACTTTTAATAAGTGATATTTTTCTAGTGCTATAAGTGTGACTATTATGAAATAGATAATTTTCTTTAAAAATTTCTAAAAATTAATTAAAAAAAGTTATTTATATCTAAGAACAAAGGATCATAAAATGTAAATAATTATTTCTGAGTTACTAGAATTAGTAATTTCATACCCTCAATGAATGCAACTAATTTTATTAACTAGTAGAACAAGAAGTTGGTATCAGTAGGACAAGAAGTTGGTTTTAGTAGAAGTGATTTCAATAAATAAAAGAATTTATTTTAGGAATCACTAGAACAAGTCATTTTATATGGTTCCTAAAACTATAGAAAAAGTGGTTATTTTATGGAATTAACCCATGTCCATAAATTGATAAACTAGTAGGACAAGAAGTTGGTATCGGTAGAACAAGAAATTGGTATTAATAGAAGTGATATCAATAAATAAATAAATAAATAAAAGAACTTGTTTTACTGTGAATAGAATAAATAATTTTATATGTTTCTAGTAAAAAATAATAAAAGTAGTGATTTCATGGCCTAACATTTTTGACTAAATTTATGAACTATTAGGACAAGAATTTGAGATAAATAGAACAAGTGATTTCTGTAAATAAAAGGAATTTATTTTATGTAAAACTAGCATAAGACATTTATCTCTCTAAGAAAACATAATTTATAAAGCTGTGGGATATTAAACCTAAGCTAGTAGGACAAGAAGTTTGTATTAGAATAAGTGATTTTTATAAATAAAATCATTTATTTTAGGAATGATTGAAACAAGTAATTTTATGTTTCTAGAAAAAAAAACATAAATCTTTACAACAAGTGATTATTTGTAAGATATTAGGAATAATAACTAGGACAAGAACTTGATATCAATAGGACAAGTGATTTTTATAAATAAATAAAAGAAAAAGTGTCTTGAAAAAGTTAGCTTATGAGTCACCATAATAAAATAATTTATAAATCTTAGAATATAGATTAAAATCTATAAGTAATACAACAAGTGATATTTTCTGAACCACTAGAACTAATAATTTTTAAGAAAAACTGAAATAAACGCGTTCTCTATAATTCACTACCTTATTAAAACCATTCATTATAGATATAATATTTTATATATAAATATCTCCCGTATACAATTATTTACAGTCAGTTTTCTCCCTTCACAGAAAAATTTTAATCACGATAACGTTTCGTCCTACTGTTAATTTTAGCTTTTTGTCCCTCACTTCCAGACAAATTATTGTTGTCACCCCACGTTATTTGATCCCGAGTATTTAGAAATATATATCCACCGTGTTTACCCAACAAACGTACACGCATGGCTGCATTTTCATCATTTCAGTCCGGGTTTTTACTTTCATTTTTAAAATATAACATCGATTGGAAACTTTTAAGGGTTTTCATTGATCGACAATTAACGTTCAAGGTCGATTGTCATTTATTATCAAGGTAAAAATTGTTCAGTCACGTCAGAATATTTTTTTAAACAGGAATTACGACAAAGTGATTCTAAATCACTAGGATAAGTACTTTAATAGGACTAAATTTTTGAAACAGTTAAAAAATGAGTTTAAATCACTAGGACAAGCACTTTGAATCGGTAGGATAATCACTTTAGTAGGTCTAGTTCTTTGAATCAGTACGACATATAATTTTTTCAAATAATATCTATTTAATTCAGAATTAACGAGATGTATGAATCACTAAAACAAATTATTTTTGTGATAAACAAACTAGTATTTTATTAGTTTTTAGAGAAGTGATTTTAAAAAGTAGGACGAACTTATGAAACGAGTAATACATTTTTGAGTTTATACTTATAAAAGTTAAAGTTTCCAGAACTAGTGCCTCCAACAATCCGTAATAAAATTATTTTAAATCAGTAGTACAAGCACTTTAGTATGTCTAGAACTGTGAGTCAGTACGACATATAATTTTTTCAGTAATTTGACGACGATATTTCAGCTATTGCTTTTTTTAAAATGGGAACAGTCAACATTTTTTGTTAATAATTAGACTGGCGCTTTTAAAAGTTACTAGACCAAATGCCACCAAGAATCCATAAAAAAAGAGTTTAAATCCGTAGGACAAGCACTTTGAATCGGTAGGACAAGCACTTTAGTAGGTCTAGTTAGATCAGCACGACATATATTTTTATTTAATTAATTCAGAAATAACGAGATGTATAAATGTCTAAAATAAGTGGTTTTTGTGACCAACAAGACTAGTCTTCTATTAGTTTTGAGAAGAAATTATTTTAATAATAGGACTAAATTACGAGATAGGTAATGCATGAACTTTTGATGGATAAATTTGACTAACGATTTTACATGATTTTTACTATTGGATTTTAAAATGGGAAAAAATTTTGGAGTCGATGTATTAGTGCTTTCAAAATTTTCTGAAATAAGTGTATAATTGAATATCCAAGAAACTTTAAGGTCTCCATTTTGGATCAAAAATACAAGCACTTTAGTAGTACTAGTACCTTGGACTAATAGGACAAGCATTCCGATTCAGTAGGACAAGCACTTTTGAGTACTTTTGAGCCAACAAAACAAGCACTAGTACTTTGAATCAGTTTTTTTAAGGAATATCAATTTTAATTAGAAATTATTGATTGCCAGACATCACGAAATGTTTGTTACACAGAAATAAAAACAAACAGGTGAAAAAATAGTCCCAAATTTTGTAAACAATTTTAAAAGCTGTTTTGACAATTAATTAGTCGTAATTTACAAATTATTTACATTTAAATTATCGGTTCGTGGTAACAAGATTCTTCCGAAATAAAAAAATACGAAAATTATTCGGATCCCGTGTTTGTTTGTCTAATAAATTACCATAGAAAACGTACAAACAAATAAAGCACGGACTTTTATCAGTGGCGTTGAGGTCATATGTATTTGTTAATTTTCGCAATTTTTTGAACATACAAATCAATTTAGTTTCCATACCAACATCGTGTGTAGCCGTGGAATAAATGATTGTTTAATTCGTGATTATGAAAAAAATTCCACACGTTTGCGAGGAAGTTTCAGAAATTGTAACCTTCAAAATTTGTTTATAAGTCGAATAGGTTAAATCTGATATATCGATACTTGGAGATAAAATCTGTGATATTAAAAAAAATAATATTTACAATTAAGTTTATTACCAATTTAATTACGTCATTTAAAATATTTGTCAGAGAAAATAATATTAGTTTTTCTGATTTATTTTGAAAGGCGTTTTATCTGTTTGAATATTAAAAAAAATATGTTAAAAGCATTTAAATATTCATTTTTTTTTAAATGAAATCTAAAATAATGTTTTAATTTAAAGATTAGAATATTTTTAAATGACATTCTAATTTATTTTCTTTGGGTTATTAGTTATTATAGAATTGTAATAGGTATTTGGAAAGTTTAGCAATTGGTCTTATACTCATAATAAAATATTAAATTATGATTAAATAAATTGCTTACTAATGAAATAATTATAGTAATTTAAATTAGTTTCCATAATGACAAGAATATTTAATTGCCAATTACGCATTATTATTCTTTTAAATATATTTCTCTTTCACTGGAAGCATTTTTTGAAACTATTTAAACTTTTTTAAACAAAATATTTATATTGTAACAACAATTTATAGATTTGGATACTTTAATAAAAATTAGCATCCTAAATCGGTGTATTTATATTACAGTGACACTTAAATAGTTTAATACTACTTTTTTTTATCTTTCAAACTAATTTGGTACAAGGAGACAAAGATTAAATTCGTATTTACTTAAATATTACGCCTTTGTTTATTATTAATTGTTAGTGTAGTTAAATATTTTTTGAAGGCATTAAAAAAGAAAATAAATTAAGTGAATGATAATTGATAAATACTACATTTCAGTAGGACTAACAATTTAATAAGTATTAGTAAAATGCAATTTTAATATTTATCAACAGAATAAATAACTTTAAGTAGTAGTAGGAAAAAGAGTTTCTTCAATTAATTATTTTATATTTCCCTAATAGTAAAAAGCAGTAGGACTAGCGATTTAAAGTCTTAGTGACAATCGACTTTATGATTTAGTAATTTGATAGAAACAGCCCCAGCTTTAGTAGGTTTTCTAAAAACTAATTTTTGAATCAGTAGGACAAGCAATTTTTAAAAAATAGCAGAATAAATGATAGTTTAAGTCAGTAGAACATGCTATTTTATGAATTTTAGTGAAACGAAAGTTTATATACAAATATTTTCCATGAGTAGGACAAGTGGTTTTATTTTAACAAAATAAATTGTAAAATTTTAAATTAGGAAAATGAAGAAAGTGTTTTTGAAGCCATTTAAAGAATCTTAGTGACAAGCGATTTTATGATTTAGTAGGTAATGGTTCTCTAAAACTGATTTTTTAATCAGTAGGACAAGCAATTTTTAAAAATTAGCAGAGTGAATAATAGCATAATTAAGTAGGACTATCAAATGTATGAGTCTAATCAATAATTTAATGAATCAGTAGGTCAAAATGTAACATAAGAAATTTGATTATTAGTGAATTTTAGTGCAAGTAAGTAGGACCAGTCAATTATTAGTTTAATCATTAATTTAATGAATCGATGGGAATTATAAGAGATTTTACTAAACGATATTAGTGGTTTGAAGCAATTTTTATAAAATAAATTTTGCTATAAATTTTTAAATCAGTAGAACCAGTGAGTCTGAATGATACTTCAAATCACTAGGACCAGGAATTTCACGAACATTCAGGATAAGTGACTGTATAATTATTATTATATCTGGTAAAATTAATTGTACGAATTAGTACAAAAAAAATATTTGTTTTAATTAAACAAGTGATTCTAACATATAATACAAAAATATCTCAAAACTAGGTTTAAAATTTTTTTTTGTAAATTACTTATTAAATCAATATGATTTGTTCGTATATTTTTTAAAGGAAATTTCATTATTTATAAACTCAAAATAATTAATAATTAAACAACAATTTACAAAAATGTCGCGAAATATTTTTAATCAAAATATTACTAAGCATTAAAATATACTGTATTTTGAACTTTACATTCCTCTTAATTGATTTAATTATGTCTCATACTTATTTGATTATTTATATAAAAAAATATTGCTTTTAGTTTTCCTAAGAATTAAAAAAACTAGATAAAATATACTCATACCACTCTTTTAATTCCATGGGATAACGTGGACAGATCCCACGCACTTTTCGACGTCTTATCTTGCTTATGTTTCGACTTTTTCACCCTCTTCAGTGACGAAAACCAATTAGAAACTTGTCCAGTGGCTGAACTAATTGAACCGCTCCGAGCACGCGCTAAATTTACAGTGTTCATCATCACGACATAATTAAAATAAATATCACAGACACTAAAATCTATGGACACAAAGAAAAATGTTTTGTGTCGGAAAATTGTTTAAAATTGGCACTTTAATTGAAAACTCTTTCATATTCATGTGTTTGAATGCCACTAACACTTTCTGTACGGATCGGAATTGCGGAATACACTGTTAGTTGAATGACGTGGTTTCCCCTCTAGATCTGATAAGAAAGATAAACAAATGTTATATGGAATAACACTTTTGATTAAAGTTGACCGTTGTATCACAAGTTTAAAGCGAAATAGATAGTTTAGCGCGATTTTTACTTATTATTATAATTTATGTATCCATTGCAAAATTTTAATTATTTTTCTAATGTTATCAATATCGTTATGTAAAAGTTTAAATATTATTTGAAATATTTTCAATAGGTAGATTAATATAATAGCCTGCTAGATCACCAGATTTACCTTTTACTGTGAAATAAAACTAGGAATCTAGTGATGCGGAATGTAGACTGCAATGTGTTAAAAATATATAAAAAATGGATGGTTTTTGAGCAATTTTATTTATAATCATAATTTATGTATCCATTGCATAATTTTAATTATTTTTCTAATATTATCAATATCGTTCTGTAAATTTGCTTGCCAATTAAATATCTGTTTAACGCACTTTTTAAGAAAAAAAATAAGACCTCTAAATTTATCAGATGGTCCAAAAACCCTAAAAATCAGAGGTAAATACATAGAAACCTTTCAAAATAATGCATGAAATTCTATTGCAAGATCTGCAGCGCAAAAATAAGAAATTTGTAGCGAAAGAAATTGACAATCTGTTGGTAGCCAAATTAAATTAATAATTGGAAATGTGAAAGATAAATTATACTTATCTCAAAATTCCACGATTCAAAATTCCATGATTTATCTTTTACATTTCTAATGAATAGATTCCACAGAGTAAAGGTAGAAATAATCATTATAATAAATAATTGTTAAAATTTATTAAAAAAAATGTCAAAAGATGATTGTTAATTTCTGTGTGATTTTATTTAATTTAATCTACGTATTTATTGAACAATATTATTTATTTTGCTAACGCTATACATATGTTTCTATAAAAATTAAAATAACTGAAAAAAAAATTTAGTCGGTAGATTGGTACAATAGGCTGCTAGATGACCAGATTTAACTTTTTATTTGAAATGGAACTGGGAATATAAAGGAAAGTTTAATTGTCGAATGGTTCAAGAATGTAAACAGATAACAGGTCAAAAATATTTTTATTTTTTAATTTAATTGTAGTAATGTTTATAATTTATAATTATGCCCGGTAAAATTTAAATGTATTACATGAGATGCAATTGACTAATAATCTCTGGGTGAGTTTAAAAGAAAAATAGTTCAAACAATATAATTGTAATTAACCTAATTTTATTAAATATAAAAAAAATCATTAACAGTTATCACTTTAACAGCAGCTAGGTTAATTCACTTGTATTGATAGCACTATTGTCTTTTTCTTATATTTTTTAGGTTGTACACTATATAGTTTATATTTATACCATTGTCTTAATAATAATAAACAATACTAACTGATTACTTTTTTAAGAAAAATTGAACTCGAGGTTAAGTAATAATTTTTAAATTTCTTACGAACAATGGTGTTTCTTCTATCAGGTCTCAAACTGAAGAGAGCTCTGTCAAATTTAAACGGACCTTAAATAGTTTTCCGAAATCATAGCATTCTTTACGATTATTTTTTTTAGTTTTTTAATAATTTTGAACTTCAAATAAATTATGAATATGGATTTTCCTAATTTTTGTTGTATCCCAAGAATTAACCATTTATAATTAAAATATGTTTTTACTTGCATCTTGATATTATAATTTTCATTTCTACATTAAAATTATTGGCTTATTATTCAGATACAACAAAGTCCTTTTCCTTAGAATAAATTACTTTAATTTTGTTATAATTGAAAAATTTTAGATTCTTACATATTTGTAAATAGTAAACAAAGTTTAATTAACAATTTTCCATTATTTTAACACAATTTTGAATAGTTTAAGAGTTTTCGTTAAAATTTAATCAAAAATGAACTTTGTTAATAAAAATTGTAGTTTTTTAATAAAATTTTAATGAAATTTAAACTTATTTCTTAAGTATTGATCGAAATTAACCTGGTTTTTAGTAAAATATATATTATTCCGTCAAATTTCAATAAAAACCAACGCTTTTTCATTAAATTTTAATCAAATATTGAATTTTGTTAATAAAAATTGTAGATTTTTTATCAAATTTTAATGAAATTTAAACTTATGTCTTAAGAGTAAGTCGAAATTATTATTACAGTATTACATAAAAGAATCCTTAATTTAGGTTTTACATATTTACACATACAGGACAATCATAATATATAGTAATAGTTATCTATATTCAGAATTCTCTTATAGTCTTGCAATTGTTCTTATATATTGTTTTAACCACTTTTTATTTTATTTATGTGTTTACATTTTACTACCCTATATGACATTTTAAAGTACATACCAATTTTTGTTTAATCCAAAATTAAATGAACTCAAGTCCTCTTTTTAAATATCGATTGCACAATTTTCTTTATTTTTCTATTGTTATAAATACGGTTGTGTTAAAGTTAAAATATTATTTGAAAAATTTTAGTAGGTACATTGGTATGATAGCCTGCTAGATCACCAGATTTAACTTTTTCTATGAAATGGAATCAGAAATCTAGTTGAACGTACTGATCCATATTGTGGACATATAGCAAATCAAAAACATAGGAAAATAGATAGTTTTTCTGCGAATTCCATGAGAATCCCAAAAGTTGTCAAATCCTTTGGATTGTGGCGAAAATATACCGAGAGTTCGAGAGAAACACTCAAACCATTCAGTTTTTCCCCAAGGGTAGATCGCCAAAGAAATAGAAAGACGAAATTGGTAGTCATTTGAACGAAAAAGAAATAAACCCGAAAGACAGAAACAAATAGAGAGAAAATAAGCGAAGATAGAGAACTTCAACCTACCGGTAACTGAGTATCGATGATGATGATGATAAATTCCTATTTTTATTGATGTAATAAGTTAGACTGCTTGCAGTAACTAAATGATCATACACCATTTTTGATTTAGTTGAACCATAAACTTTCACAAAAGATACTCGACATAAGTCGCGAGTTAACATAAATTCCATGTGTGTTCTTTTTTTAAATGCTTCCCATGCTTTGTCACGCTCGGTGCTCGGCTTGTAACACAAGACAGAATTAGTTGTGTTTTACATTCGTAACGGGATAGCGTTATGTGGTTACTACACCACGAAAACAAATGAAATGCCAATGTCGGCATTCATGAAATTTTTTATGACCAGAACAGGAGTCGTTTACCTTGCCCAAGGTTGGGCATATTCACACGCAACACTAATGATGTCACTTGTAGGTTATGAGCGATGATGACACATTTTGGATTTTTTAACGAGAATTTAACGTACTTGGATGGGGCTAACGCGCTTGTTTTTATTATTTTTTGGACGGTTATTTGAAAACGGTTCAAATGTGTCGCTTTTTGATATTCTTGATATGCTGTATGTCTACAAGTGATAATAGTAGGCTCTATTAGATTTCTAGTACCATTTCACAGAAAAAGTTAAATCTGGTAATCTAGCAGGTTATTCTATCAATTTGCCTACTGAAAATTTTTCAAATATTGTTATTTTAATAGAACCATATGTATAACATTAGAAAATAAATGAAATAAAATTGTGCAATGGATATACAGGGTGCTCCTTAAGTAATTGTACATTGAATTTTTTTTTATTTATTTATTTTATTTAACATCGGCCTAATTCTAATATTAAAAAAAAAACAATAATGAAAATAATAAAAGTAATAATAGTCATACTAACAATAATAATAATAATGGTAAAAAGAAATTCAAATATTAAAAAGCCTTAAATGAAATAAATATAAAATGAGACTTATATCTTAAAGCTGTTGAAAAAAAAATCGATAAAAATATTTAGAAAACTATTAAAATATTAAATAAAACTATAAAAATATAAAAAAAATTCTAATCATTCCAAATTTCAAATTATTTATTGAAAATCAATGCTAAATAAAAGATCGATGATAAAATAAAATACAAACAAAAATTAAAATGGCATAAATTTTATGAAAGAAACATGTATCCAACAAATGTTTTTCTTTAAAAAATTTGATTTATTTTATTTATCAGAAATGACGTTGGCTCTATATTAAGTACAAAATTTAGAAAAGAGTTTGGTGAAAATACATTAAAATAGGTACAAAATGATGATTTCTCATACCCAAAAACCCCACTACTAAATTTTATATATACATGTCATAAAACGTTAAAGTTATTATGAAAAACAAAAATTAAAATTTCACTTTTACCACCCTGTATCTCTCTTATTATCAACATTTTATTAAAGCAAGTTAGTTCAAATCGTAATATTTTAAAGTGAGGATTCTACTGTATTTCTATGTACAATTACTTAAGGACCACCCTGTATAAAATTTAATTATAAATAATAACACCCAAAACTGTTACTCTTAAAATAATCCATTTATATTTGTTTATATTACGTATCACCTGCTACTACTATTAATTTTAAATTTCTGTTATTTTTGTTTTTATCTTGATTTGTATTTCGATTATTGCTTTCATTTTCTATTTTAATGAAAATTCGTTCAATTTGTCTGTTTCAATATTTTCTTGGTTCCCTTTCTTAATTTTTTCTATGCATTTATTTGTTCATTTCTATTGGTTTGCCTTCAGTTTTTCCTATTTAGTATATTTTTGCATTTCTTTAACCTTCAAAGTCCAAATAATTTGTATGTCACTGCTGAAAGTCAATGATTTTGATGCTTAAGATTATTTAATTTTGATACAACTTCAAACAGTTTATTTTCGAATAGTTAATCCATTATTTGCAAATAGTTTTACACTTAAAGTAACACATATTATTTCTTTCTTATTTGACTAATACTTTTTCGATAAGAAACAATCCTGACATATTTTTTGACCAATAAAGTGATCTTTTAAAAAACATCTTTTTAGATAAGAGTAAAAAAACAGAAAACGCGCAAAAACTATTTATTTTTGATAATTCTGACGTGTTAAATATTCGCATTTATGGATCATTCGATAAGAGAACATTCCACCAGATTTCTGTTTCCATTTTACCGAAAAAGTTAAATCTGGTGACCTAGCGGGCCATTATACCAATCTTCCTACTGAAGTTTTTTCAAAGAACCATATTGATAACATTTATAAATAATAACACGCAAAAACTTTTAAATCTTATTCAATAGAACCTTAATATAACCCATCAATATTTGTTTATATTGCGTTTCAATTTCTACTACTCTTCAATTTTAATTTCTGTTATTTTTGCATTATCAGTTTTATTTCATCCTTTCTTTAAATTGACATTTTTCGCTTGTTTCAATGTTTTCTTAATTTATTCTATACATTTCTATTGGTTTTTCTGATTTACTATACTTTTGCATTTCTGTAACATTAGTCCAAATATTTTGTGTCACTGATGAAAGTCAATAAATAATTTAAAAAATACATACTTCTTTTAAGATGGTAGTTAAAAAATATACCAAAAACGTGTAATTTTGATAATTCTTGAATTACTAGATTTTTGATTCCATGTCATAGAAAAAGTTAAATCTGGCGATCTGGCAGGCTATTGTACCAGTCTATCTACTGAAAATTTTTCTAATAACATTTTAGTTTTACTAGAACATTTAAAAAATAAAAAAATGATCTTTTTAACATAAACAGAAAATAATTATTATATTTCGAAATAAAATTAAGGTTTATGATTCCAGAAACGCGACGCCATATTTAAATTGACCATTAACGAAAGAAATGTACAGAATGTGTATTATAACCCGTTACAACCAACAAATTTATAATTAAAATGAACTTAATTTAAAAAAAAAATATTAAAAGTAGTAAACGACTTTATTTCAGCTGCCAAATGGTCTTCTTCAATAAAATATAGACCCATAACGGTTCGAAGTTTAGTCACAGGCCCAAGAAAACATAATTACGATCCCTTAAGCTAATAAGGCCGTTTCTTTCTTCCTTGATGTTTTTATTAGAAAACCAAACAGCCGGAACTGATGGCTCGTTGTGTTCCAATTTAAAATTGCTGCCGACTACTGAAGTATGAATGGATGTGGGCGTGTCTTTTTTAGACCATTAAAAACCATAAACGTCCGTTCGATTTATAAGGACGGATTCTTATTAATACATTTAATATAAATTAGTATATTTTATAACATTCTTTATTTTGTGTTAATGTTGAAATTAGTATGAATTTTTATGGATTTTTTTTAAATGATCGAAATTCGCTACATTTTAGTGACTTTTCCTTAATTTAATCGGATCTTAATTATATTGATAAAATGTTTAAAATAAACAAATTTCAACCGACTTTAGAGACAATCTTTTTTTTTTAATTGAAATAATTTCCTTTATTTTTAAAGAACGTTGCAAATTTTTTTTTTAA
This sequence comes from Hermaeophaga mercurialis, assembly GCA_951812935.1. Taxonomy (NCBI): domain Eukaryota; kingdom Metazoa; phylum Arthropoda; class Insecta; order Coleoptera; family Chrysomelidae; genus Hermaeophaga; species Hermaeophaga mercurialis. Next base: position 8,450,288 of record OX638366.1, read on the forward strand.
TCAACAACATTTAACTAGACTTTATCAATTTATTTTTAAATCGCCGAGATTTTTTTTAAATATTATAAAATTTTCTTTAAATTGAACGAACTTAAATCGATTTTAAGGACTTTCTTTGACGACTGTTACTTTTTAAAGATTATTTCAAAATGTTCTTAAACAACCGAATTTAACAGGACTTTATTAAATTTTTTTCAAACTTGACGTACATTTCTTATTTTTACAGATTACTAGATTATTTTTTTTTTATAGAACAAATTTTGATTTTAGCAACGGTTCATTAAATTTACTCAATTTTCTTCATTTTTTAGACGATTTTCCTTGAAATTATCGAATTTTACTCAACTTTAATGGTTTTTCCTTGAAATTTACCGAAATTACCTTAATTTTTACAGACTGTGAAATTCCAAAGTCCAAATTTTAACTTTTTCTTTTCACAGAATTTATTAATTTTTCCAAACTTGACGAACATTTCTTATTTTTATAGATTACTTCATTTTCTTCAAAATGAACAAATTTTGATTTTAGTAATTTTTCCATAAATTCACACAATTTTCCTCATCTTTTGCATGATTCTAATGAAAATTACACTTTTTCATAGAAATTTTCCTTCATTTTTAAAGAACAGAATTTATCAAGATTTAAATTTTTGTTAAATCATCGAATTTTCCTTTTTTTACAGATTTACGAAATTTTACCGGATTTTCCTTATGTTTGTAAAATGTTAGAAAATTTACTCTAAAATTAATGAATCCAAACAGATTTTATTAAGGACAGTTTTTTCTGAAAATAAATGAATTTTCTTTATTTTTTAGAGAGTATTGCAAAATTTTCTTTAAATTAACAAAATTTAAGTCGATTTTTTTTTAAATTGCCGGTTTTTATTATTTTTCACAGAATATCACGAAATTTATATTCAAATAGCCGAGATTTTAATTGATTTTAGCAACTTTTCTTTAAATTTTCCAAATATTCTTTTTAGATTGCAGGAGTTTCTTTTACATGAACGAATTTTACTTGATTTTTGCGACATTTTTCTTTCAGTGGCAGGATTTTCCTTATTTTTTAAAGAATAAGACAAAAATTTTCTTTAAAAACGCTCACATTTTAATTTATTTTAGCAAATTTCCCGACTCTAATGACTTTTCTATAATTCACTAGAATTTTATTATTTTTATAAAATGATACAGAGTTTTTTCCAAGTTGAGCGAATTCAAACCGACTTTATTAAGACACTATTTTCTTATTTTTTATAGTTCTTCATAGAATATCACGAAATTATGTTCAAAAATTCCAAATTTTAACTGATTTTAGAAGTTTCCCCATAAATTTTCTTTATTTTTTAAATATTTTTCTATAAAATAACCGAACTTTTGATTGATTTTAGCGAATTTTCCATAATTCACTATTATTTTTCTAGAATACTACAGAATTTTCTTAAAAATGACAATATTTAACTGAGTTTAGTAAAAAATTTCTTATATTTGGTTAATTTTCTCAAAATGCCTATACTTTAATTGATTTTAGCAACTTTTCTTTACAGAATTTATTTAAAATGACCGAATTTTAGTTGATTTTAGCAACTTTTCCACACAATTAAGGAATTTTTTGATTTTTTTTAAAAGTTACGAATTTTTCTTATTTTTTTTTATAAATGTGTATACAGGATGATCAACTTACACTCCGAAGTTTAATATCTCCGTTATCTTGAGAAGTAGGAAATAATGCTTTAAATAAAAGTTATAGGCAGAGTCAAACTTCACATTTTAAAATTATTTCGTAATATACAGAGTTTCTCATAAGGTCACAGCATATCAAAGTTGTTTTTTTTTTAATAGAATACCCCGTATATTTTTACATTTTTATAAACCTCTTGCCGAGCTAATTTCTCTACATCTATCTATAACTTTTAGTTAAAAAATTCTTTCCTATTTCTCAAGATAAAGGAGGTATCAAATTTCGGAGTAGAAGCTGACCACCCTGTATGTATCGTAGGTATTAATGGTGTAAACAGTACTTTACTGTATGGATAAAAGATCGTTTTAAATTACCAGAATAATGGAATTTTAATTTTTTTATATTTTTAAGCGACGGCTTTAATTTTTAATTCATAAATAAGCTCATTAGGCATTCAGAAACACTTCCGAGTGTTTTAAAAAATACATCGAACAGTTATAAATTCTTTGTAAACCTTTGTACATAATATAGGGCAACTTTCACCTAAATTATTGAAAAACAATACAGAAAAAAGCTAATTAATTCCCACAATAGCATTGTATACTTTTGATGCACGACATTTAACGCCAAACAATGTCAGCGAAAATATAGACAGAGTGTCCCATAAAAAATTGTTGAACAAACCATCGATTGGAAATGAAAACAAGAAAATTCCTTAATTCAATTTATCAATAGAAAAAAATTTGGAAATCACAGCAAACAGTAAAAGAAGGTTATTTTAATTATGAAAAAATAAAACAATAAATTTAGTAAATTAAAAAAAGATGAAAATTAATAAATATGTTCCTGATATCTAATTATTTAAAAAAATACTGAAACCAAACGACTGAAACAGAAAATATTAAAGCAATTTTAATAGAAAAATGCCCCTTTTATGTCTAAGAAAAGCCCGAAAAACAATAGTTCATAAAAGTATTTTTTTCTGTAAAAATATTTATTGGTTAGATTTTTTCGTCCACAATTTTAAAAGATTCACAAGAACTTTAAACTGAAGGGAACATTTCGTTTTAATTTTTGTTGAATTAAATCTAAATAATATTTTTAATTCAAAAATATATCAAATACTTTAATAGAAGTGTAAATATTAAAAAATAAAGTGTAAAAAATATCTTCAAAAATTCGGTTAATTTGTATTGTCGAAAAAACTAAATATATCTGAAGAAATAATAACTTAAAGATAAATTTAAAAAAAATAAAATTTCATATTAATTATTCACAATTTTTTATCTATACTTTTAAAAACAATTCCTTCAATTTTTTTTGTAGAATTAAATAATATTTTTTAACTCAAAAATATGCCAAATACATTCTGAAAAGAAATGTGTAGAGATTAAAAAAATAAAATGTAAAAAAATGCCTGGAAAGTTTCGGAAAATTGGGATTTTTTAAAAATTTAGGCTTCTATTATAAAAGGAAAAAAAATCGTGGTATCCAAATAAATAAAAAATCATTGAAACGAAACCACTGAAACTGCAAACACAAAATCTGTTTCATTTGGAAGAAAAATGTCTATTCTACTAATAACAAAAATCAAATAAACAATGAAGAAATAATAAGTCAAAGAAAATTATAAAAAATCAAAATCGATAAATAAATATAATTTCTTATTTCACAATTTTCTTATCTATGATTTTAAAAAGAAAATATTTTAATTTAAAGAAACAATTTCTTCTAATTTTTTTTTAATTAAATAATATTCTTATTTCAGAAATATGCCAAATATCAAAATTAATAATAAAAATAATGTATCCAAAGATTTACAAAAATTTACAAAATTAAACCTGTTCTTTTTGAAAGAAAAATGTCTATTCAATTTCTAGGTAAAATAAAAATTTAAAAGATCAAAATTGTTTTAAAAAATTGTGGTACCCAATAATTTAAAAAATCACTGAAACCAAATGACTGAAACTGAAAACAACAAACCTCTTTTGAATCTGAAAACATTAAACGTCTTTAATTCGGAAGAAAACTGCCCATTCTATGACTACGAAAAATCAAAAAAGCAAAATAGCTCAAAATATGTTTAATAAATTCAGAAAGAATTGTGAAAATAGCCAAAATAAAAATGTAAACACACTACCTAGAAAATCCTTGAAAATTCCGAAAAATTAAGATTGTCTGAAAAACTAGGCATCCAATAACAATAAAAAAAATCGTAATATACAATAATTTAAAAATTCACAGAATTTTAAACCATCAAATTTCTTTAATTCGGAAGAAAAATCTCCATTATATGACTACGAAAAATTTTCTGTAGAAATTTAGTATTTAAAATTTTTTTCAATTCTAATTATTAATTTTTAAGTTTTTATTTTAAATATTTAATTAATTCACTTTAAAAATATTTCTACTTTTAATAACTGTTTAGCACACATCAACATTTAATTTTATATGTAAACTCACATTTGATTATTATTGTTACTAGGATCCAATATTTGACCTGAAGATGACTTTATAAGCCGAAACTAATCGTCATTAATGTATTTAACCTTTTGAAATTAAAAACAATTTTGTGGTACAGATTTAGAAGTGTTTTGATTGTTTTTAATCCCCAATAGCACATTTAAGAAAATGAATTATAAATCGCGTTTTTTCGGAAATTTATAAATTTTAATAAACCACAATTTCTTAATCCACCCAATTTGCAATATTTAAAAAATTATCATTGATCAATTATTTTCTAATAAATGCACCATTATTTAAACAAAATAATCAAAAAATAATTGTACTAATTGACTGAACAACAAAACTAATCGGCTGACTCACAATTTCTTAAACAATTCATTTGTCCAATTGACGTAACAAACTTATATTTCGCTTCATCCGTCAATCGATAATTATGCTCATAAATTCTATTAATAATTTCAGTACCTTTGCGATGTTTCTTTCACGGCACGATGGAGCAACGTTTATTAATAGAAAAGTTCCGACTACTCTCGACTTGTTTTCGAACAAACCAAATCAACAGGTCTCCCAAATCTGGTTATAGAAAGAAAAAAAAAACGTTTCCAAGAATAACAAACCTATGTGACATTGAAAAATATCGGTGTATTAAAAGAACATTATGTCACTGTTGTATTGTCACATTTACTTTTTGTTTTCAGTGAGTATTTTTTTAAACCAAAGGAAACTCTAAATCTTTACCACATACACTTTAATAAAATTGACAACTAGTTTCGACTATTAGCAATCATCATCAGGTCTACAAAGATAACTCTTATACAAATTAACAAATTTAAACAAAAACTCATAAAACTTACCAAAAATGTTTAAACATAGCAAAACTACAAATTCCATTAAAATTAACGTATGAAGGTAAAGTATATTCCAAAATGACACGGGAAAATAAATTACAATAATAAGAATAATTAGGTAGTAAACTTAACAAACTAATAGTCATTTAATAATCAAAAGTAAAAACATATCTTGTTAAAATACAACCAAAGTGAGTCTACCTGTTGAGTGCTAGTTTTAGACCAAACAAGTAGAAATGCAAAATTAAGTTCCATGGTCAAACCAAAATCATCATGACAGGAAGAGGAAAACAGAAGCCAATAAATGAAAATTAAACTCAGGTTGGGGAACTGGAACCAGATGAAATCCCAAAATGGGTTGGAAAACGGTTAGGGCGCGTGGCTACACAACTCATTCAACCAATAATAAAGGTTGAGACCTGTGTGAAGATCGCTTCTATCGAAAAGGATAAGTAACAAGGATCAAAGAACCATATCAAAAATGCAGAAAACATCAGGCAAACAATTGCCCTCCATATCTAACTTCCAATAATAATGGAAGAGACGAGTATGAGAGCAGGGATAAGACTATTCAGTGAACTCAAGGACCAAAACCATGAAGGACAGTGGAAAAACACCCTCTAAAGAGGTGGAAAAAGGAAACATGCAATTGTTTGGCTGATGTTTTCTTCATTTTTGATAAGTTTCTTTGATCCTTGTTATTTCTCCCTTTCGATAGAAGCGATCTTCACACAGGTCGCTACCTTTATTATTGGTTGTATGAGTTATGTAACCACCCGCCCTAACCATTTTCCAACCTATTTTGGGATTTCTTCTGGTTCCAGTTCCCCAACATGAGTTTGATTTTCATTTATTGGCTTCTGTTTTCCTCTTCCTTTCATGATGTTTTTGGGTTGATCATCGAACTTAATTTTGCATTTCTACTTGTTTGGTCTAAAACTAGCACTCAACAGGTAGACTCACTTTGGTTGTATTTTAACAAGATATGTTTTTACTTTTGATTATTAAATGACTATTAGTTTGTTAAGTTTACTACCTAATTATTCTTATTATTGTAATTTATTTTCCCGTGTCATTTTGGAATATACTTTACCTTCATACGTTAATTTTAATGGAATTTGTAGTTTTGCTATGTTTAAACATTTTTGGTAAGTTTTATGAGTTTTTGTTTAAATTTGTTAATTTGTATATGACTTCTCTTTATAGACCTGATGATGATTGCTAATAGTCGAAACTAGTTGTCAATTTCAGTAAAGTGTATGTGGTAAAGATTTAGAGTTTTCTTTCGTTTAATCCTACATACCACATTTGAGACTTATAAAGAACCTTCTCTATTTTTTGTTACTCTAAAACCCTCGTATTATAAGGCAAACAGAGTTGTGTGATGGGGATGAGAGTTGAGGATATGGCTTGGGTTCATCGCCCTTTGAAAAATTCTCATTTCATCGTATTTTATCCAGACTTAATGTCCCTATCATCAAATATTATGCAGCCGTTTATGGATTCAATGTAAATAAGAGACGAATAAAATCGTCGGCTCCATTAGGCAGCGCATAAATAAGAGTAATTGTGACCAGCAGCGAATCAAAAACAACAACTTGATAACGTCGACAATGGTTTTAATTAAATATTTTTTATATAAAAAAAATTAGATCTTTGATACGGTTTATTTTAATAAAATATGTATTCGTTGGTGTTGCATAGAAAACTTTTTCATTTTATAATTTTCCGACAATTTATGTCCAAATCTTCTTCATGATTTTTTTTTTATTTAATTATATCAATATTTACTTATTTTGTTATAATTGTTGTAGTCTTCCGTACTTTTTGAGTTTAATTATCTCAACCAATTTTCTTTATTTTCTTTAATTTTTTGTTATATCTCTGGAGTCCACCACTTGGTCCATGATTTTTCTTTTGCTTTATTAATTTCAATATTTACTTCTTTTCTTATTTCATTGTAATTGTCGTAGTGTTTCGTACTTTTTGACTTCAAAAATCTTCATTATTTTTCTTTCTTTTCTTTAATTTTTTAAAACCGTGAATTTTTATTTTTAAATGGGCGTCAGATATTTAAAAGACCTTTCATTGATGTATTGCAAGACACACTTTTCTATTTAAAAATTTTATAAATGACGTCATCACGCTCACAGAGATGACGTCAAAAATAAAAAGGTGAACTGACGAAGCGCCCATTTAAAAATAATAATGGACGGGTTTCAGGATTTTCTCCTAAAATCGCCGATTTAAGAAATAATGAATTTATTCCTTTCATTTGGACCATACTGTATATGTTAGAAATGAGCATGACAATTTAATTTAAAATACGTTTCCACACTAGTACGGAAAAACTCTTTATAAATCAAAACGAATGCGGAAAATTAGTATTTACTTAACAATAAATCTTTTCAAAAATGTGGAAACATATAGTACTTTCTTTTAAAAGAAACTTTTATTGAAAATGTAGATATGAAATAAATAATATTTATTGCCTTGCATAATTGTTGAACTATTCATTGGACTTTGCTTGTAATGAATCACATAAAATAAAAAATCTATCTAAAATTATACCTGGAAATAAGTGAAATTAATTATAAAAATATTTAATGAGTCACAATAAATGAATTTGTCAATAAAATAATTTTCCAATGTGTGTTTTTTTTTAAATCGACGATTTACATATTCTTCCGGCGACCACGTTCTGATTTCGCTTTTGTGGTTTTATTTTGCTTATCTATGACATTAATATGTCGTTCGAATTTTACTAAAGATAAGAGAATCAATTGTTGTGTCAATAAATGTTATTATCACTTTAGACATTATTTTGAAGAGCTTTGAGGCTGTTACCGAAATGCCAAATTTGTTGTTTTTCCCGATAGTGATCGCATTTGATTTGACAAATTCCAAATTATGGAACAAAATCAAAGACAGTTTTCACAAGTTAGTTTCGTTATACACTGCGTCGCAAAATTAACGTATAATTGTAAAAACTCCAAAATGAGGTGAAGTGGTAAACAACATTCTCTTAAAGAGCCAAACTTTTATTTTTAAAAATTAATATACCGTGCGTGTTCAATAATACGATAAATACTTATTATCAAGGAATTCATAATACTCCAAAAGAGACATTAGTATTGCGTATTTCCACCTCTTGACCTAATTGCTGAATAACATCTCATTGGCATATTCAAAATGAAGTTTCTGATAACATTTTGTTCCAATTCGTTCCATGTGTCAATGAGCCATAATGACAATTCATTTCGGGTAGCAGAAGAAGGGTGTAGAGGTCTAACTTGTTGTTCCATATTATCCCATATCTGCTCTATAGGGTTGAGATCAGGGCTTCTGGCTGGACAGGCAATTCTTGAAATGCTGACAGCTTGAAGATAATTTTGCACCATTGTGCAGCGTATGGACGACCATTGTCTTGCATGAATTCAAAATTATCCCCAATAAATATACATATAGTACCGCGTGTTGTTCTAAAATCTCCGTTATATACCGATGTGCAAAAAGCGAAAAGAAAATTGGTAATTTTAATAATCCGTGTTGCCACCTCTAGCCCTTATGCAAGCTTCTATTCGCGTTGGCGTGCTTCTTATTAAATTGCCAACATTTTCTTGGGGTATGTTTTCTCATTCTGCTAATGCATCATCAATAAGCTGTGCGACCTTTCTTGGATTATTTCGACAAGCTCTAACCCTTCTTTTAAGCTGATCCCACAAGTGTTTAATGGGATTTAGGTCTGGTGAATATGCAGGCCAGTCTAAAACTGTGACACCTTCCGTTTCAAGTCATTCTACTGGTATGGGGAGGTTGCATTATCATGCATGAAGATAAAATTATTCCAATGACAGCTCTCCAAAGCCTAACGATTGGTTCTAGTACTAAATCAACATACCTCCGACCGGTTAAAGTTTGTTGAAGTGGTCACAATGAAGTTTTTGCTCTCAGCAATACCTCCCCAGAACATTACAGTTCCTCCTTTATATCTTGGGACAGATCTGGCAGTCTGAAATCTCGCTCGTCTTCCTGGAGCTCTGAGAACCCGAATTCGGCCAATTCTTGTCTCATCCGAAAAAAGAACGTTTTGCCAATTCTCAATTGTCTAGTTTTGGTGTTGAAGACACCAATTAAGCCGGTCAATTTTATTTTGCCTAGATAACTGTGGGACCCGTAACTCTCTCCTACGTACAACCCTCGAGCGCAAAGTCTTTTTCTTATGGTCTCAACTGAAACGTTCACACCTGTAGCTTCCAGAAGTTGTCGTTGCCGCTATGGATGAGAAACACTGGGATTTCTTCTAGCAATTTTGTACACAAAGCGGTCCTGTTGTTCAGTTATATCACTTTTTAAATGTTTGCCGCGTTTTGGAATTATTACAGTTCCCAAAAACCAAAGGTTGGAGGACAACGTAAATAAATATTTCTTAGCCATTAACGTGTAGACATAAAATATTTACAAAGGTACATATTTAATTTTAAATAAAAATGCGTTAATTTTGGGGCGCATTGTAGTTAACGTATTTTTCTTGTGAAGCGTGACAAAGTAAGATATTGTTTTTTCTGAATTTTCTTTAAAATGAGGGAATTTTCGTCGGTTTTTGGTACTTTTCCCAAAAGTTAGCAAATTTTCTTTATCTTTATAACTATTTTCTTATAACTGACGTATTGTAATTAGAAAATATAGGGAACACTTTAATCTGGTCGAATGTAATTTTCTATTAAATGTTTTCTTAATATTACTAAATTTTATCTTAAAAACCCATATTTTAAAATTAAAAATTTCCTCCAAAATAATCAAACTCGATTTCTGCAACTTTTCCATAAATTGACAGAATTTTCTTTGAAATGAGAATTTCTCAACCCATTTTAGTAACTTTTCCTTATTTTTATAAAATGCTACAGAGTGTTCTTTAAAAATATCGAATTTAACATGACTTTAACCAGCTTTCCTTCAAATTGAAAAATCTTATGTTTTAGTAAATATTACAAAAATTCTTTTAATCTGACCGAATTTAACTCAACTCAATCGATTTTTATTATTATTTATCATTTTCAGAATGTTGTTTATAATGAGTCAATTTAACTTGATTTTAGGGATTTTTTTCTTTAAATATTCCAATTTTGTTATAATTGTATTACTAAATTTTCTTTAAAAGCACAACTTATAAAGTAGTAAAGTTACACATTATTAACTTTTAAGTTTACATGATTGCTGAAAGATACATAAATTAGAGTGTAATTCATTTACATAAAATAATATGGACAATAATTGCTACATAAAGGTATGTATTTTCACATAACTTAATGTTGGTTATTAAATTGTTTTTGCAGTGTGGTGACTTTTTATCAAGTTCAATCTACCTTATTCTTAAAAAACTTATCTTAAAATCACAGAATTTTACTCCTTATTTATCCTAAGATCTACAATTTTTTAATTCTATAAATTTTACCTTTACATTTTTCATAGATTTATGGAATTTCTTACATACGAGCCAGAAATGTCAAAATAAAACAAAAAGTGTTGCTTTTTTAACATTTTTTTATTACAGCTCTGTAAATTCTCCATGGTATAGTATTTAGAGTAAAATTTCTTAGAAACTTTTTTTCATAATGAGTAAGCAAACTTAACCCGAGGGGCATGAACTCTTTGCCTTCACGCTCAATAATGTTGATTACATAAAAAAATGCCATTCACAATTATATCTCAACCAGACCGAATTCCGCATTTAAAAAGGATATTTCCTCAGGATATTTATCGAACGAGTTTCTTTCAACAAGAACTTCTTATTTCCGGAAAATTGATCACGCGATGTTAAATTCGATAAATAGTTTTGTATAAAATGCGGAATTTGAATGTTATATCTCGTTTAATTAAAAAGTGTGAACAGTTCTTATTAAAATTAATAATTAGTATACAAAATTTAAGAAATTTGATATTTTTAATTTAAGTTAACATTCTATTGATACTTTACAATAAATTAATTTCTAAAGTTTACATTTTTTATTATTTTAATAAGGGCTTTTTATTTTGCGATTACTCTAAGAATTATCGAATCTAATTTTATCATTGTTGATTCATAATTGTTTCTTTAAAAAAAATAATTTAATAATCCAGAATTTTTTTACAATTCAATTGAATTATTTACTATGAATCAGCATTAATGATTATACATTTGACTACAACAAAGGACAAATTATTATTTTGATAAATGTTACAATAATTTATAATTTACGACTGTACATTTTTGTCTTCAATTTAATTTCTAATATTATTATTATTACTTAGTGCTACGTTATGAACTTACGTGATTTACAATCTTAAAATTTTAAGTCATCTTTATACATTTTAATTTAGACATTCAGTATATTTACTTTATAGATATAAGCTAAAGCGTTTGTCTTACATTGAAAGTTACCGATGTCATTACTTTATGGATGCTCTTTTCCAGTACATTTTGTTATATAGATTATTATTAACTTTTTGCAAATGTGCCATGATATCTGATAATTATCATTATTTTCCTTTAAAATATTGTGATAATTTTTTTAATTTATCCCATTAGTGTTTCACCATTCTGACGTATAACTTGATGAAATCTTATTTACATTTTATTAAATTATTCGATTTTTTCGGTTAACATCTAATGACTATTAGAATTTATTTATAAATATCCGTATGCAATTGTTTTTGAAACCACTTAACTACTAGAGCGAGAACTATTATTTGAATTCTAAAATAGTTAATGACCTTCTAAGAACTAAAAATACCAACAGAAAGCAAAAAGGAGAGTAACATACCCGGGACCAGTCCAACAATTTCTAATGTGTAAGTTACCATTCTATTCCTAGCGGTACGAATAAAAGTTTGGCATTGGAAATATAATGATATTTATTGACGTTATACCTATTATTACAATGTTTATAGAATGTACATTTCTATTTAATAAAAATATACGGAAGAACACAAATACCAAAATTACATATGAAATAAATAATAAAATGAAATTCATAAAATTCATGTTCAAAAAGATCGTTTATAAATAATATGAATAGAAGCGGCCCAAGAACAGACCTCTGTGGTACTCCATGTTCACACAAAACTTGAGTTTCGTTATTGTTACCGTAATTTTTCCTGTGAAGCATATTAATGAAAAATATATCTATTTTTTTTAAATGAACGAATTTACACCGACTTTAATGCCCCGTTTTTCATAAAATTTCCTAGTTTTTCAGAGATTCAAAGAAATAAAATTTCAAAAGTTCGAATTTTAAATTATTTTAACAAAGTTTTCTTAGAGAAAATGAGTGAATTCAGAACAATTTTATTAACGTTTTATTCTTAAAATTGACGAATTTTACTTGAACGGAATTTAGTTTGACTGTATCGATTTTTTTTAAATCGTCGCGTTTTCCTTATTTTTGCAGATCTAAGAAATTTAATTGGATTTTCCTTATTTTTGTAAAATATTACAGAATTTTCATTTAAACTGAAAGTATTTTTTTTTTTAGAAAATATCATATATTATTTAAAAAGCCCAAATTTTAATTAATTTTTAGTAACGATTCTTTTTACGGAATTATCTTCAGAACAATCAAATTTTATTCCATTTTTAAAGAACTTTCCTTAAATTTATCGAATTTTCCATGCTTTTGTAGAATGTTACAAAGTTTACTTTAACATGAACGAATATAACTTTATTCCAACGAATTTTTTTTAAATTTTCTTTTTTTTTAAAGAATATTAGAAATTTTTAAACTGATCAAATTTAACCTGACTTTAGCGACTATTCTTTTTAATTTTGTCGAATTTTCCTATTTTTTTTTATATATATAATACACGATTTTTTAGGTAAGAAGGTCTGGTTGAGACAAGAAGCCAAAAAAAATTAAAAAAATATTCTTATTTATTATTCTTTATTTTATGTTCCTGAAATATAATTTTTGCTGTACCGCCCATACTAAAACGAACTAATTATAGTTCAAAAGGGTCTCTTGAGATCAGGCACGCCCTTAGGGTATACTTATATGGGTTTTAGGAGGAATATGGTTAATAACTGTCGGCTTTTAAATGGATATAGATAAAAATAAGTTGCTGCTTTTATAAGGGGTGTTTGATATACAACAGATTTATAGTAAGTATAGTAAGATATTTGTGATATTTTTTAATAACAATTTTTTTTGTTTAAAAAAATCCGATATATTTTGATTATTAGAAAAATACCTAGGCGGAAAAGATTAATTTGGAACTCATTGAATTAAACTGCAAGACACAAAAAAGTATTTATCCATATTTTTTATGTAATCTTTTTATAAATTAAGCATCAATACGTGTTATTTACTTTTACAGTAGAATTAATAAATATCTCGAATCACCGGTTTTTAATTAAATTCAATCGCACTATTAAATTTATTTTAATACATCAAATGGATGTAAAGTATTGTAAAAAATAAATTCCTCAAATACATTTTACTTGAATAGAGAAGTGATATTCAAATATTTGTTTAATTAATATTTTACATAACTAAAATTTTTCAATTATTTCAAAATAAGGGACTAATTTCTATAAAGTAATTTTTTAAGTAGAAAGATTTTATACAGGGTGAGTCATCGTTGACGCGATGGTTCATACTAAACGGTAAAATTTTTAAAATTTTTATCTATTTAACAATATGTGGGTTAATGAAAGGTATATTTTAAAATTATTTTGAAGTAAATTAAAATGTGGGCGTTTTTAAAGAAAATGTTGCCTTATTCTTTAAAAAATAAGGTAAATCCTGCCAATGTAAGAAAAAAGTCGCAAAAATCAAGTAAAATTCGTTCACATAAAAGAAACTCCTGCAATCTAAAAAGAATATTTGGAAAATATAAAGAAAAGTTGCTAAAATCAGTTAAAATCTCGGCTATTTGAATATAATTTCGTGATATTCTGTGAGAAATAATAAAAACCGGCAATTTAAAAAAAATCGACTTAAATTTTGTTAATTTAAAGAAAATTTTGCAATACTCTCTAAAAAATAAAGAAAATTCATAAATTTTCAGAAAAAACTGTCCTTAATAAAGTCGGTTTGGATTCGTTCATTTTAAAGTAAATTTTCCAACATTTTACAAAAATAAGGAAAATCCGGTAACATTTCGTAAATTCGTAAAAAAAGGAAAACTCGACGATTTAAAAAAAAATTAAATTCTTGATAAAAACACAATGCAACTATTTGACGGGAAGAGATGTTCTATAATTTAAATTTGATTTTTTAAGAAAATAACATTTATTGTCATATCATAAAAAAATATTCCTAACTTGGCTTTCAAATATTATAAATAAGAATTTGATACATCTCTCTTCCATTTAATATTTCATACAGTTTTTTAAGAGTTGATTGTACTTGATAAAAAATTAGTTTTATTTAAGTTGAGTATAACCTCATTTTTCCTAAAAAACATGATTGTAGAAAAATGTTGACTAGTGAAGTGCGTTTCTTCAAATTTATTGAGAAAAACTAACAATTTCGAGTTTCCTGATAATCAACATCGTTTCGTAAGTGAGACAAAAAACTAAAAGAGACTTTCCACAGAATAAACTAAACTAAACTATTTACTGTTGCTATTAAATTTGTTTTATGTTTTGAATTTTTATTTTATTTTCTTCACAATAAGCAAATTTCGATTTTAGCAACTTTCTCTTAAATTCACTCGATTTTCCTTATTTTTTACGTAATTTTATTTGAAATGATCGAATTTTACTTCACTTCAATGAGTTTTCCTTGAAATTTACCGAAATTTCCTTAATTGTTACAGATTGTGAAATTTTCATTACAAAACCCACATTTTTATTAATTTTAACAATTTTTATTTTCACTAAATTTTCATTAAGTTTTTTGCAGAACTTTCTCTAAAATGAGCATCTAAAGCGAAACTTTTGTTTCTTAAAAATAAAGAATTTTCCTTAATCTTTAAATAACATAAAATTGTAACACGACTGTGGATATTTTAAATCGCCGAATTTGTCTTATTTTTTTTTTAAATCCTCCTAAAATGAGTTAATTTAAAGTTCTTTTTCCATAAAATCTATTTTTAATAAACATGCAACATGCATTTTCCTTAAACAACCGAATTTAGTTCGACGTGATCGACTATTTTTCTAAATTGCCGTATTTTCCTTATATTTACAGAGTATGCAATTTTCTTCAAAAAGGCCCAATTTGCGATTTTAACAACCTTTATTTAAAGTTACTTAATTCATATTTTTCACAAAATTTTCTAAAATGAACAAAATTAAACCGATTCTATATTATATATATATAAAATTATTTTCATAAAGCATTCAGTTTTATAAATCATTAGAGATGACTAAAATAGCAGTAATTACAAACAAAAATGATAATTTTCATTTAATTTTAACTTGAAAATTATTTATGATAACTAGAGAGGTTAAGGTAAATACTTTCATTGCTAATCGTTTTGTCATTTGAGTATACCCTCTAAAATCGGCATTATTATTCAAATATCCTTCACATCAACCTCAAGCGACATTTTTTTTAAAATTGCATTTCTACCTTACACAATATAGTCGCTTGCGAGTTTCCGCTTTGTACTCTTTCCTTTATAAATATTAAAACAAAATAGCGGGTGTCCTCGAAATAAATGCATAATTTTAAATGGTATGTCATTTGCAGCAAAATATTTTTTCTAACACCATTAGATTACACAAAAATTCACTTTAAACATTTACCCGAAAATTTATACTTGGCAACACCTCACACTTTTAATAAAAATATGCGTCGTGTAACCAAGTAATATCTACCTGATGAATCATAAAATTGTATTAGTTTGTGGATGATTCGGATCATTTTAAGTTTATCGTTTGGTAAGTAGTTTCAATAAATCAGTGAAAACTTGATTTTATTCAAATCCAGAATATCACGACATGTTAATCCGCGATGTTTTGTATCAATCTAAATATCTAGGTGTAATAAAATAAAAACTTGTTTTTAGAACGTTTAAAAAACTAGTGTTTATTATCGGCCAACTAAGGAAGAAATAAAAGTAAAAAAGTAAAAATGGAAAAATGACAGGTATTGATGGAATTAATATGGAGCTTATTAAATATGGGGGATCAGACCTGCTAGAAAAAATGCACCAATTAGTATGTAAAATAAGGGATAAAGAAGAGATGCCAGAAGAATGGAATGTGAAACAAATAATAACAATACACAAGAAAGGGAATCATGCAAAAATTACAGATGAATTACACTGCTAAACACGGCTTATAAAATAACATCTACAATTATACAAAGAAGATTACAAGCAGGGAGATTCTTTGTCAACAACTCTTTTCAATTTGGTACTAGAATACATATTAAAGAAAATAAATAAGGGTAGCTTAAAAACAAGATGGAGTCAAATAATAGCGTATACTGACGATGTGACACCAGTAACTAAAAACAGAAAAGTTATGGCAGACATTTTAAAAGAAATAGTAAAAGAACGAAAGAAAACCGGATTAAAAATAAATGCACAAAAAAGCAAATTATTAAGGTACAAGAAGAAATGTGAACATAAAGATACAAATATTGGAGAAAACATTTTTGAAGAAGTAGATAGAATAAAATACCTAGGAATAACAATAAATAGCGATGGTGAGAGAGAACGGAAAATAAAAGAAACAATAGTAGCAACAAACAGAGCATTCCAAGCAAATAAAAAACTGCTAAGAAGTAAAATGGCTGACTTTAGAAAAAAATGTTATAAGACATTATTATTTTGCATACGGTATTGTACCTAATCCATAACAATGTGTATTATTTTCACGTACACCCTGTACTTAGAAATAAAACCGCCAATTGCAATGTTAAATCTTAACAGATTGGATCAAATAAATTGTAAGCAATACAATAGATTTACCATTTACTTGCACTATTTGTAAACCTCATTGTGTAAACAATATGAAGAGGTGCAACCTTAAATCTAAATGATGCATTAAACCAATAAATTAATAAGCAAACTGTTTTGGACCGTATATGCCTGGCTTTCAATCCCAAATGCGACAAGCAAATGCTGGGTCAGTAACTAGTGCTTAGTCACAAGTGGGTAGTGTAGTAAACATATTTTTTTTAATAAATATTATCCCTTGTTTTACATTGTTGTACATTAAAATATCGAGATCTAAAAAAAAATAATCTCTATAGCCGTATTGTACGCGTTGTAAAACGGCGAGACTACATGTAAAATGGCATTTATATAGAAGGTTTAAAACATCAACAACAGCGGTTACAGGTCCGTTGGCGTGCGCTGCATACTAATAATACAAATTCGAGACAGGTGCTTGCCCTTTTGGTTATCTTTTTTTACCTTTTCCTTTTAATTGTACTCTCCATGTGCACGCAACAATGATAATCATTCACCTTGTTAATACGTGAGCTTAAATTCGCAAAATTGAAAATTTTGTAAGAAAAAATTAAATAGTATTCATTAAGAGTAAGAATAGGTTTGATTATCTCCTCCAAGAAGATAGCAGCACAAATTGAACAATTCAAAAACTTTTGGAAAGCATACGAAAAATAACCAAATTAAATGGAGTAGGTACTAATCTCAAAAGCACACAAAAATAGTACAAACTAAGGAAAAAACCGGATGTGAAAACAAGTAAACGAAAAAATAGGAACAGGTAATATAAAAATATAAAAAATTAAAATTATAGAAAAAACTGTACGAAAACTCAATATCAATGAAAACAAGAATAAATATGAGAAAGAAGAAAATGCAGAATTCCAACGATTAAAAAATAAATAAAAATGGAATGGGATCTAGAAGAAAAATAGAAACAATAATAATAGCACATAAAATTTATGGAAACAGAAAATTCGATAAACACTTTAAACAAACAAGATGGTAGAAGAATCAAACAAAAAAGAGAGCAAAAGGAAAACATCGAAGAAAAAATATATAGTAATAAAAAGCATAAAGAAGACTATATTAAGAAAAGAAATCTTGTAAAATAAAAGAGGAGAGAGAAAAATTGGAAACAATTTGAAGCACAGATAACAAAATATAAATACCAGAAAATTCTGGAAACAAATAAAAAGATTAATAGAAAGCAAAGGCAAAGAAATAAAAGCAGTAAACGACAAAAGTAACTAACTACAAACAGGAACAAGAAAAATGGATCCGGAGGCCACGTCAGACGTCTTAAAAGACATAAGAAAAAGCTGAAGCAGAAGAAGAAAAGCTCTTAAAATGGAATATAAAAAAATATTTTTTTTTGTTGTAATTTAGAATTTAAATTTTTTAGGTATGCCTTATCTATTCTAGTCTTTTCGCCTGTGATATAATACTTATGGGTTATTAAAATTTTTCCTTTATTCAAAAAGTCTTTGCATAGATCCAATACTGCTTTCCCTTTTAAGTCTTTATCTTTGTTTTTTTTTGTATAACTCGATATTCCTGCCTTTGTTTATCACCAATTATAAAAGCATACCTACGAAGCCACTAAAAGGTATTTACATTTTATTAGAATGCTGCTCGGTATCAGCAGTGGTGATAACAGTTCAGGGTTATTAAAAAAACACTACACGGAAGAACAACGTGTTTTCAATGTTAAGCAATATTTTAAAAATAATGTTCGCAATTTTCGCACGAAATATGGTTGAAATAGTGATTTAACTTCATCAATTGTGAATACATTCAATTCAAAATTTAGAGAGACTGGATGAATTAATGAGTCCAGGTTCCGTGGTTAAGAATTGGACATTCGGAGTAACTTTTTACCACGTATTATTATCTTAATGCTTTAAAGTTCAATTTACCCACAACGAAGGGAGTTGGCTGAACAGACTATGGAACAAGTGAAAATAGTGAATATTATTTGTTTTAACTATTTGACTATTTCAGATTAAATTTCGGCTTTACAAATCTGTCAATATCCCCTGCGTTGAAGGATTTATTAGGGCTACAAATGTCGGGTAGGAAAATATATTTACAGAGAAAACCCAAAGTTTGTACTCAATTTGGGCTGGAGGCATCATCAGACCAACCTTCTTTGAAAATTCTGGTGGTCAGGCAATAACTTTAGTAGTGCTCATTATCGCAACATGATTAATCCAGTTTTGTTTATTGTGCCAAAACTTCAAGATATCAATATCACACCATTGGACTTTTGAAATCTAAAAGACCTACAGGAGCCGAAGTGTAAAAATAGGACCCACTTACAATCGTACCTTTAGCCAGTCAGTCTATTCCAATCAATCTCGTGTTTATTCTTGCTGTACTTGGTTCATTGTGTTCAATTATGGAAGAATTAACCAAATGACAAAAAGGATGGTTTCCAAATAGAAAACAAGTAAGACGTGTAAATTTGGATCAACAACTCTCGTTGGAGCTCAGAATGATCACCCCATGAAATAAAAAAACTTTCCTCTTTATAAGACCACTTTTATCTGATTCCCTGTTTGCCCTAGGGCTATCCACAGCGGCATTCCTTTTTGTTTTATCATGATGTTCATTTGTAATTTACCAAAAGCATTCGTGGTTTTCGTTTATTATTCTTCTTCTTTCAAAGTGTGAACCAAAACCAAGACTGACAAAGGTTCGAGGATTGCATATACACGGTGAGACCAATGAATGGTTCAGCTTCACTTTGATCAGAATTACACATGATTTTGTAATAATTGAAAATCCAACTTTTGAAAATGAAAATTTTTAACAAGAGTTTGAAACAAAGCCTTTTACTCGATATGCAATTCCATACACAACCTCATACTGCATATTTCATAAATCACGAAAAAAAAATTTTTATTATAAACCTGTGGTTTTCTCGAGTGTTTTTTGAACACCAATTACATCAACAACTCCTTAGAAATTTTGGAATAAATCTTTCATTTTATAATTTTGATAAGATTATTTCTGGAAGGTTGTTGGTCTTTATAAGGCCATCCTCAAGGCACTATACAATACAATGGATACATCTTAATAGATAAATGGCAACGTAAATTTTTTTAATGAGACACGTAATGGACTTGTAAAATTAAATAAATAAAACTGAAAGAGGGTGAAACTAAAAAAGGATCAAACAAAAAAAAGAAACTAAGAAATGACAAAACTGGGAAAGGACCGTCCGCAAAAAATAATAAAAAGAAAACTAAGAAAGGAAGAAAATGAGAAAAAAATAGATTTAATAATAACGAAACTACAAGAGGATGTTAATGTCGTAAAATATTAAACAACTAAGAAAGAAACGAAAAAGTAACGAAAGTAAGAAACTAACTAAAAAAGAGACTTAAAAATAACGAAACTAAAAAAAGTATTCAGGAAAAATTAAAACTTAGAAATGATTATAATAAATAATAATTAAACTTATAAGTAATTAAACTCAGAAAGAACAAACTAAAAATAAAGGTAACTCGGAGAGAAAGAAACTAAGTACAAAATAGACTTAGAAGTAACGAAACTAAAAAAAGTATTCAGGAAAAGTAAAACTAAGAACCAATAAAACTTGAAATGATTATAATAAATAAGAAACAAACTCATAAATAATAAAAAAAAAATAGGAAAAAAGTAGGGAATCGAAATCCAAATGAATAAATAATTAAAATAAGAAATAACGTAACTAAAAAAGGATCAAAGTCTGAAAAAACTAAATAAGAAAAATTGATAAAAATGATTCGAATATAGACCAAAACTAAAAAGAAACAATTAAGAAACCAAATTAAGAACAACAGATAATAAAAACAAAGCGAAATTAAGAACGAAGCTAATAAAGAACACAGCACCAACGAAACTAAAAAAGAGTGAAAATAATAATGAACGAAAATAAGAAACAAACAAACTAAAAAGAACAAAACTGATTAAAAATTAGATTCCTTTGGTCAACTTAATTCTAGTTATACAGGGTGGTCCAAAATTGTCGAGCAATACTTCAATTGGTGATAGTAAACCTAAACATAAATTTCAAATTCTAGACATAGAAGCTTTGCATAAAGATACATAATTTTATGTCATTAATCATTTCATCCCTTCTGATTAAGGAGTAGTTTTTGGCGGTAAATACCACTTATTACGTTATATTTTCTTAAATATGTAAGTATTAAAAAAAAATCGGTAATTAAGATTCTCTGGCCTGTTTTAAGCTATTTTATATCTTGGAAGTTTTTTCTTGAAAAAGTTACTCTTGAAGTATCATCCAAAAATTGATCGTTTTTAAGAAATTAAAACTCAAATATTTCAAGGAAATTCAATGGACAAACAATCAAATATCCATTATTATCGATTTCCTAGCCTACTTGCCTTATTAGATAATTTTTGTTATTATTTGTAAATTGCACGTCTACTTTTAAGTTTAAATTGCTCGAAAACGGTACTATTTATGGAAACGTATGAAGAGTAGTTTTTGCGTAAAAAAAGGCCAGGGAATTTTAATTACTTACATTTTTTTTAATACGTATTTAAAAAAATATGACGTAATCAGTGTTGATACAGCCAAAAACTACACTTAAGTCATTTTCAAGATACTAAAAAAAACATTTTTTATACAATTTTAGATGACTGCCTCTTTATTGATCTTTCGAAAAAAGTATGTATAAAAAGGTATCTTTATTTTTAGGTGAACTATCACTCCTAAAAGTATTGTTCGATAATTTTGGACCACCCTGTATATATTTATTTTAATAACTATACTAGGATTAAGTTATAAACAAGTTTATTTACAATTCCATTACATGTCTCGTTAAAAATTCAAGACGTATCCATTATATTGAAGTGCTCTGAGTATGGCCTTATAAAGACCGAAACATCGATATTGAATAAAACAGATTCTGACATTTTTGGATGCCTTTTACATTATAAAATCGTTCTGGGTCGCAAACCATAAAGAAAAAAATAAGAATATTAACATTTTCGACTTGATTATATCCCATATACTATTATTTGGTTATCTGCGACTTACATGCAAAAATAAGTAGATATGTAATTACGTAAGTACGCTTGCACACGCCGAGTTGCACCTGGTTAATAAATTTATTAAATATATTCCTGCCATTTACCAGTACCCGCAGGTCTTTCATTAAATTATTTCGCTACATACAATACATTTTTCATTCCAACAAATAATTATTGTAAAAATGATTGTAACAAAAAAGCGTTACAACCGATTAGAATTTTTAAAACTTACTATCAGCAATCAAATACTGCTTGTAAACCGATCCAGTAAGAGAAAAAGAAAACTGAAATGATACACCTACAAACCGTATTATATTCCTCATGGGAAACATTTAAAATCGCTATTTTATACGGTTTTAATCTGGCACTTTTACATCTTTTACATGACAATGGCGATTCGCGATATTTTTTTTTAGAATAACAATTTCCAAGGTAATGGTGGGAATTGAACTCGCTCACGTGTAAAGTGGAAATTGTTTTTAAGCATTGTTGAAAAAATACATGATTGTTTAAATTTTTTTTCTGAGTACCGTTTTCTAAATTGAATATCATAGCAGTTTCTCGATTCAAATGGACAAATAGACACAATTAAAAAAATGTGTAAACATAGCGAAATTTTTAATAATATTAATAAACTGTTTTCGAGGTCCTTTAGTCTCACAGCCTATAAAATTTTATTTTTCGTAGAAAAAAGTAGAACTACCGGTTTCGTGGCAAAACGGGCCACATCTTCAGGTTCAAATCACAAAAAAATTCTGTAATTAAACGCAATAAATAGTTTGGTGTAAAGTATATAGTTTATATACAATATGTGCCCCTAAGTTGAAATCATATGGAAAACTTTTTTATTATTAATTTTAGGAAAAAAAGTTATTCTTCATAAAAAGTTCTGCATTATCTAAGACCTAGAATACAGTCATCAAATATCAAATTTTTTCAGTGGTATACGAGGTTTGTCAAAAAATATGAGTTTTACTCAAGAGTAAAGTACCTTTAAATTTGACAATATCGAAAAATGTTACTAAAAAAAGTTGATCAGAATTAAAAATTACGTTCAAATCCATTTACATTAATAAAATTATTTTTAAAACGTATGTCTACAATAATGCAAATTTAACTGTAGTGCACTTATTACGCGTTTTAATTGCAAAATTATTAGAAAACATCGAAAAACTAAAAGGTTATCATGTGTTTCGTAATCACAAGAGATAAATGTTCATTCAAAATAGAAATATTAGTAAAAAATAAAATAATCTGAAGTTTTAATTTAAATGGATGTACTTGCATAGAACAACCTATGTCATTTAAATCTGATAACTGTCTATATTTAAAAACATATTCAATAACTAATAAATAAAACAAGATATTTAGACTAAATTGCAACTGTTAAATATAATTTTTTATTCCAAATTTATCCATAGAAAGTTTGTTGGAAATTGTGTCATTAAAATGAAAAAAAACCCTTTAATATATTATTAACCACAGATAATTAACCACGTGACGTTTGCAGTGTAATTAACACTGCAATATTCAAATATTCATTAAGTTAATAACAGATTAAAATAACATTAAGGAGAGTTTCATTAAAAATATATTAACATGAGAAAAAATAGTACTGATTTTATAAATTAATTGGTATTGTTTTAAATGCGCAGGGACACTCACGGCAAAAGGGTGTTTTTCGATACCAACAACCAACTTTTTCATAGAATTGAACATTACTTTCCAATGCGAGAATACTCTTTTCCACCCCAGGGATTTTAACATAATTAACAAAATCCTGAACAGACAGATTTTATACTTTTAATAAAATAACAGGAAATTTAAGAACAAGTCAGAATTAAAAAGCAAACATGGAAAAAATATTTGAGTAACAGAACAGAACCAAATTATCAAACCTACAAACAGCAAAAACTAAATATTAAGAACATTGTATCAAAGTCTAAACAAAATTCATGAGCAGAATTTGGGGAAAACTGGAAAAAGATGCTAAAAAGTAATCAATATAAGAACGAAAAAAATATAAAGGTATCAGGAATCACAAATCGCAAATGAAATAAATAAAACAATATGGGAGATATTTAAAAGAATTTGGACAAATCAAGAAATACCTAAGAAATATAAACAATTTAGAAATTTAGTAACTGTTATTTTTTGATTTCAATAAAACACTTAAATTTCCCTCACAGTTTCAAATCAATAATCAATAGTTGCTCTAAAAAGCATAAATACTTTGAAGCACTACAGATTTTTCGAAAAATATATATACTAATTTTGAAAATTAAGTAGCAAAGAATAGTAAACAATAGGAAAGATTAGCTTATAATTGCAATTTTTATCTAGAAATAATGGTACAGTTTGATGAAGGTTGAACAAGAGATTGGAGATTTTCGCGGTTTTTCTTTCTATAAAAACCATCTTGTTCGGTATTGTAACCTCGTAATTAATTTTCCAAAATGGGAGATATTGTTTGGTTTTGAAAAAAGTCGAAAATTCGTCACACATAAAAATTACTATCTCCACGAACCAATGAGAGTTTGCAACCAGGCAAGGAAAATTCGAGTTTTTGATAACATTTTCTAATATTAATCAGTTAATAGAGACAAATCGGGCTATTAACAAACTCGGCGAGGTTTAATAATCATTTAATTACTCGATTTAGTTTCGTTTACATTGTTAGTTTTATTTGTTTTTCTGATATTTTATTGTGTTAATGTCAACACTTTCCTCGGTCGAATAAATAATTTAGAAAAAGTTATGTTTAGTTTCATTTGTTGATTGAGTGATTATCGATAAGAGTATCTACTTACTATTTATAAATTAATTAATTAATTAATTCAACATGTTTGATATTCATTAATAAATCTATCGCAAGAATTACAAACTTTCCCGCTCGGCATAAAACAACACAATATTACATTATACCTACAAATGACTTAAAAATATACCATTTTTTTCCATATTTCCTATAAATGAGGTTCATAATTTTGAAGGTTTAATTTGGTGTTATAATTATTTGGAGAAATTAAAAATTGTTTTTTTTTCGTTTTCTCAAAACTAGTACATTTTGATTAAAATCTTTTCTCTTTGGATGGATTCAAATGTATTCAAAGTAAATATACAAATGTGGAACGTGGGCATATAATTGTCGACGTTTCGAAGCTGATTTTCCAACTTCAGCAGTGCTACAACAATAACCGTAATATAATTTTTATAAAAAAATATCTTTTTGCTATAGCTCTTATGAAGTTGGTACAGAACCTCTGAAAGATGACAATTAAATAGTTTTTTCTTTTATACCTACATTCCGCAAATTTTTAAGATTTCCATATTTTTAACAAGACACTTTATGAATGTAAAGAGTGTTATATAATGCATGTATATTTATAGACTCGGATATACTGAATTTATTAGATTTGCCATCAGGCGAGTACGGATTTTACTTGTGATACAACAGCCAAAATGTTGACCATTCATACGATCCAAGCGGGGAATTTCTATGAAATGAGTAACTTAATAAAAGCTGGGTTTTTGTTCAGTGGTGGATCCTAGATTTGTCTTATAAAGGAATTTAGTGAAAATATAAAAAAAAAGATAAAATTTGCTCAAAAATCATTGATTGGTGAACTAAATTAACCATTTTTTGCTTAAATTGTTGCAAGATTTATTTTTTAAGTTAATATAAGTGTGTACATAGTACAAGCAGACAAGTACTACATTAGATAACATTGTAATTTTAATCTTTAACTAATTTTAGCCAAATTAAACAAAAATAAATCATTTTAAAACAGACGTCAAAAAAAATAAAAAATAAAAATAATTATGTCAGACTTCTCGATTTAGTGTCTATAAATTTTGACAAATTTGAAACTAAATTTACATAGTTATATCTTCTTAGTAAAAAATTTGATTTAATTTATCAACGTCTTTGTATTTATTAGTTACAATTATGGTCTTTTTTCTATTGACAAGATGACTTAAATGTTTTATTTTTAATAAAAATAAATTAATGATTTCTGTACATATAAAAAAATTCCTGTAATTTGCAAAAATCCCATGAAATTATTTACGGAATTTAATTAATTTACCCAATTCACAGAATCCCCAAGTTTGAATCAGACTACAAAGATTCACACTTATTTTTCAACAACAAAATTCCAAACTATTTCACAAAACTTACTTTAAAATCCGTACCAAAACTATTCAAAAACGAAAACCACTACTGCACTAAATTATTAAATTTCACTAAGTCAAAAAATTATTTAAATCATACACAATTTTTCAAAAAAACAAACTAGCCCGGTTTCTAAGCAACCAAGAGTTTATTTTTCGGTAACCGAGCAACGGGCACAGAAGACACATCTATGTCACGACAGGAAGAGCCAAAAGGCTCTAAAATAATAGAAAAAGTCACAATATCGGCGCATACATGTCGACAAAGTCAGACAGAAAAGAACGACATGCATCAAAGCGGCGAGAATACAGAAATGTGACAAACACACGAGAATAAAACGAGAATTTGCACTTTGTAGCGGCGCTGCCAGATCGGAGAAACTTACGCAGAAAGTTAGAAATCGAGATTTATACAAGAGTTGTAAGAAAAGTATTAATAAGATTTATTAAAGGTAATTGTATAGTAGGTTTAATAAACTTTACGTTTTAAGAAAACTACAATATGTCAATAAAAGTAGTCTCAGAACACTGTACCTTATGTTAAAATTTCTAAGGGTCTGGCCAACAGAGAATGGCATTACAATCCAGACAATTTAATTTGTACGAGGATGTATCAGAAAATAACGAGACTAGTGCTATGTATGGCAATGCCACATTTATTTAAAAAACTTCAACAACTCTCCTTCAAAGTACTCTCCATTCTGTTCGATTCACTTATCCCATCGCTTTATCCACTTGTCATAAATTTCTGAGAAACCATTTTTTGATAGTCTGTTTAGTAAACCCATCACAGCGTTGTTGAGCTCTAAATCCGACTCAAATCTTCGACCTCTCAATTATTTTTTGACTTCAGGAAACAAATGGAAGTCACGTGGAGCAAGGTCGGGAGAGTAAGTGGGGGGGGGTGAACCATAATTTCTACCCGTAATTCTTCAATTGTTCGTTGACAAATCGCTGGTCTGCGAGCCGGAACATTGTCGTGATGCAGCGTCCAACCAAAGTTTTGATAAAGCGGTCGTTTTTTCTTTAATTTTGCCTTTAAGGAGCCTCGAAGTACATTAGAATAGTACTCCCCAGTTCCTGTATTTCCTCTAGGTACAATGTGATCGTAAGTAACGTCACATTTATCAAAAAAATCAAGTGTATCACTTTACCAGCGGTTTTAACAGTTTTGGCCTTCTGCGGTCTTGGACTTCTTTTATGCTTCCATTGCATACTTTAGAGAGTTCAATTCAGGATCGAAAAACCAATTTTCGTCACATGTAACAAGATAATTTAAAAACTGTGGATTACGTTGCAGTTGCCTTTTCCACTACTGACAAACTATCTCTCGATTCGTTTTTTGTTCATCGGTCATCACTTTTGGAATCCATTTTGCTGCGACTTTCCGGTACCCTAAATCTTCATGAATAATTTTTTGAGTGGAACCGTAAGACAAATTAACAATGTCAGAAATTCGTTTCATGCCAATCCGTGATAAACTATTATCTGGACGTGCACTTTTAATCATTTCAAAAGTTACAGTTGGTGTTTTACCCAACCGAACACAAAATTTTGTCGCTTATCTTTGCTCCACTTTCATTTTTTCGACGAGTAAACAAAACACTGACAATTCAATAATTAATTTGTAATAAACGTCAAAAGTTAAATCAAATGCTACTAGAGGAAAAGTAAATTAAAGATAAAGCTTTCACGTCACATTTGTTTGTATCATAAAATTCTACCTCTGAAGAAGTTACAGCACCAGCCTTGTTATTTTCTGATATATCCTCATATATGAAAATAGTTAACTAATAATAATTTACTTGCAGAGAAAAAAAAATCCCTAAATACCCTGAATCTTCATGAATAAGTTTTTTAAATTAATTTTAGGTTTTACATTTAAAAAAATGAACCTACATTATTTCTTACTTTAAAAGATATTCTAGAAGAATCTATATAATTTTTGATATTTTTAAAATATCTCCAAAATATGTAATATTTCGAAAAAGCTCTATGTATCATTGATTTATAAGCTCCTAATTAATGTAACATGGGATGATTTGATATATAAGGGATAATCATATTTGTACGAGTTG
The DNA here is from genome assembly GCA_951812935.1 of Hermaeophaga mercurialis. NCBI lineage: Eukaryota > Metazoa > Arthropoda > Insecta > Coleoptera > Chrysomelidae > Hermaeophaga > Hermaeophaga mercurialis. Next base: position 8,478,462 of record OX638366.1, read on the forward strand.
GTTTACGATAAATTAAATATTAACCATTACATTTTACTCTTTGATAGTTGTATCCAAGAAATGTATAGAAGTTAATTGTTAATAAAATTAAAGCAAAACGTCCTATTGTCTATTACTATCTTCAAAACCAGCCAAAACATCATCAACGTATCTATACCAAAACAACACATTCCCGAAAATATTGAATCAAAAATGTTTTGTTCCCAATTATCCATAAAAATATTTGCAAAAACTAGTTATATTGGACTACCCCGACGATAGTAAATTCCATACCAAGATTAACTGCTTTTTTAGTCTGACAGGCAAATTGCACACTAGAAACATATTCATCATTATATATTTGAAATGAAGCTAGATTTATAAAAAAAATTTTATTGAAAAATGTAAATTTAAATATAGAAACACATGACATAAAAAATACCCTTTACATAGCATAGCTTGACTTAATAGAAATTTAAATGAATTTATTTATAAAAGAAAAATAAAGTAGTCTTATAATCTAAATTTATTATTGGTACTAGAGAGGTGACTTAATGGTTGATTTTTGCTAGTTTTAAAACCAAAATAGCAGCCATTGACGGCGCTGCGTGAAAGGGCTATATGGCAAATTTGACATTTAAATATTTAATTCTTTAAAAATGTCTTTTTTCTTGAGAATATCGAGTCATTAGAAAAAGTTGTTTTAAATAACATTTTAGACCTATGTTCCGAATTTCACTTCAATATTCACAATTTTTGGTTTCTCCAATGTTTTTCAAAATTTTGAAAAGATTGATTTTAAGTTGTTCAGATATTTTTTATTTTCCTTTCAATAACTAAGTTTGTTAGTTTAAAGAATTGGACAAAACAGACAATATACATATCTCGTGAATGAAAGTTTTTATTTAAGTTTGCTAACTCTGGAGCAAACTAAAGTTGCTGTTGGTATTATTTGTTGTTACACCTATAATAGTATTGTTATAAAACTGTAAAATGCTATGACATTTTTGAGTAATAAATAGAGTATAATGGGCAGTGATGCTTGGCTTGAAGAAAAAACTTGAAAATCAAACCAAGCAAAATTTTTATTTATTTTTAAAAAGCTCGACTTTAACCCATTTACTGCAGGTATCGTCAATAAACGATTCGTAAAAAGTCTAATATCTCTTAAAAATTAAACGCAACGCCTATGCTTGTCTAATTTAGTAAATTAGTAAATATTTGCAAAGTTTGATATTTTTGACGTGATGAAAAAATTGCGTTTAATTTTTAAAAGATATTAGACTTTTTACGAATCGTAATCCCGCAGTTAAAGGGTTAAAGTCCAAGCCAAGCTTTTATGTTTCAAATGGGTTGTTGTTGCCATTTGTGAGTGTACATTAACAAAAGGAAACCGGTAGTTCTTCTTTTTTTCTTTAAAAAATAAAATCTTATAGACTGTGAGACCAAAGAACTTATTTCCCTCATGTCCTTTTGTTTTATGTTTTAAGTCAAACTACTTGGCTTGGTGAATCTCTAGTTCTGGTAACTAATATTTTAATATGGTCCTACTCGAATTTTGATTGAATTCCCACGAATTCGGGAATGTATAACACAAATAGAAAAGGTGGTAGAAAAATGTAAATTAGTTTCAAGATATAATCTCAAGCAACACATTTAGTACCTGCTACGTGGTAGCGACTAAATATGTCACTCCATAGTGGTTTGCTTTAGTTTTGTCAAACTTGATGTTACTAAAATGATACCATAGGGTAGCGATTTTAAGTATAATTCACTATATGGTGGCATGTGAAAGAAGCGGCTACTTTCAAGTGAACATCGTCTTCTACTGGGGGGTACCCGGGTTCTATGTATGTTACTTAAAGTTTCTATACTTTTAAGTTCCCTTACTTATTCCAGGTACGTTGCTAGAACCGCTATTTGGAACTATAAAGTACCATATCTTGTAAGTCTCAATTTAGTTCCACAAACTAGTAACTGCCTCAAATCTTTTGAAAAGCTATTTTAATAGTAGCCGGGTAGCTCCATTAAATTTATAAATGTCTTCAAAGTGGCGGACCTTTGTTGTAATCAATTTAAGTAGCAAATAGGTAACTGCTACACTTTTTCAACACCATAAAGTTATTAATATTTTTAAGTTAAAAAATAGGTAACAGATTTGAAGCAATTACGTTTATAAACTTCCGGTTTCTATAATATCTGTTCCCGATACCATAGGAGATAGGTTTTTGTTCCAAAAAGTCGACACAATGGATTAAATTAACTTTTAACGAACTTAATGATGCTGGGAAAAACGGCTTAGATGAATTTCTTTTTTTAAATATTTAATTGGATTAGCGTAGATTCCAAAGTCGATTTCAGGTCAAATCTCTCTAAAATCACCACCTTGATGAATGAAGAATTTCCGGCACTATTGCAACATAATTTCGTCTAATGAATTATGAATCACACCGACGAACGGTGTACCTATTGAATCATTTACTGAATGAAATAATAGTTTCTTTGAAGCTCGAGTCAGTCAAAAAGCAGAAAACGACTGATAGATATAATTTGTCGGCGTATTTCTTGTAAATCGTCGGTTCGAACTGGTCCTCCAGGCTCGCAACACATCACATCGCTTTCTTCGAAAAGCGACACTCGCTAACTTTTTGATTGTGCCGTGGAAGGGAGCGAACACGATGCGGCCTTCGGCGGCCTCGTGCAGCTCTAGTGATATTTGTGTTTTGTCGAGAATTGCAGCCTTTGGCGACGTTGCCGATCGCCTCAAATATATATGTTGTGAATGGGTACGAGGGACGCGCCGTAAAATGTCATCAATCAATTCACTACAATATTCGATTCTTGGCGCAAGCGGGTTTTTAGCTCTTCTTTGGTTCTTATTGTGTTACGTTTTAATAAACCCTATAGGGTTCAGGTCCGGCGACTCGGCAGGCCAATTAAAAAATTCAACATTACTGCGTTGAAACCATGCCGTGCATCAAATTAAAGTAAACTAGGTAACTACAAATTTGGCAAAATTTGGGCAAAAATATTGAGCACCTATGATAATTCTTAGACTTTTTGGGAAAATTGAATTGAAATGGATTGAAACAATTTTTGTAGGTTTATATTATAATTTATTAACGAAAAATCAATATTTTGTTGGTCCACGCTTTGCCTTAATTACAGCAGAAATTCTTTTCGGTAGGGACCGTATAAGTTTCTCACGGTCTTCAGGATGTATAGCGTTCCATTCTTGACGCAAGCGGGTTTTTTTTTAACTCTTCTTTGGTCCTTATTGCGTGACTTTAATAAACCCCATAAATGCTCTATATGATTCAGGTCCGGCGACTGGGCGGTACAATTAAGAAGTTCAAGAAACCATGCCATTGTGCGGGCACATTTATAACATGGCGCGTTATCCTGCTGAAATTCTACCCCATCCATATTTGTATCACCAAAAAGTGGTGAAAATGAGGGTAACAATGCTGATTCTAACACGTTGATGTACTTCGAGGAGTTCATCCGGCCCTCACTCCAGAATCAGTCATGCAGCCCCAGACCATTACGTTGCCCCCTCCGTGTTTTTTGGTTGGTAACGCACATTCTGGACTAAACTCTTCACCGATCCGGCGTCGCACAAAGGTCACACCAGGTGTAATATAAAGTCTTCAGAAAAATATTTTTATTTCCATTAAATTTATTTTTTTATCTTTATCTTATTGATTGCTTTTACTAGGGATAAAATTGAATAACTTACCTCAAAGTTAGATTCGTCTGACCATACGAGATTTGACCAATCTTTTTCCGTAAAACTTTGGTGTTTTAGAGGCCATTGATACCGAGCTTTCTTATTATTATCGGAAAGCCATGGTTTCATTCCTGGCTTTACACCCTTTCAGGCCGGCTTCCTGAAGCCTTCTACGCGTAGTTCGAGCAGAAGATATTTTTTTCCGATTTTTCAGCGATTCTCTAACTAATTTTCGGTCTTCGCGGTCTGTTGTAACATTTACGCCCTGTTCTGGGTCTAAATACAACGAATTAAAACACAAAAAACGCACTAGATCAATTGATGTGTACACAACAAGCGAAAGTAGCGAGCTTATAAATAAATTCAAAAACAATGAAATGCCAAATTTTATTGCACCAGATGTTTTATTGCTTGATGGGGTGCGGATCAATATTTTTAAACGTTTTTAGATGCCAACAAAGCAAACAATGAGATGTTTTTTCTGTCATATTATTCATGTACGGGCCAATGCTGTATCTTTAAGTTTTACAATATTAAATTCGATTTACAATAAATTTTACAAAAACTTAGTAACTAATAAATTGAGTTAATAATACAACACAAATATTGTGATAGGATTTTTATTATTAAAGAATTTGAAAATTTGCCAAATTAATTTCATATGATTATTGGTGATTCAAGTAATGGATTTCTGATCTAGCAAAAGGTAAATTATTTGAAACAAAAATTCTTATGTAGTTGTTTGAAACAAATTAATAGTAAATAAAAGTGAACAATAAGAATAAATTTTAATTAAAAAATTCCAAATAACATGAAATTAATTCTAATTAGAATATTTCAAGGTTAATCGAAGGAATAATCGAAATATTTTTTTTTAATTTTTGAACGGATAGAGAAAAGCCTATATTGGAAACTTGTTATGTAATCATTCAACTTTAAGTATGAAGCACTGTTTTAACTACAAATCAGAAATGAAAATTTTTTACATAAATTATGTTATTTTCAGAAGTAATTTGTTGCACCCAAAATTAACACATTGTCCAGTGATTTTATTTACAATGTACAAAGATTTATAATTGATAATGCTTTTTGGGTTTTCAGCATTTCTTATTATTATTGGTAAGAGATTGTAAATTTTAGACTCTATCACTGTTGCTAATCTCTAATTGTTATCAAATTTACGAAAAGGAACATTTAGTTTTTTATTACTTTTTGCTTGGCAAAATATGTATAACCAATGTCATATTTATGTTTTAATTTGAAATAATATAATCTTGCATGAAAATAAAGAGATCTTAAATTTAACACAGTTTTATCATACAATAATTTGTTCTGTTGATATATTACCCTTAAAATATAGTTTTGAATTACTTTTATTTATTTTAATAGAGCCATTCCACCAGTGCCTGATATATGATATATTGCAATTAATATTTTTCTTATCAAATAAAATGTGTGTATCAGCATTTTTAGTTTGTTGGTTAATTTTTGAATCTGTGGTATCCACTTAACGACAACAATATCCAAATATTTAGCAACATTTGTTTCATTTATGATAAACTCATATTCTACACACAACAAAATGCTATATACAGGATGATTCGTATAAGAATTTACACAGTGCATGAGCATATAGGTGAACCTAAAATATGATGATTTAACGTAACTTAGCTCTATATTAAATTGCGCCCCGAGGAGTCGTAGATCTTGAAAGTAGGGTTTCAAATTTGCAAAAAAAAACAATAGTTCGGTTATACTTGAACTTAGAAAAACCAAATTTGGTACACGTTGTAAGTGTACGAAGAACATTAATCGATATTAAGTAAAGTTGAATTGTATCGTTCTAAGGGATTTATAAGGGATGACATATCATTAGAATCAACTTGTTCGCTAAATGAAAACTTCCCGCCCATTTTTAAAACACTCAGCAAGCAATTACTAAAATCAAATGATATCGTCAAGTTTGACGTTTAATTTAATAGCCAACTTTTGAATTTTCGATGATTTTAAATAACACTGCAATACGTGTTTTTAGTTATTCGGGTTTTTGTTGAAAACAACAAAGATCATCAATTAAACTCTACTTACTGTCGATGAATGCTCTTGGTACACTCACAACGTGTACCAAATTTGATATTTCTAAGTTGAAGTATAACTAAGTTATTGATTTTTTTGGAAATTTAAAAGCCCACTTTCAAGGCCTATAACTTTTCAGGAGTGCAACTTAATATAGAGATAAGTTACACTATATCACCATATTTTAGGTTCACCTACATCCCTCTATTCTGTGTCGGGTGTTAAACGAATCACCCTGTATAATGTGGCAGAGTTAATTTAAATGAATGAAGGCATAATTCGTTTCAATTCTTTTATAACTTTATTTTTTACAGAATACCAAGTTACTCCCTCAAATAATAGAACTGTGTCATCTGCATATATTATACTGATATTTTGTATGTCAATTTTTAACAGATAATTCATATATAGAATGAATAAAATGGGATCTGTAACTGTTCCTTGCGGAATTCCTATTTCCACATTGTCTGAATCATTAAAATTGTGTCTTAATTTTAAAGTTTTGGTCTGCCTAGTTTTGGCTTTGGAGAGGTTACTCCACCTGCTTTTTCCTCCTTTAAAACTTAATAAATCGTAGATTTTCCATATCCCATTGCTTTAGATCATATTTCAGCTATTGTATCAACAGTATTTGAAGAGATTATGTTGTCTAAAATAGTTGTAGACATTCTTTTCATTGAATGACAAATGGTCTAGTTTTAATTTTTTAACTGGTGAATACTCAAGTTACTTCCATATTCAATCACTACTATTTTTCAGGTTGTATCCAAAATTAAATAATTGAATTTCTACAAACTTTTTATTTAAATAAAATATTAATTACTTGTGGGCGCCGTGATCATTAAAATATAATTATCGCTTTCTATTACGGTTACGGCTATGACCGGCGTTAATCCTTTGCTATAACAATGAAAGATAGTTTAATATTACGATAAGTTTTATTCTGAAGTCGACTAAAACAATTTTAAATCATTTACAAATATTGAAAATTTACTGCAGGTATCGTACTATGATTTGCATATTAAATTAGGTAATATCACAAAACATTTCTGAAAATTTTGATGTTTAAATGAAGTATAGAGACTGCTCTGTTTAGATACTGCGTTCAGACTAATTTTTAGATTTTGCGCCGTAGTTGCTTGTTGATTGGGGCCATGACAAATTTTTAGCCAATCACAAAACTTACATCTTTCGAAAGGAGGGTGGTGTTAGATAATGATGGAATATCAGCGTTGTATATTGCAAATTCGCTTACAAGGTGAAGGGAGATGAGAACTTTTGATACGCTGGAGAATGGTACCGGATGTTAAGTAAGAGAATTTTATTTTGTTAAATTTTTAGGTTGGTACACGTTTTATACTAGTTTAAGCAGATTCTCAACCAAACAATTAGAAAAAGGTGAAAATTTGATTTCATGCCCAGCCTAATTTTTTGTTACCGATAAATGGACTGCTAGTAAGGGGAGTGTTGGAACTATAGAAATTATTTTATGTTATCGTGTTTTTTTATATGAGAAATATGTCAATTCTGAATGAATTTAATCTATATAAAATAAAGATCTAAAAGTCAAACTCATTTTTCATGAATAATTAATTCTTTTTATACAACCCAAAATAAAGCATCACTGGTAAAATAAAATAATGGAACTGTTTAATAATTAAAGAAAATTGTAAGAGGAAGTATAAAGAAATTGTTTTATAAAATAAATGAGTTGAATGGTCAACAAGATTTAAATGATGAAGATAAAAATTTGCATAAAAATCTGTCTGTTAGTTTTAGAGCAATTCCATTATATATTTTGCTTCTAAATTTTTTAATTTAACACTGTAATTTCATACAGTTTTCATCGAAATATTGGAAAACCATTCAAGTTTGGAGTAAAGTCCTTAAAAAGTTTCAGAAAAGAAAAATTTGCATATCAAAATGTGTCAATATTTTAGGCTCGCAAATGATTTTATTTAAATTTGAATGCGATTTCATTATCAATTTGCCTTCTACCATTTTGGTTTGTTTTTAGAAAAAATTAGTTAAAAATTGTCAAAAAACTAAAAAAATTATTAAAATTTGTTCAAAAAAACTGCAAAAAGAACGGAAAAAAATTACTGAAAAATTGTAAAAACAGTAAAAAATTGTAATTCATGCGGTTTTAACAAAAGTCTTGAAAAACCATTATAAAATTTTATATATATATAAAAATTTAATAAAAGAAAAAAGTACAAAAAAATCATTATTATTTTCTTGTTTTAAAGAGATTCCGTTATACATTTTCCTTCTAATTTTCTAATTTGCGACTGTAATTTCAACTGATTTCAACAATGAAAAGTTGTCAAAAAAAACTGTAAAGAATAGTTAAAAATTGTCAAAAAAACATCTGTAAAAATTGTCAAAAAAACATCTGTAAAAATTATCAAAAATATAAAAAAACTGCAAATATTAATTAATTTTTAATCACAATATTATAATTACATTCTTGTTTGGAGTCAAATTATTGAAAAGTTTCATTAAAGAAAAAAATCAAAAAATCTGCCAACGGTTTATGTTTGCTAATTATTTCCTTGTTTTAAGTTTTACGGCGATACCATTATTTATTTACCTATATTTTTAATTTAAATCAGTAAGAAAGTAATGAAGAATTCTAAAAAAAACGAAATCGTTCAAAAAACTTAAATAATGATAAAGTTGTCAAAAAACTGGATTAAAAATTGTCAAAAAAAACTATAAACAAATATTGATAATTGTCAAAAAACTGTAAAAAACAGTAAAATATTGTCAAAGATGATAGAAAATTTTCAAAAAATATTTAAAAAAATTTCAAAAATTGTCAAAAACCTGCAAAAATTGAATGAATATTATTGGAAAACCATTCTAATTTAAAGCAAAATTAATGAAAAGTTACAAAAAAAAATGTGCATAAAAAACTAGAAAAAATTTAAGTTTGTTAATTATTTGTTTTTTATTTTAAGTAGATTCTATGACTCAATTTTCTTTAGCTTTCCTTCTGTTTTAACCAAAATACCAGAAAACCATTTTAATTTGGAAGAAAAGATTCCAAAATGAAAAAAATTGCATAAAAAAAATTATTAAGGGTTTAAATTCGCTAATTATTTTACTGTTTTAAGTCGATTTTATGATCCAATTTTCATTGTAACTTTCTAATTTATGTCTGTAATTTCCTTGTATTGTAACCAAATGACAGGAAAACCATTCTAGTTTTAAGGTAACCTTTAAATGACTTTCCACCTAAATATAAACAATTTTGAAAATAATGTGAACTTTAAAAATAGCAAACTAATAACACTGTTTAGAGAAAAATGTGTCCGTAAAATATAGACTACATTCATTACCACTTAAACACAAAATATTTAAAATATATATTATTTATTCTCTTTGGGAGAATTTACAAGTTCCCTACAAATCGATTTTCATCGGATTAGAATCCTTTACAATAAAATTTTTAATTCCGATGGGAAATAAATCGATTGACAAATCCAATCTACATAATTGAATGTTTCAATTTAGTAAATGATTCGGTTAATGAATTTATTAAAAAATACTCTAGTAGAGATCCCGTATCACCGCCGATTAATCGTAATCAATTATTATATAAGTAACCAACAATACAGGGTATTCCATGGGAAATGGATATCTTAAACATCTCAATAAAACGAAATTATTTTCATCATCATTGTTCAATTAATTGGGCCAAGTCATGCGAGCAACAATGTAGATGAAAGTAACGATGTAAAATTTGATTTAAAATTCACATTTAAATTTTCACATCTGCTAATATATGGATAATCTAATAGAATTTTTACTTTTGGATTAAACGCAATGTGTTAATAATTTCATAGCAAACCGTAGCCTGTAATTCTCAAATGAATCGCCCAAAAGTTGTCTTGAGAGGACCTTTTCGTTAATCCCTTTGTTTCTTTCATACGAGGATGTATCAGAAAATAACGAGACTAGTGGTATAGTATAGCAATGTCACATTTATTTTAAAAAACTTCAACAACTCTCCTTGAAAGTACTCTCCATTCTGTTCAGTACACTTATCCCATCGCTTTATCCACTTGTCATAAATTTCTGAGAAACCATTTTTTGATAGTCTGTTTAGTAAACCCATCACAGCGTTGTTGAGCTCTAAATCCGACTCAAATCTTCGACCTCTCAATGAGTTTTTGACTTCAGAAAACAAATGGAAGTCACATAGAGCAAGGTCGGGAGAGTAGGGGGGTGATTCATAATTTCTATCTCTAATTCTTCAATTATTTGTTAACAAATCGGTGATCTGTGAGCCGGAGCATTGTCGTGATGCAGCGTCCAACCAAAGTCTTGATAAAGCGGTCGTTTTTTCTTTAATTTTGCCTTCAAGTGTCCTCGAAGTACATTAGAATAGTACTCCCCAGTTACTGTATTTCCTCTAGGTACAATGTGATCGTAAAAAAAATCAAGTGCATCACTTTACCAGCGATTTTAACAGTTTTTGCCTTCTGTGGTCTTGGACTTCTTTTATGCTTCCATTGCATACTTTAGAGAGTTCAATTCAGGATCATAATGATAAAACCAACTTTCGTTACATTTAACCACATTATTTAAAAAATGTGGATTACGTTGCAGTTGCCTTTTCCACTACTGACAAATTGTCACTCGATTCGTTTTTTGTTCATCGGTCATCACTTTTGGAATCCATCTTGCTGCGACTTTCCGGTACCCTAAACATTCATGTTAAAATTTAAATCAAATCCTACTTGAGGAAAAGTACAAAAAAGATAAAGCTTTCACGTCACATTTTTTTGTGTCATAAAATTCTACCTCTGAAGAAGTTACAGCACCAGTCTCGTTATTTTCTGATACATCCTCGTATATTAGAATTTCTTGAATAACATTAATTTTACCGCATTGCAGATTTTTGGTTAAAAAAAGTAGAGACATCTAGTTTGATAAGATACACGCAAAATAAATCCTCGAAAATACGGCAGCAGGAACTTCCGTCTTGGCAAACCGTCAAATTGAATAACTAAACCGTCGAGTCATTTTTCACCGGTGTAGGTTGGCGATGGCGTGAACAATGCACGTTAAAATCAACAAAACAAAAGTTCGTTCCCACAAAACAGATCTATTTTTTGCAAACGACTACAACTAATAGTATTGATTAGAATAGAATTGTTCGGTAGGGAAATTGTGCAACTGGAAAAAAGACCAACGGTCAATTACACCAATTGTATACAAATATAGAACAAAGTTTATTTCCGAATTGACGATCAGAAATTGCTTGTAGTGGATTTAGTATTTCTAAAAGTTCCAAAAATCTGATTTAACTGTCTAAAGAATATAGGATAAACTAACCACACCATCCCTCTTATACATTGTTAAAACTTTTATAAAACTTATCAGTAAGTTTCGAAACCAACTGCTATATAAAATAAGAGAATAATTCTATAGCAAACTGTGCTTTTGTAGATTAGAAGTTCCGTTTGGATAACAGACTCCCTTGATACATGTTTATCTCTTACACCATTCTATTTCCTGTGTATATATGTACCAAGCCACCGATTGATTCACACAAAAGGAATTCGGAATTATTTAGCAAATATGTACATAGAATCTCTTCTACTCCGGAAATAGTTGAAACAAATGCGTAGTTAATAATTTAATATTATATTTTTTTTAATCGCGTCAAAGTCCAATTTGTAATTATATCAAGGTTGCGCTAGTCAAATTTTAGTAAATTATTAAATTATGTATTGTGAGGTTCAAATTTGTTACATTGAATTACTTTATAATACAAATGTAACATACTCATCTATAAATGAGGTTCTTCTAAACTTAATATACACGATTATTTTTTTAACATTTTCAATCATATTTAAAATTATTCAATTCAAAGTATTTGAAGAACATTAACTTATCTTTCACATTTTGATTCTGCTTTGGTTTCCAATAGGTAAAATCACTGAATTGGCCTTAATAGTTCTCTGCTTTCGCACTTCAACTTAATCTTAATTAACAACTCTTGTGATACCATCTTTTCCAGAATATATTTCAATTACTCTTGAGAGAGGCCAGTTTATTCTTTTAACATTATCATCTCCAATGAGCGCCACAATTCCCGCTCTAATATTTAAAATTTTCTTTTGACTAAATTTTACTAGATTTGCCAAGAACCGAGTTCTAAATCTTTGTAAATTTTGCCTAATTTGAAGCCATACTTTAAAAACTGCATCATACTGTAAAAATTTATAGTTACTTAATTTTATAGTGGTTGTTCTAATCTTTTCTCCGCTTGTTCTAAATTATTAGTCAGTTTTCACTATTTCACTATTACACGATTATCTCTACTGTTATCTGAAACTTAAAAATGTTCTTCAATTTGATTTTCTCATAATCGTCCAACCTAAAATTTTTTCTACAGCTGCAAAATTATCACTGAATTTCTCAATTGACCCAGTAGATAAATTTGCAATAACATCAGCCCCCAAAAGTAATCTCAGATGTACATGATTTAGGTTATTCGGTACAATATTCTTCTACCTCAAACCTCCAAACATCTTTGGGGTACTTAAACGTGGAACATTGTAACAAATTTTGTTTTGATTGAGTACGGAAATTACAGTGAACTGATTTGTCCAAATTATATATAGAAATGTGATATCTAGAGTGAAGTTTTGGTTCTGAATATTCGGTTCCGAAAACGCCCTGTACAATAGATTCTTGCTGGAATTTATTTTCTCTTTTCAAAATATAAGAGCGTTGTGAAGCTGAATCTAAATGTGCTCTTACTATTTTTGTAACGGAATGATTAAACAAAAAATAAAATTAGAATTCTTACCAATCCCTTGCTCAGAGGAAAATATAGTTATAACAGTAGGAAATTATGATCACCTGATAAAATCTTTCATGATTTAAAGGAGTTTTTTTATTTTTCGATTTCTTATTCATGACACTGGTTGGATTAATGAAATTCACACTTCACTTTCTATTCAACTTCAAGAAATGTAATAACATTTTTAAATGATTTGTAAAATGTTCACAATTATCAACTGAAACATAGCCGCATATTTATCACTTCTGACTCCTACAGTTTCCAAAGCACCTAATTTTGTCTCCAAGTTATAAAATAACAGACATTCATTGTTGGCAAATCTAGGTTTTAGCTGTTGAGTAGCTTTATAGTAGTTAGATCCATAAGGTTGGAAACTTTCTACCAATTTCTTGAAGCGGAATCTTCTTCAGTTGCCTAAATGAAGCATTGGAACTTCTTCTCCATCTAAAATTTCATCTTTATCGACTTTTTTTAATTGTCCACAGAAACATATCCTTGTTAGCATCACCATTGAGATTCTTGAGTATAATCTTTGGTAATTTAAAATTCCTGTTTTAATTTAAATATCTACTCAGTTTCCAATCCCTCCTTCAATGTATCATCTTTCAATAGCAAATCTTGATTTTATCACATAGTAGAAATAATCTACCAGTCTTATTCGTCAAATATTCCATTGTAAACGATACTTCTTGTCTGGAAACTTTTGGTTCACCATATACGACTTCAAGTTCTTTGGAAGTCCTGATGAATATCCTTTAAGTCATTTCTTTCTTTTATCAAACCTGTTGAACCTTCCTTTGCTATCCTGTCACAGTGGCCAACTGTGGTATACATGATTATTTTTTTAACAGCAGTTGTAAAACCATTATGATACCCAAACCGTGTGCCTAATCCTAGAATTTTAGTGTAGGTTTCAACTTCAATACATTTTTACAAAGGTAGTAAATGCAAACAATACATTAGATTATTTTTGGTAATGATGTTTAAAAAGTGTTTTATATTGTTCCCACTCAAAGGGCAGTAAATATGGAGTTTTAAAAAAGGTCTTTGGATTGGTAGTAGGAGTCAAACATAATGAGTGTCCAGACCTACACATCCTCAAAAATTTTTGGTTTTGAGGATTTAGTATCCTTGCATTTTACTCAGCTACAAAAAAATTAATAAATTAGGATTGAAAAGAATTTCGAAAACTTTGCAAAAGCATCTATATTTCTGGCTAGTTTAGTTGCAAATGCTGATACATTTTGTTCGCCTGCAAAATCCGTCTACTATTACACTGTTAAAATCTCACATCACAATTACGAATGCAAAACCAGCCATTATGTTTTTTGTTTCCATCCCAGATTCCATTCAAAAACACTGCTTTCTTTCAAAAACTTTGGATATAATGAAGAAATGTACTGTAAATTGTCCCAAAGCTTCTGTTCATAACTGGAAGGACTAAGCAAAAGAAGTTACAAATAACTCTGGACATTTTGGAAGTCTAAAAAGATTATCTTAAAAAAAAACATTGTCTTGTACAAGATGAACCTTTTTATAATTCAGAATGTGGATCACATAAAACCGTTGTCGAAAGAAACAAAAACTTTTAAAAAGCCTATCGTTCATCTGCTTAACTGCAATGAACTATAGTAAAGGAAGAAAACGACAATATTTTAATGACTGCTGATAGATTTGCAAGGGTGTACAACCTGCCACCTTCAATTTTTAAAGACTGATAGCAAAAGGTTTTTGGGAGTCGGCAAAGTGATTTATTTGTCGTTTCTTTTATAAAAAAACGTAAGGATACCTTTCTTTAAAAATGATTAAAAAATTTTCTCATTTGGACCTAAATCCGTTGAAACACTTTTGTCAGGGTTTGCAGCTGGATGACACAATTGTAGCAATCTCCCTAGAAACTCTAAGATTTCACTAAACAGAGATTTACATTCATAAACGAAATTAGATATTTAGAAAGCTGAAGCAAGTTTAACTCGAACATCTTATGTAAATTGTGAGAAAAAAAACCATTAATGTATGTTGGGAGATAATAAAGAGACAATTATATTACATGTAAGTGAATAAATATTACAGAAAAGTATTTTTACAATTATTATTATCACTCATTAACGATTATTAATATTTGCAAAATACAATAAATACCAAAATATACAGAATTTTAAAATGCATTTTGTTTTCAGAAATGTCTATAACAAAACACAATGTTTTGTATAAATTCCAAAGCTCCACATTTTTTGACTTTTCAATCTATTTAAACATTCTTATTAATGTAAGAATTCATTAATTAGAATTTTACCTTTATTGTTACACCATAATATATAGATTAGATAAATGGGTTACCTATTATTCATTATAACTCTCATTTTTTTTTTAAGTTTTATTAACTTGTTATGTCTTACCTGTATTTCTAGAAGTAATTCGGTTTTTCTCCTTCTAATTTCTATCAAAATTCTCTGTTGTTCGGCGGTTAAATCTAAAAGCAAAACCAAGTTTTAAACAATGCAAATGTAAACAATAAATAATAGAAATCTTAAAATTACTCCCATGTATTGAAAAAAAACAAGACTTAGTTATCTACTTTAATTTTTCATATTCTCTTTAAAGCTAAGAAATTAAAGTATATTTAACTAGAAATGAGGTGTGTTAATTTATCACTAATATTTAATACCAATAAGAGATTAATTAAAAATTATTTCTGATTTAAAGAAAGGTAAAGTACATTTAGAAAACTTTACAACTGAATGTGGTTCTTTGTGCTTAAAACCTGGATAACTGCCAAAGGCCATTTTTGCTTCATTTTTATGAAAAATCATTAACATTAATACAATCAATTACTTTCTTTAATTCCTACATTACAATAAACTATAGTCTACTGTTGTTTGAAATTAGTGTGTAACATAAATAGAATAGGTAGATTTTAGAAAAACTCACTAAAAGCCATATTTTAAATAATTTTTAAATAGCTGCAGCACTCTTAATTCGCAGACCACACTTAATCTCCCATATCAAATACATTACTCATTTTAGATAAGACAATAACAATATATTGATGTATTTGTATCATTATGACAAGGTGATTCCAATCACTTAAGTTTATTGTTCAAAACTTACCAGCTATATTGAAGGAATCTATATTGTGGCTAGATGTGCCCATGGCATTAATTAGGAAATTAAACTTTTCAGTAAATTATAACTAAAAGTCATGATGTTTAAATGAAAAAAACACGAAAGTTATGGTACTAAGTATACAAACTGTGACAGTTATTTACCATAATTTCCATTTTCGAAACGTCACGTCATTTGTCAGAGCTGCCAACCGATAACATAATTTAAATTTAATGTGCCTATCGCCATCTATCAGTGAATTGCTAAAGTCTGTAATTATTATACAACTATATATATTCAATTAAAGATGTCGCCTTAAATTATAATCGATAATTCGAATCGAGGCATCAGGAACTAATTCTCATTCGTTTACGTTGAATAATGATTCTAATAAATATTTTTCTAATATTTATATAAAGTATATCAAAAATTTAGGTGATTTATTAAAAAAAATATTTCGTCACAACATACCTTCAGTTTTTAATTCGATTCCATTAACGATTCGATTGAGATTGGTCTGATCTACATAAAAATCGATTTTATTGTTTACACTTTTGTTATGGTAGTCAATTACCAATTTTCATTCATTATTCCGGTGAAAAGGAGTGGTAGTGTGTCTGTGTGCCATACCGCGGTGTGGGTGTTTACCGGTTTTAAATAATTTCGTAATCTAGTCAAATAAGAATCGTTGTTAATTTTTAATTTAATATAAACGTAGTTACCGTTTTATTGTGTGTCTGTTAGAAATAAGGAATACGATATGTCTGAAACTAACCAAAAAAATCAATTAGAAGGGCCAATTGTTGTGAAAAGTGCTGTTCCCAAAAATAGGCAAGTATTTAAATAATTTCTATGATTTATTAGTATTTTAAGGAGCGGTTTTTGTAACAAAAGCGTATTTTTATGAAATTTTAGGGTGTATACCTGTGCTCATCTTTCTTCCCAGAATCCTAAAAATATAAATAAATATTGATTTAGATAACAAGAATCCCTAATATAACTAATATTAGCTGTTTAAATATGATCTAAGTGTAATCTATGAATTTAAATTTTTTATTAGGTTCAAGTCAATATATTGATTAGCGTTTGAAAGTTGATTTTTTCCATTCTTATTTAAAAATAGATATTAGAAAGAAATCCATACTTTGTAGACTTCTAAATAAACCTATTTTACAAATTTTATTATGATCAATTTTATAAAACGGCAACAAATACAAAAATAAAATCAACAAAATAGAAATGTTCTGCGATTTTTGTTAATTAATGTCTCCTAACAACAGTTAACAATTTAATTGTGATTTTAAAAAAATAGTCCTGTGCAAGAACTATCATTAGGGTTATTGATTCGCTTATTAACGTAACGACGTTCAGCACCTATAATCCAGATTGAATCTGATTTTTAGCGTTCTTAACACTCTCGCATATTTAATGAATCAATAATGCAATTTACAGATTAAATATTTTGAGAGGATACTATTATGCAGTTTTCTGTCTTGACAAAAAATATAATTTAATACTGTAGTTTAAGTGTTAATCAAAGAATTGAAAAAATGTTTTTGTTTGGAGAAATCATTAAAAAATTTCAGAGAAGAAAATAGCATAAAAAACAAAATTTCGCTAAGTGTTTGGTTTTTACTCGATTCTGTGATCAATTTTCCTTCTAATTTCCTAATTCATGATGTGATTTACGTTTGTTTTCACTGAAGTACTGGAAAACCATTTTATTTTGGCATAAATTCCTTAAAAAGAAAAGTTTCAGAAAACAAAATTTGCGTGAAAACTATGATAAGTGTAAGTTCACTAATTATTTTGTTTTTAATGAATATTCTGACCCAATTATCCTTCTAATTTTTAACCTGTAGTTTCTCCTTACACATATTTCTACATCTGCAAGGTGAACCTAATTCGCGAGCTTTTCTTTGTTTTTTGTAGAATCACTATGGTATTCTTGCCCCAAATTTCGCCTAGTTTTCCTTTTGTTTCGAGAATATATTTCAGGATTTCTTTACCTCCATCGACTCTTTGGGTTTATTCTGGTGTCTGCTCATTAGGTCTGCATAACTTGGCTGGTACGGTAATACTTTCAGCGTCTGATGTATCTTCATTCTAAATATAAAATGCATAAGCCACAATTTACTAAAAAATAATGTTTTTTACTGTAACGTGGCAAGCCACTAAAACTACAAACATGTACTACGTTACGAATTGTAAAATAAAATTTATATTGTTTAAAATTATTAATCCAATATTTTATAAGATTGGCGTAGGTAGTTCCTAAAATAGAATCTTTGTCATAGTATCGTATCGTATTCATTAAACGTAATTACTGTTTTTTTTTGTCAATTACTCTTGTAACAGAGCCGCGTCTGCATAAGCGAAATTAAATATGAAAGCTACTAATTTTTATTTTTCTATGGATATTTCAATAAAAATACTTATATTTTCAAATTTACAAATTCAATAGTCAAAAAACAAACTGGCCTGAGAACTATAAATCTTTTAAATACACGGGTTTTAAGGGTTCTTTCGGGACACATATAAAAAGAGTTTTAAAAATCAACTAACAGATGTTAAATTTCATTTTTAAAGGTATATTACTGAAAATATAAGTTGACGCTTCAAATGACACCACAGATGAGTTTTACGATTGTAATGGTATAAAAATAATGAGCATAACTAGAGAAACTAAGCTATATCAGGGTTTTTTTGGGGGATTTTTCCTCCCATAAAAAGTGTCGTTCATATTGTTATCCCGTCAAAAAATTCTCCGAACTGAGGATTATTAGTCTTGTAAAGACCGAAAGTCATAAAAATCTGTAAAAGCAAAAGTAGCGCCAAAAGTTTAATTTAGAAAACTAGACAAATTCGGAAATCAGTTATAGTTTAGCATCCGACTTGAACAGTACTTCGTGATTACTTGACTTTAGCCTTCTTAAATGTTGTAAGCTATAATTTGTTGGTACTTTTTTAAATTAGTTAATAAGATGCAAACGGTTTACTAAAGAATTCAACGAGGCTTAATGCTTATTTAATCAATAATTTAAATCGTAAATTTCACATATTCGTCGCCCCCAAAAAATAATTTCAGTTAGTTTCTTTATAATTTGAATGACCTATAAGTATACTTACAACCTGGGCGTCCCCCAAAATCGTAATTCCAGGTTAAAGGCATAAGAATCTGATAAATGTCAATTTTCTTCAATAATAAAGTATGGTTATCGACTAATTAATCCAACCTATTACGTTAATAAATCTGTTGTAAGAACCACATTTTGCTTCCGCTCGGCAAAACCAATACAATATCACGTGTGGTGTTATGCATATCTTTATAAACAACCATCCAATCACATATATTATAATTGGTAGCAATCCACACTATATATATTACATTCTCATGCCCATAGCTCTAAGTTCACATTTACATGGTTTTTCTTGTACAACACAGACATATCTGTACATGGTGGTATTTCGTTTTCAATAAAAAAAAATAGACAAAAACATAGTTCTATAGCTTTAAAACCATCTTCTAAGTCGTTCTCATTATCCCCAAAACGGTCAACATCACACAAGCTATCTTTAACTTTCTGACCACTCGTCACCTTCAGAACGGTTTGACTCAAATACCACTTTAAATCCTTTTGCCCTTTTTCTCTTTCCCTTATCAGCTTTACTTAATTTTTTTTGTTCCTTTAACCTCTTTTTTCTGCTCCATTTCCTCTTTCTTTTCACGCTACTTTTTGATATGGTAATTTCTCCAGGTTTCACTGGTAACTACTGATGGAATTTTTTCTTTTGGCTTCCTCTTTTTGGTGGAAGGTTTAGGGTCTGGCCAAAAGAGAGCATTAAGGGGAGGGCACATTAAACGGAAGTTGATTTTCGTTAAGTGGGATTTTTGTAGTAGGTGACTGATTTTCTTTTTCTTAATAGCGATCTTGGACGTACTCGCTTCAATTTGATATATTTGATATTCCTCGCTTTGCTTCTGATCTATAGGCTTGTCATTTTGATTTTCTTGTATTTTGTTTATTTCGGTATTGGTATTTCTTCTTCTTTCAATATTAATATCTGTGTTTGATTGAGCTTTTTGCAATTTAAGGTTTCTCTAAAATGCAAAAAGACTAGAGTCTTCTGTAGAATAGTTCGCTGTTTAAAATTTTTGAAAGCAAATTTTAAAGTGCTCTTATTTTTGATTGTCTAGCCTTTCTTCAATATTATGCAGTATCGTTGGTATTTTGAAGCTCTTTAATACTGTTGGTAAGGTTGCAGCCCTTTTACTATAGAAAATTGAAACAAATCTGAAACACAAAACCCATTAAATATTGTTTGTTCAGTAAAATGTTCCAAAGTTTTCACAATTGCAGCAAAATTTGCCTTCTGATATTTATTGCCACCATTTTCCATTCTTCATTTTTGTAGTGCTTTTTTACAAAAAACTTTTAATTGTTTAAACACACTCACTTCCATTGGTTGTAAAATATCGATACTCTAGGTCTTCTGCGGTCTTGGGCTGCCTTTATGCTTCCATTGCATACTTGGAGACTTCAATTCAGGATCGTAATGATAAAACCAACTTTCGTCACATGTAACCAGATAATTTAAAAACTGTGGATTACGTTGCAGTTGCCTTTTCCACTACTGACAAACTATCTCTCGATTCGTTTTTTGTTCATCTGTCATCACTTTTGGAATCCATCTTGCTGCTACTTTTCGGTACCCTAAATCTTCATGAATAATTTTTTGAGTGGAACCGTAAGACAAATTAACAATGTCACAAATTCGTTTCATGCCAATCCGTGATAAACTATTATCTGGATGTGCACTTTTAATCATTTCAAAAGTTACAGTTGGTGTTTTACTCAACCGAACACAAAATTTTATCGCATATCTTTGCTCAACTTTCATTTTTTCGACGGGTACGCAAACCACTGACAATTCAATAATTAATTTGTAATAAACGTCAAAAGTTAAATCAAAATATACTTGAGAAAAAGTACATTAAAGATAAAGCTTTCATGTCACATTTTTTTGTATCATAAAATTCTACCTCTGAAGAAGTTACAGCAACAGTCTCGTTATTTTCTGATACATTCTTGTAACTTAAGGATTTCACTCAGAAGTAGATTTGAAATAGAATTAACATACAATAGAAAAAAAATCAGGTCCCGAATGGACCCCTGCGAAATTCCACAAGTAATTACCCTTTTAGAGTTTACTGATGACCCAATACCAACTTGTTATTGCCTAGGGCATAAATAGGTTTTAAACCACTTATAGCCTTTTCCTTTAAATCCCAATCAGTCAATTTTTTTTAATAATAATTTAACATTCACGGTATCAAATGCACTCTGTAAGTCAAGTGATACTATTGTAGCTATTTCTTTGTTTATGTAGAAGTGTAAGACTTGGTACATCATACGAGGGTTGCTATTTATATATTGAGAATAGAAAGAACAAACAAATGAATTTTATCAAAAATATATTTATTGCTGTTCAAAATATTCGCCTTTAAGCTTTATACACTTTTGCACGCGATTGAACCACCCTTCAAAGCACTTTGAGATGAAAATCGTTGTCCACGCAGTTTATCTTTAATTTGTGGGAACAAGAAGAAGTCATTAGGTGCCAAGTCGGGGCTGTAAGATGGATCACCCATCAATTCGATCTTTTGTGTGTCCAAATACTCTCTTGTTTCACTTGATGTGTGTGAGCTCCCATTGTCGTGATGAAATATTATTCGTCGTTTTTGATTGGTTTCTCTCAATTCACCGAAAACTTCTGGCAAGCAAATGGTCGTATACCACGCTGAATTAACGGTTTTTTGATTTTCGAGAGCCACAGTTGCCACATGACCGGTTTTCGTGAAGAAACACGCCACCATTTGCTTCTTAACACTTCGAGAATGAGTAAATTTTGTTGGCTTTTCTTCACATTGATACACCCAAACTGCCGACTGGCCTTTTCTTTCTGGCTCATATGCATAAATCCACGACTCGTCACCTGTAACGATGCTGTATACGCCTTTGGATGCACCACGGTTGTATTTTTTATTCATTTTACGGCACCAATCGACACAAGCCTTTTTTAAGCACCTGTCAACAAATGTGGAATCCAACGCTCAGACAGCGCTTCCGAACACCCAAATGTTTGTGCAAGTTCTTATGTATGTTGGTCATACTAATGCTTAAACATGCCTCGATTTCACCATATGTCACATGACGATCTTTTTCAATTAGTTTTCTCATAGCATCGATGTTTTCCGGCACAACGACCGATTTTGGACGACCCTCTTTAACTTCGTCCGTGAGCGAACTACGGCCACGTTTGAATTCAGTGTCCCAGCGAAATATACTGGCTTTGGATGGTGCTTCATCGCCAAAAGTTCAATTAAGTTGATTGATGCACTGTTCTTGAGTTACACCACATCGAAAGTCATAATAAATCATAGCTCGAAAATGTTCGCGACCGAGATGAGATTTTCAACTTACTGTAAACAACACAAATAGTACTAGCACGTCAAAACGTTCTGAGTATGTATACTGTCAAAAATGTCAAACTTTACGATGGCTATGACAGATTTCAACTGGCAACACTGGTGTTGCCAGTTCTCAATACATAAATAGCAACTCTGGTACTGCTTTGCTGGAGCAGCAACTGAAACTCCTCTTGACGGCTGCTAATACAAATTGCATCTTTTCTGGCTTGTAATTATTATTAGGGGCCATATCTTGAACAAACAAAAATATATGTCAAATTTGACACATCTTAAGCCAATGATTGACACTCCCTGTCTTTTATTGGTTTAAATTGTTTCTACGAAAAAAAGTGAATATTTAAAACATGGTGATCCTCAATGTGAATGTACATAAGTAAAAACATATTTTCAATTATTGACAGAATTATTTTCATTATTTATACTGCCGTTACTTATTGGGTAACTTTATAGTACAATTTTATAAACTGCACGATTAGTTATCAGTTATTTGATCCTTATGATAATATTTGTATTTTAAGACGACAATGATGAGATATACAATCTATTTTTAACAAAATTGGATATGAACGTTTGATACACGAATATGAATTATTTTTTTGCAAAATACCTTGTAAAGATAGACTAATTTTTTTTACTTATTATAAGTAAGTTTTGTATTAACAAAAAATTCTTTACAAACACCAAACTAAGTTTTATGAAATTTGAACTGTAAATCACAATGTATCAATTTAAAATTTAGAATCTACATTAATAACATTACAGAATTGCTAATATTCCATGAAATAAATAAATCGTGACTATTTTTCTAACAATGTGATTTGATTGATTTTATTTGCACATAATTGAATTGGTCATGTTAAATTATGGAAAGTATTTTTTAGGCATTCCCTGATAAATTCAAGTCATGGTTGATTTAATAACTATGTTACGTTTAAAAACACATGTCATATGCTCAATTATAAATTGTGTCTTGAGATACATTTTTCATAATCTTTTTATGTTGTTAGATTATGTATCCAATTTAGCATTGTTAACTAATAGTCTAAGTTCCGGCTGGAAATTTCTGCAGGTATCTGTTATTTTAATGAAACTTAATTTAAATAGATAATTGATGGCAATGTAATACATTGATGCTAAAAATTGGTGCCATTACCTTTAATTAAATACATTGTAAATAATATATCTAAATTTAACAGATAAATTATACTAATCTTGATTTCCACAGTATTCCAAAGCCATTATCTTTCTCTAACCAGGTTTCGCTAAATCACATTTTCAAAGAGTCTTTGACGATATATTGGAAACTAATCATTCAACTTTAAGTATAAAGCACTGTTTTGACTACAAATCAGAAATGAAAATTTTTACATAAATTATATTATTTGATTGGTTCACATCTAAATATATTAACATTATTTTGAAATTTTAAAATAAAGCTATGGAAATTGTGTAATATTATTGATAAGTTTCAGAAGTAATTTGTTGCACCCAAAATTAACACATTGTCCAGTGATTTTATTTACAATGTACAAAGATTATAGTATTTTTTCCACGAATATATCATTATTTCTAATAAATTTTTTGCATTTCATTGATAATGCTTTTTGGGTTTTCAGCATTTCTTATTATTGGTAAGAGATTGTAAATTTTAGACTCTATCACTGTTGCTAATCTCTAATTGTTATCAAATTTACGAAAAGGAACATTTAGTTTTTTATTACTTTTTGCTTGGCAAAATATGTATAACCAATGTCATATTTATGTTTTAATTTGAAATAATATAATCTTGCATGAAAATAAAGAGATCTTAAATTTAACACAGTTTTATCATACAATAATTTGTTCTTTTGATATATTACCCTTAAAATATAGTTTTGAATTACTTTTATGTATTTTAATAGAGCTATTCCACTAGTGCCTGATATATGATAAATTGCAATTAAATATTGTGGTAAAGTGGAATAATCCAATTAAACTCAAAATCGTACCACAACAAATTAATTTATTAATTTCTAGAAATTTTGTCCATAACCTTAAAAAAGAAACATTTTTATGACGATTGATTTAATTGTAAATTTTGTCACAAAATATCAACAATTAATTACCTTTATTTTTTATTTTCATCAGAAATTATTTTGTACTTATTGTGAATCGACTCACCTAAAATTTAGACATGTTTTAATGAAAATAAATATAGTGTATTTAATCTATGCTCTTGTTAAACTCTTTATTAAAAGAAAAATAGTGTTAGTGCTCCATAAAGAAACATCATTGTATCTTTTTTAAACATTTATTAAATTTTAAAAGTTTTAATATTTAAAAAACTACATTGAAGTTCACTTTATGCTAAACGTGATGATATATAGTAGCCTGAAAAAATATTTATTGGTAATATTTACAACAAAAAGTCCTGGCCGTGGTTATGCCACGTTTTGTAATAAAGTGATGCCTTTAAACATATTTTCAAAGGACAAGACCTTTCAAAAAATGGACGCGTCATTAACCGACGTGGTTGATGTTTTTGACGATAAAAAAATTAATATTGTCCAAGAATTTACTGCTCTTATGTAATACGTCAGTGTTCCATTGAACAAACAGATAACCGCACAATATCTATCAAATATTATTTTATTAAAAACAAGTCCAATTTGTCTCTAATTTGTGAAATTCAAATTTCCAAAGTTCCTCTTGTAACTGTGTTAATAGTATTCTATTTTCTAATAAAAAATATTGTCATTCTTTGTCATAATCGATACCGAACAAAAAACCTATTAAAAGTTGTAAAACTGTAGTTTCCGTATTATGTTTTCTCGTAAATCTGAGACGCATTTAAAAATAAGAATCGTGTCAATTTGATATGGATTGTTTTATTTTTATAAGAATCGTGTTATTTATATACGAATTTTATCAGTTTTATAAGAATAGTCTTAATTTTATACGAATTATCTCATTTCAATACAAATTATCTAGTTTTTATAAAATTGTCTAATATCTTTTTAGAAAATATCGTTGAATTTTTATAAGAATAATATCATTTTTTCTAAAAATAGTTTCAGTATTATATTTTCTCGTAAATCTGAGATGCATTTAAAAATGTTTAATTAGAAAAAATATTGACATTCTATAATTAGATGCATAATCGATACCGAACAAAAAACCTATTAAAAGTTGTAAAACTGATAGAGAATTTAAAAAAAAATCTAGAATTAATAATGCTTTTTATGAAATATTTATGGAAATAATTTTTCATTGGAAGCTGAAATTGAAGACGTAAAATTAGTTGGTCAGACAGAAATGTCTGAAATTATCCGAACGCCATTAAATATATGAATAACTTATAAGCTCTACATTATTATTATTATTAGTCTTGGTTTATGGTCTGGTTTCGTCTTTCTTTAATAAATGAGAATTTTAAGGTTCTCAACGTTGTAGTTGATTTATTCATACTTTAATAAGTAATTTTTTGAGAAGTTCATTTTTTATTTAGATAAAAATGGCTGAATTCAATAAATAATTCTTTAAATGACTATCTCAAATTTGAAAATGTCTCATTTTTATAAGAAATGCCTCATTTTTTAGATCATTATCTCATTTTATAAAAATTGTCAGAATTTAAAAAAATGTAATGTGTTTTTATATCCCTAGAAAAAAATGTCATCATCAACAGTGTATTTTTGTAGAGAATCTTTTTATTTTATGAACAGCATCTATTTTTTTTTCAAATTACAAACAGAAACAGGTAGTTGTTATATGAAATATCTTTAAAAAATAATATTTTTGCAGTCGTATACTTTACACGTTATATAAAACAATTTTTAATAACCATGGTCAAATATTGCTCTATATTTTTTTCGGTTTTGATGATTGATTATTTGGCTCATTATTTCTTGTTTATATTATAATTATTATTTTCTACTTCTGTAGTAGATAAAGATATTAATAGTACACTGAACAAGATAAGAACTACCAAACCATGGCTCTTATTGAAGACAAATTTGTTTTTTTTTTGACAAGTTCGTTTTTGTAATTAAAACCAGACGATATTATAAATATATGCTAAAATTCATAAGTCGACTGTTATGGAATTTATCTATGTAAATTATATTTGTTAAAATCTAGTATTCTACTATTTATTTACATACAATAGCATTTGTATATATTGTTGTTAATATCGAAAACAATATGTATAATCCATGTATTTTAATAATAGATTACCTCAAGTATTATTAAACACAGTAAATAAATGAAAATTCAATTTTTAATTATCACATTGAATATTATCATTTTTATTAGCTTTTTCGTGTTTGTAATATCTACTTCGAGATATTTTGAACAGATAAAGATAATTAAAAAAAATATAGGACCAAAATTTTACGCCCATTATTTTTTTTATTTAAAATTAATTAAAAAAAGTCTCATTTCTAATCACCTGTTTTAATGCGCTCGTTTAAATACTAAAAATAATCACATTCGGATTGTATTACATAAATAAATTATTTATTTCATATCAAGTAATTTAATACACAAGGCTGTTTTCACTTAGTGGTCGTAAAAATCCACAAAGTATATTGTGTCTCAAATTATTCAGGGTAAACCAAAACCATCGGTTTTTCTTTGGTTATGACTACAAACTTTAATCAAACAAATATAAAAAAAATTATAAAAAAAATGATGAACAGAATTATACATTTTTAATTTGTACCAACTATTTTACACAAAATTAATTATTTGGTACAGAATTTCATTTAGTTTTTTTTATTTCAGACAAGAACTTGTTAAATGGAATGGTTGGGGTTACAACGACTCGCAATTTGTGGTCACAGAAAGCTCAAAAGTATATTTTACTGGAAAAAGGTAAACAAAAATTGGCATACACTTTACAGCACTAGTATGGTAATGAGGCTTTAACTTGGTTTATATATCCATAAAGAGTGAAGTAACAACTGCTTTGGTGTTATGAAGTGTCATTGTTTGTATGATTTGTAGTCATTTTGACAGAAAATCGCCATTTGATTTAATTCAATCGAGTTTTTAATGATTGTCCTTTACAACATAATTTTATTTGAACTTTAAGGCTTAAAAATGGTCGAAATTCCTATAATATTTTAAACATACTACATTGGAGTAAATATTTTTAGATATCCAATAGGGGAAAAGTATTTGCCTCACGTGCATAGTTGGGTAAAAGAAAATTTTAATATTGACTTAGAAACTGCAAAACCAAAGAAAAATCAAGGTATGCCAAGTGAAGATTTGTACCCTAAACCTCAGATCGAGCCAGAGATTTTAAGACAAATTTCTGGTTTAGGAATCTCATATTCAACTAAGGTATGTTTTTTTGTATAATACTTTTTTATGGTAACAGTGAAATACGAGGGTTGCTATTTATGTATTGATAATAGAAAGAATAAACAAATGAATTTTATCAAAAATATATTTATTGCTTTTCAAAATATTCGCCTTTAAGCTTTATACACTTTTGCATGCGATTGAACCACCCTTCAAAGCACTTTGTCCAGTCAAATGATGATGGCTCTAAAATATGGTTTTTGAAGGCCTCAACCGCTTCTTCGGGCGATGAAAATCGTTGTCCACGCAGTTTATCTTTAATTTGTGTGAACAAGAAGAAGTCATTAGGTGCCAAGTCGGGGCTGTAAGATGGATCACCCATCAATTCGATCTTTTGTGTGTCCAAATACTCTCTTGTTTCACTTGATGTGTGTGAGCTCGCATTGTTGTGATGCAAAATGATTCGTCGTTTTGGATTGGTTTCTCTCAATTCACTGAAAACTTCTGGCAAGCAAATGGTCGTATACCACGCTGAATTAACGGTTTTTTGATTTTCGAGAGCCACAGTTGCCACATGACCGGTTTTCGTGAAGAAACACGCCACCATTTGCTTCTTAACACTTCGAGAATGAGTAAATTTTGTTGGCTTTTCTTCACATTGATACACCCAAACTGCCGACTGGCCTTTTCTTTCTGGCTCATATGCATAAATCCACGACTCGTCACCTGTGACGATGCTGTATACGCCTTCGGATGCACCACGGTTGTATTTTTTATTCATTTTACGGCACCAATCGACACAAGCCTTTTTTAAGCACCTGTCAACAAATGTGGAATCCAACGCTCAGACAGCGCTTCCGAACACCCAAATGTTTGTGCAAGTTCTTATGTATGTTGGTCATACTAATGCTTAAACATGCCTCGATTTCACCATATGTCACATGACGATCTTCTTCAATTAGTTTTCTCATAGCATCGATGTTTTCCGGCACAACGACCGATTTTGGACGACCCTCTTTAACTTCGTCCGTGAGCGAACTACGGCCAAGTTTGAATTCATTGTCCCAGCGATATACACTGGTTTTGGATGGTGCTTGTTCGCCAAAAGTTGCATTAAGTTGATTGATGCACTGTTATTGAGTTACACCACGTCGAAAGTCATAATAAATCATAGCTCGAAAATGTTCGCGAGTTAATTCCATTTTTTGGTCGAGATGAGATTTTCAACTTACTGTAAACAACACAAATAGTACTAGCACGTCAAAACGTTCTGAGTACGTATACTGTCAAAAATGTCAAACTTTACGATGGCAATGACAGATTTCAACTGGCAAAACTGGTGTTGTCAGTTCTCAATACATAAATAGCAACCCTCTTAAATAACTCCTGTAACGTCTTTTATTTTACAGGTTATCGATAGGGTAATAAGGGCTCATGGTCAAACCTTACACGAAATATATACATTACAGTATTCTACCTTTGAAAGAATACCGGATGTCGTTATTTGGCCCACGTGCCACGATGACGTACTTAAAATTGTCAAATTAGCTCAAGAAAACGACATTGTTGTCATACCTTATGGGGGAGGTACAGCGGTGTCAGGAGCTCCGGAATGTCCCAAAAATGAAACACGGACTATTATATCATTGGACACTTCACAGGTATTTATAGGCACCGGCGTCTTAAGACTTCTTCCCTGGTCCCCTATGCAAAAGTAGGCCACATCTGCGACCCTTGTATTGAATTTGGCGATAAGTTCAACAAAAAAAGTTTTATTATAAAATTCGTTTTATAACATTAAATACACAAAATCGTTAATTATGTGTTCAAAATAAACTGTTTATAATAATTCATTTTCAATACTTATCGAGCTTAAATTATTCAAACGTGATTAAGGCGTATGATTTCTCAATAAATTTTTGACCAATTTGAGTTTTGAAAATGTACGCTCACCTCCCGCATTAGTAATCATCACCGACAAGGAAATTCTCATTACTATTTCAATATTTGAAAACACTGTGAATTGTCTTTCATTATACATGTATGTACAGAGTTGATCCCATTTCCAGCCCCCTCATCCAACAACTGTTCTTCACCTTCATCTGCATTTGTGTATATATTCGTCTTTGTATATTTCTTAAGAATCTTCCTTTTTTCCATTTGTTTCCATTGGTTTTTCTTCAGTTTTTCCAAATTACAAATATTTTCAAAAACTCAAATGTTCAAATACCTCATTTTTTTTATTGCGCTTTTGTATGTTGCAAAATAGAGACTCGATTATTAGCATAAAGGTTTCTACTTTAAATTTCTGGCTACCTTCAAAAGTTAAGTGAATGTCTCTATTTTCTTCAAGGAAACTTAACGTAGCACTGGGTTGTCTTACATGCTTGTGAGCACATTGATACTCCTCTATAAAGGATAGTTCCTTGGTTTTTGGCTCACAAAAATCAAATGACTTTTGGTTTTCATATATGTCATTAATAATTTCACGACTTGAGACAAATCCGTATTTTTACTCTGGATATATTCGAGGCATTGCAGTATGACTTTACAATCACTGCGTGAAATGTTGTTACTTTCTAAAAATGAAACCACAACATTCGTCAGATACTTTGCAGTATGTCCATAAATATGAATAAACTGCAAAAATATCTTAGTACCTACTCCATTTTGGACATATCATAAAATAAATATTAGTTGGTAAACTTGAGTCACATTTGGTGTAGAATCGTGAGAAACAGTATAATTCTTACCTTTTTGCATTTCAGTGACTTTTGACGCCATGACGTCTACGAATTCTTCACAAATTGAAGCAGTCAAATAATAATAAATTACTTTTTCCAGAATTGACGTACTTTTTGATGTATTCACCTAAAAATAGATCAAACTTAGAAGTTCCAAAGTGCCTACATTTTTCACTGAACTTATAGTTTCATTTTCTCTTCTGAAAGACTGTCCTCTTGATGTTACGAACTTTATAACAGTCACTATTCTCTTTACCACTTCTTTCCAGTAATAGCGCTTATCATTGAATCGACTAGATAACTGTAAACGACTGCGGTAGTTCATCATACACTTTCTGTAGTCAGGTGCGTCTTCATATTGTGAAGTAGCCGTACTTGCTTGTTTTCAGTCATTGAATTCGATACTGTTGAATGGAGAATTGCTGGATAAAAACAATTTACATATACAGTATACTTTTTCTTGTGAAGAAGAATATTTTAGCTATTCTCGGTCTACAACCTCACCATTACGTAATTATTTTCTTGAACAACATCGGAGACTTCGTTCATTGTAAATATGTGCCAATTTTTAATATCATTATGTTTGTTGGAACAAACCGAAGTACATTTATCAACCCGGTACGGCTGTAAATTCTTATTGATACATGAAGTCCATTTAGACCATAACTCTGGATCTGTACTTTTAATAAAAATGTTTGAAACGTCCATTGCCTCATCAGTTATTGTACTTATTTCATTTAGGCTTATTGTTCTTCTTGAACACTTAAATAGTCGAATTCTCATTGTCTCTGTTCTCAACTTCAACTGTATTATTGGATATACTAGTAGAAGTAGTAGAGGTAGATGTAGATGCAGAATTTATATTAAACGAAAAGATGGCCGACAGTAAGGAAGTTGGCTCAGATTGCGTAAAGAAAACATGCAAATATTACAAAAAGGAAGCTATAATAGGTCCTTTTTGCGACAAATGTGAGACAGTTTATCACTCCAGTTGCGCTGGTAGAGTAAAAACATTTGTGACAAAATAGTGTGTGATAACAAAGAAGTAAACCAAAATTTTCCAGAAAATGTACTCCTATTAGAGGAAACTAAATTGTTGAAACAGATCATTGCTAACATTGAGATAATCATATCTGACAAAGAAATGGTTATAAAACTATTAAATGGGAAATATTTCTGTTGGAAGACAAATTAAAATCTTTAACCGAAATCAATAAAATGGAGGTAAATATCATACAAAATTTAACAGCAGATAATGTACACAAAATATTGCTAATGATAATTTTATTGATTCATCGGGAGACTCCAAACATACATGGTCAACCAAAAATTATAAAAGTCAGGTTTAACTTGAAATTATGAGGACACAAACTCAACAAAAAATTAAAGAAATTATAAATATCAATAATGAGACGGTTAACAACAATGCGGTAATTACAGCAAAACTTCCTGTTTAAAACAAAAACAAAACAACGAAGAGGTGTGGACTGAGGTATCACACAAAAAAGGGAAGCATAATAAATATAACCATAATGAGAATAAATGTTATATGACTGGACAACCTAGTAACTACCTAATGTCAGCTCCAAAAAACAAATGGATATGGGTTGGAGGTCTAAATGAAGACGCTACCCTAGAAAATGTAAAAGAATATATCAAGAATAAATTTACAGACAGAAAAATCAATTGTTATGATCTGAAATCAAATTACAGGAAAAAATGCTTCAAAGTAGGTAGTAGGAAGTTACCTCAAGCAGAACTCTTAGATCCAAAAAATTGGCCTCAAATTGTATCAACACCCTTTCACTAAGGCCCATCTTAAAAATCCTCTAATAAACACTCAACAGCATCTTGAGGAATCTATGAACCAGCAAAATAACTAACTCCAACTTCGGAAGGCAATGATGATGGAGGCTTCAGTTTTTTCGATCAGAAAGGAAGACTCATGCTTTAAACGACTTAAAACTATCAAACGTATCTCTGGAAAAGAAGACAGTATGTACATATGGCCGAGCCGAGCCTGTATAACTTTATCTTTGAAACCTCCTTAGGCCAAGATTCACAGAACCCTTTCCACCTAGTTCCTTTTTTACTGTAGATTCTTATTCAGTTTTTTTATTTAATACTTAATTTTCAGATGAACCGAATCTTGTGGTTGGATAAGTCGAATTTGGTCGCTTGTTTCGAAAGTGGTATATTAGGACAAGATTTGGAAAGGGAATTAAAAAATTTGGGATACACAACGGGACACGAACCCGATAGCTACGAATTTTCGAGTTTAGGAGGTTGGGTCGCTACAAGAGCGTCAGGTATGAAGAAAAACCTATATGGAAACATAGAAGATCTTTTAGTTCAAGTGAAAATGGTAACCGCCAAAGGAACTTTGGAGAAAAATTGCCAAGTTCCACGTCTCAGCTGCGGTCCGGATTTTAATCACGTCATATTAGGTTCCGAAGGTACCCTGGGTGTCATCACGGAAGTGATTTTAAAAATTAGACCATTACCGAAGTGCAAAACGTACGGATCCATCGTGTTTCCGTCTTTTGAAAAAGGGGTAGAGTTTATGCGAGAAGTAAGTCTAAAAATATAAAGAAATCGTTCTATTAATTTTAATTTTGAACCTAGACCGGCGTTTCTCGACCTGTGGGGCGCGCCTAGTTTAGAGTCAAAATTTTCAACGTATAATATACGTCGTATTTTATTATTATATGAAAAATAAAGGTAGGGGGGTGCCATAAAAATTGATATTGAAAATTGGGCCCCGAATACTGAAAGGTTGAGAAACGCTGAACTAGACAGTAATTTTGAATATGGAAAAAATGATTTTTGGCTTTGTTCCGATTTAGGTGGCGAAAAGAAGATGGCAACCAGCTTCAATCCGCCTTATGGATAATGAACAAGCAAAATTTGCTCATATCCTCAAACCCGAATCTTCGTACATTGGTCTGGTTTTAGACGGAATCAAAAAATTTTACATCACCACAATCAAAGGGTTCGATTTGGATCAATTATGCGTAATGACGTTGTTATTTGAAGGCTGCGAGAATGAAATAAAAACCAACGAGAAAAATCTTTACAATTTATGTAAAAACTATGGTGCATTTCCTGCCGGCGAAGGTAATGGAGAACTCGGATATATGTTGACCTTTACAATTGCCTATATTAGAGTAAGTATGCTAGTTTTTTAAAGTACTAGTGTAGTGATAAAATGTTTAAATTTCGAACTTTCTAATGACTCTTTTTAGTCAAACTTATGGTTAACAAAGCATTAAGTGCCTGTATGATAAACAATTGGCAACTTAATCCTTCATAAACGCTAAAGCCAGAATCGCTGAAAATTATCAAAAAATTATTTATAATATGAAAAAAAAATGTTAATTTTTTCCTAGGATATGGCTCTTCTTTATGACGTGGTTGCAGAATCATTCGAAACCTCCGTTCCATGGGACAAAGCTGTCACGTTGGTCAAAAACGTCAAGTTTGTAGTTTCTGAGGAATGTAGGAAACTGGGAATCGAATATTACACATTGAATTGCCGTGTGACTCAAACTTACGACGCAGGATGCGTTATTTATTTTTATTTGGCTTTCAACCATAGCACATTGGGGGATCCTGTTGGTTTACATAATAGGTAGTAAATACTAAAATATTTTTTGTGACTTAAGGCCCTAAAAGTTTATTTACGAGAATTATCGTTCGAGGAGTAAACTGCTAAAAAATTTTTGTATACTAATAGACCTAATACACAAATAATGTACCAATAATATATCTTGTGTACAAATAATACGCCATTAGTACACCACAAATAATTTACCAGTAGTACACCTACTAATTTCACCTTTAGTATATTACTAGTGCAACAATAGTTTAGCGAATATATCAACCGTAGAGTTACATAGATACTTTATTGTCCAAAGCTAAAAGACTTATTGACAAAGTATTAAACTTAGACTTATAAAGGATACAAAAAATAAAACCAATTAAAATGTAACAATGTGTAAAAAATATAAGTTATACAATAAAAATACAAAGATACCGACACCTTTTAACATTATATATAAACATACTTTAGGTACTCTTCCGAATACAAAATTTTTAAAAGTTAACGCTAACTAAAATCTTCATCCAAAAAATAGTATAAGCTCTATCTTACAATAAATTATTTAATTGTTTTTTGAAAAGGTCCATGTTTGTGGTCTTTTTAATGAGGTGACTGTAAATTTTTACTCCTGTATAGGTTATTGAAGTTTTGACTAATGAAGTTTTCGGGATGAGCAGTCTTAAGTTGTTTATATCTTGTCTTTTGTCATAGGTGTGACAATTACTGACTCTCGCAAAACTGTTTTTTTTTTGTTTTAAGATTAAACAGGCAATTTCAAAAACAAATAAGGAAACTAATCTTAAGATTCTCTGTTGAAAAAATAAAGATTTACAGTGTTTCAAAGTATCTTTTTTACTTAAGTATTTAATTGCCCTCTTGTGTAGAACAAACAGAGTTGAATATGTTATACCCTCGAACACCATTACATTAGTTTTTTTTTATATTCAATACAGTTTTATTTTCTTGACACCACTCATTAATTAGTACAAGATCTCCATTGATAGTATCTTCCAGGCTTATTTCCGGATTACCCTTCCAGCTAACTGTAACATCATCCACAAATAAAGTAAACCTGTCTTTGATTTTTAAATTTGCGAGGTTATTACCTATGTAGTAAGAATAGTATAGGTCATAGGACAGACCTTTGAGATTGAACGCCACAATTTTGTACTGCTGGTCCCGTTAAACAAGATATGATCTGAAAAAATCCGGTCCAACACTTGGTATTCCATAATGGTTTAAATTTTGCAGAAGAATTTCATGGTTCACGCAATCGAATGCTTTCAATAAGTCGCAAAAAACTACCGCCGTCGGACAATCTTTATTTAAGTCAATATAAATGGATTCAAGGAAATTAAATATTGCGTCAAACCCAAACTGATTTTCATTCTAAATATTGGCCCGAAGGAATGAAATCTGGCAATTTTTTACTAATTTTTCTATAATTTTTGCAAAAGTTGAGAGAAAAGAAATCGGACTAAAGTTCCTTGCTGCTACGTCGGTTTCTCCACCTTTGTGAATTGGTATTACTAAAACAGTTTTCAATGTACTTGGGAACACACCCATCTACTTAATGCTTTTGAGGTAATTACAGGCATGTTACTAATCATTTTAATGCTAATTTCTTCCGATCCAGAAGAGTTTTTGTTTTTTAAAATTACACCTGTCATTTCTACATCAGTAGGTCCTAAGAAAAAACTATTTATTACTCTGTCTGTTAAAAATTCTGTAGGACATCCATTATCAAATCGTCTGGATCTATATCAGGATTGGTAGTTGCATTCCAAGTTTTGCCTCTTAATTTATTTATTACCTTCCAACTTTCTTTCTGGGAATCTCGTGAGTTTTCTATTCTTTCAAGGAAATATTTATCTTTAGCACATCCAACTAATTTTTTATAAATACTTCTATATTTTGAATAATACGCGTTAAAGAAATTATTATTTTTAAAGTATTTTTTTTACATAGTGTCACAAAAGGCACTAGACTATGATATTCGATTAAACCAATAAACAGCATATCAATTTCCTTTCAACTTTCAACTGTAGTACACATGACCACGATCAGCCAGGTCGTACACCTGATTGATATTATAAAAGCGAGTGCCTGAGTTACAGTAGTGCCATGTATCTCTTTAGGAGCATACCCCGGTAAGAACTCTTTTGTACCATATATATTGTTTGTTATTAATTGTTGAACCACTTTATTTTACCGTTATTAAATTGTCATTGTCTGATTTGGTTCCTCTTATTGCCCCTGGTTTATGCCGTGCCCCTAGACATAAACGTGGGCACGTGACATGATGGAGACTGTTATGTGTGGATGTATTGACTATTTTTTTATATCAAGATAAAGAAATCATCTTACCTCTTATATTACCCCGTGACTAAGGGTGGCACTTGACAATATCGTAATGACATAAAGTTTTTAGGCGCTATTTTTATACCCCTGCTGATTCAAGGTTTGGAATTTTTTTCGGGAAAACATTTATTAAAGATATAAGTAATTGCACCATAGTAATATTCACAATTAGCTATTTTATCCCAGTCAGCACCTGCAACATGTCAGAGCTTACTATATCTTTCCTTAGAATATATATTACCAGATTTAAATTGTTTTTATTTCGTTTTGGGAATTGAGAAAGTACATTCTATAGCTTCATGGTCAGATAAATTTGGCGATATTACATTACAATTTTCCTGTAGTGAGTTTAAATTAGAACATTTATGTTTATAATCTACGCTGATGTATGTGTAATATAGTAAAGCAAGATTATATAAGTAGATAACACAATTAACAAATAAAAATAATAATAATATATAATTTTTGTATGTAATAGTTAACTTAACCAAAAGCATTTGGAGACAAAGAAGTTACGATAAATAGAATTTCCTAAAAACACTAAGGCCTTTAGTTAAAATCTTTAATTGGAAACAAATTTTATACTTAAATAATACTGTAAAACTTTACAATAAACCTAAAACAATTTTCAAATAAGAAATTTAGAAATAGTATTTAAAAATTTATTTCAATTTGAGTCAAATAACTTCTTTTTATTTCATAATGTTCGGTATTTCTTATTAATCATTTTAATTATTATTTCTGTATAAAATTTTTCCATTTCAGGTTTCAACTCGGATGATTCCGATATATATTCTTTCATATCCTCATCATCAAATACGTTTTCATCGCACTATTAGTTTGAAAAATCCTAAAATATTGTTGGTCTTTTCATCATATTGTCAGTTATTCGTATCGTGTCTCCATATATCCATATGAATTTTGATATTTTATTCTTCTAAATTTTTCAACAAACCCTTAAAATCGAATTCGCTTTCTTGTAATGAAGTTTTATTTTCTTACAGGTATGTATTTAAGGTAGTTATTGATGGCTAACTATTCTTTAAATTTGAATAGAAAGATTCACACAAAAAGCGTGCTCTGGTATATAAAAGATAAACGGCAATATTGTTTGCTAGATTTTTAATAATGTTTTTATTTTTGACGTTTTTTGTATTCTGTTGTTTTTTAAAAGTTATCGAACATAAGTGTTTCCAATGTTTCGGAATGATTTATTGCGATATTCTCAGCAATATTAGAAATGTCATCTATAATTTGTAGTAGTTGGTAATGAGAATTTAATTTTTACGATACTTTTCTCGTGTTCTTCTGCTTTCTTCACTTCTCTAAAATTTGGTAGCTTTCCACTTCAAGCCAACCTTGTCACATTTTAATGATAACAAATATTTCGATCTATATCCATGTAATATTCATTTTCACTATAATCAACATATTGATAAGTATCCATGTCATATTCTTCGAGATGTACATTTTCCTGATGAACAATAGTCCGAGTAACATTCTCTAAACAATAGGAGACAAGTATAATATTAATTTTAGTTTCCTTATTTTTTTCCACTTAAAATAATTTGTTATAGATGACTGTAGTAGTTCTTCAAAATGTTTTTCTGAAAACTGAGTTTGAAAATTTGAATACGCCTATAGCTTTTTTGTTAGCTACGTTTTTTTATTTTTTAAGTCTCTTTAATATTATATATGTAGACCTGCAAAAACGTAATATTACAATAAATTTCTCCATTTAGAAATATAGTGGATAGCAGCTTTAATATCATATTTTTTTCTGAATAGCTTTTAAGATAGTTTAAAATAAAACTGTTTTCTGTTAATACACCCTTAATACATTTAATATAGCCCTAATACATTTAATATACCCTTAATACATTTAATACACCCTTAATACATTTAATACATCTAATACACCAAATTTGGACAAAAAAAACACCCAGCGGTTTACCCCTTATGATGCTTAATGGTCATAATTGGTTTTCTTATTCTTAGTGTATTTTTAACTGAAGAATGATATTCACTATTTCACTAGTCAGTAATTCATATTTTTTTTAGGTTGGAGACAAAAGCCAGAGACGAAATTGTATCTTGTGGTGGTAGCATTTCTCATCATCATGGAGTTGGCAAAATCCGTCAAAAATGGTATCCCTCTACGGTTTCAGATGTTGGAGTGGGACTGTACTTAGCAGTTAAAAAAGAATTGGATCCCAAGAATATTTTTGCTACAAACAATTTAGTACAATCCAAATTGTAATGTTCTTGAATTCAAAGTTTTTGAATTGTAATAAAACATTAACAATAAAAAGCGTATGTTTTTGATTCATATTTTGAGAAAAAAATTATTTTTAAAAATTACTTTCGCAGAGTGAATTTTGACATTTCTTTTTGAACTTTGATATTTTCCTCATTCAATTACGCCTAATCTCAACCAGTGTTGACTTTCTTTATCCAATTCTGACATTTCAATATAAACCATGGTGTTATTCAACATATCTAGTTCTTTTTCAACTTTGACATTTTTTTTTACCTTATCTCAATCAATTTCAAGGAATTTTGATATTTCATTTTTAAGATTGACATTTTTCTCATTCCGTTATGCCTATTGTCAATTAATTTTGACTTTCTTGATTGAATTCTGATGTTTCTATTTTAATTTGTGTCAGTTTTCAATATGTCTTATTCTCTTTAAACTTTAGACATTTTTTATTCAATTTTGACATTTGTTTTTTAACTTTGATATTTGTCCCATTTTTTCCCCTTATTTTAATAATTTCATCTTGTTCTGGCATTTCAAATTCAATTTTGACATTTTTGTTTATGATATTGTCTGGTACTCAAAAATAAGTGCTTTTATAAAGAAAATTAAATTAACAGAGTTCCTAACTATTACTTATTCTTCTTCCTTCTAATCCTAAATAATTGCAAAAAACTTTCATTCTTCTTTTTTAGAGGTGGTTAACTGGAGACCATCCATCATATTCTTATTCTTGAAAACATCTGCTTTTTTTTTAAATGCGATTAGAAATTTGCACAAGTCATATTTATTTACATAAAATTGCGTGTTCGCCCTTCGAATTCTAAAGCAGAATAAAAATCACATTATTTGTGGCTGCATGTTCTGAACAAAAACTTACAAAAAAGTAACAATTGAAGAATTGTTTTTTAGGTTATTTGATTTATACGTCAAAGTAAGTCGATATAAATTCAAAAGTTAACATTTTTTGAAATTTTGGAGTGTATATTCATCCCATTGTGCAACCATTGTGCAAATCACCAATCTAGCCACAAACCATGAAATTTTACATACGCACCGTTGGAACGCGGTGTCCGCGGTTAGGGGTCTTAAAAGACATCGAGGGGAGACCCAATGTCACAGTAGAAACACCTGCGGCCCTTTTACACACTCAAGGTGGACATATACCGCACGTTACTCACGAAGTGTTCAAACTGGTG
This sequence comes from Hermaeophaga mercurialis, assembly GCA_951812935.1. Classification (NCBI taxonomy): domain Eukaryota; kingdom Metazoa; phylum Arthropoda; class Insecta; order Coleoptera; family Chrysomelidae; genus Hermaeophaga; species Hermaeophaga mercurialis. The sequence continues at coordinate 8,518,122 of OX638366.1, forward strand.
ACTAAAGAACCTCAAATTTTGCAAATATCTCTGGTAAGTATGCATTGTTATCAAGAAACTCTGGAGCATTACCAGGGGGGGATATCAGAATTCATAGGCAGCATGAACAGTTTAACTTGCATCACTCTACACGATCCTAGTAATCTTACAAATCAAGGCCATCATGCGAAAGATAAAGTTCCTATTTGGACAAAACATGGAAAGGTAAATATCATAAAAAGAATAAGTGGTAAAAATTGTTTTTATAAATGTTTTTAGGTTTTATATACCTCAGAAATGTACATGAACGTTGTAGAACAATTTAAACCTGATATGTATTTTTTATTATCTGATGGTGACACAAATACAACAAGTTCTCAGAAACGGATCGCAAAAGCTGTAGAAAATACCATTAATTTTAGTAAACAATGTCTTGAGAGGCACAAAAAATCGTCCGCATTAAAAAATACATTTGTTGTGGCGCCTATAGCAGGGGGATATTGTCTGAGATCTAGACAGAAGTGCATTGATGCGCTTTTAAAAGAGGACGACTACTTATCTGGTTTTTTGATAGATGGGTTGCATAATAATGGTCCCGAAGTTGAATTTTTACCATTTCATGAGGTTAAAGGTATCCAAAAACAATTATTTTATTATTAATAAAAAACGCTCATTTTGTATTATAACGCCCAACTTCCCTTCCTACTTTGGGACTAACAAAAAGGGGCATTGATTTCTCAAAATTATTTATTATAATATGAAGATAACATAGGGTTGGCACTAATTACTCGGGGTTCATTTTTCTAGAGATGGTGTTAACTATTTGACACCTAAAGAACTACTGACTTTACCTTCTATTGGCAGAGTCCCAAAACTTTATTGATATTAATTATTGTATTTCCAAAGATGGTTTTCTTATGCCGTACCGCCTATATCTAGGACACATCGGAAATACATTTCAACAAACATTTTCTGTCAACACTGCATTCCAAACTATTTTTTGCCTATAGGATATGAAATTTGGACCCAACTAATTTAGATTGTTTAGAGAAATAATTTATAAATATAAAATAGATATTATAATAATTGAATGAAAATACATTTGAAAAAGAATTATTTAATTTTAAGAATATTGCTAATTACGAATTTGGTAATGTTATATTTGACAATATTTTATAAAAAAAAATAGTAATAAAAATTAATTGCAAGCCATTAAGTCCAAAATTAATTTTACCAGATATCCCATATACATTTCTAATTTTGACAGGTAATATATTTAAGAGGCTTATTTTCTGATGAGTAAGTATTCTGTGAAGAGTTGCGCTACATAGGGGCAATTCCGAAAGGGAGAAATTTGTTAACTCTGTTAAAAAATATATTGACTATTAATTGGACTTCATTAACACCTACATATGTAGATTTTTAATATAAAGGGGAAAGCAACTCATAGTCTTACCACATTAAAAAATGGTTAAATGAAATCAATTTGAGCTGAGGATGGTTTTTAACAGAAACTAGTAGCCATCTTTATATTAAATATCAAATAAACATTTTTTAATGTGGTAAGAGTGAGTCGCTTTCCATTCAATAATATATTGCTTAAGGAATTACCCCCTATGTGTCCTCATCCATTCTGACTATCTATCCTTGTAGAAAATTTATTGTAAATTAGGCCTTTTTTATTCTATTTTTTATTTTTCTATTCAGAATTGGACGTTTTCTTTTTAATTTTTTCATTTAATTTCACTTATTTCATTAAATTCTGAAATTTTTCCTACCAATTTCTACTTTTCCTTTCAATTTTAACATTTTTATTCGATTTTGACGTTTTATTCAAAATTGACAATTCTCATTTAGAATTGGCTTTTTGCACTCAAATTTTATTTTAACTTTTCTCTTTCCTCTTACAATTTTGAATTTTTTACATCCAATTTGGATATTTTCGGTTCAATTTTACCATTTTTTGTTTCACATCAAATTCAAAGGCTTAATTTTTAAATTAATTTATTCATTATTGGCTTTTTCATTCAATTTTGATTTTAAATAAAACATTTATATCTTATCCCATTTTTATTTTTTATTACAACCAGGCTTGATCCGAAGCTAAAAATTTATTTAAGAGATATCAAGTATTTACCCCCCAATGTCACCTGTCGCCTTTTCAAATGTATACTTGATTTTAAATAAAGGAAAAATGTAAAGGAATTTTTTGATGAAAACATTTCCCCACAATGGAAGAAATGTCAAATAAAATGTTATTTGTAAAAATTTAACACTTTACTTATATCGGTTAAAATTGACGTTTAACTATGGTCTGTACATTCTACAAATACTTGTATATAAAATTCTTTTAGGTGTGGTAGAGTATGTGGTAAACAATTTGCCAGAGCACAAAGTAACTTCAGTACAAGGTTGCTGGAATCCAGTAAATGTAATAAAACTGGTACAATTAGGCGTCGACGTTTTTGACACATCTTATTGTCGCATTTTGACTGAACGGTCATCCGCTTTGACGTTTAAAATCGAAGAAAATGATGATGAAGATAATTTCGAAATTAATTTGAGGAATGCGAAGTATGCTGAAGATTTCAGTCCTCTTTATGATGGATGTAACTGTATAGCATGTCAAAGATATACTAAAGCATACATTCATCATTTACTTACAGTGCAGGAGCTACTTGGTCCTGTATTGCTGATGATTCACAATATTCATCATTATTTAAGGTAAGGAAATAATTATTGGTATTGATTTTATGCGTAATTTGTTTTGATATTCTCATTTTGACTTTTTGTTCGAAATTCTGATTCAATTTAGAGTTTTACATTTTTATTGTCAATGTTTAATTTTTTATTTGGTTTTAATATTTTTCATTCAAAATTCTGGCATTTGTGATTTCATTTTGTCTTTTGAATCAATTTTATAGTTTGAAATTACTGAAACATATTTTATACTCAAAACAAATTATTATTTTAGGTTTTTTAAAAAAATTCGCCAGTGTATGGGTAACAATACTTTAGAAAAATTAGAAGAAGATATTTCTAACCAGCTCAAGAACCATCTTGACAGGACACTCCACAGAAATGGCTATACCAGTGATAACGAGAGTGAAGAAATGTGAACTGGTTTTAAATAAACGTTTTTTAAAACGAAATAGTTTATTATAAATGCTCAAAATAAAAAAATCAAATAGAAATAAAAAAATAAGAAATACGCCAAACACAAAAAATTGTTTAAGGAAACTTGCTTACAATTTAAGTACAATGAGAATATTAAGAATATTGTAAAAGCTGAAAACTTAATAAATAACCAGTAAATTAAAAGAACTGAAAACAAAAATAATTCTTAGTATAAAAAACAATAATATAAACGCATGTAAAGTTTACATGCATTCTATTTGTTTATTTTATTGAATTAAAAATTGTAAGGAAACTTAACAAAATTCTTAGAATTTCCTAAATTCACTCTTAGTTGGGGGGACGTTAATTCTGTCTTTAAACTAAATATTTAAAGACATTTTCAACAAATTCTGGTACTTGAAGACTAAGAAAATTTTATCCTTAAAGATGATAAAATTTTAGCTATATCTTAGAATTTCACTTTCAAAGTCTGGGTATTCGTTAGTTCGTTAGTTTCTGATAATTACTTTTTGTGTTTTTATGGACTGCTGTCGATATTAAAAAATAAAACAAAATACAAATAGAAAAGTTAGAACTGATAGTTATTCATATTTGCTTGTTCAGACCAGGCAGCATAAGAGGCTCCATCCATTTCTGAAGCTACCGTGTTACCTGATACCAACCTATGGTTTGACCCTCCTATTGGTGTTCCACACTCGTAACACCTGAGAAAATATATACAAATATTATCTTATTAAAAGTATAAAGTTCATTGACAATTAATAAAAATAAAACAAAAAGCGCTATTTTGAACTTACGTGGACTGTTGCATAGCTCCTCCGCATTCTCCAATAGCGTAAGGGTGTCCATTGCGGCACTTGTACCAATGCCCTTTCGTCAGTCCAACAGCTTTAACAATCTCTCTCTTTTCGGCATCAGTAAGAGCAATTGATGAAGCTGTCAATTTTTTCAATTCTTCCAATTTTTCTTTTATTTCCTTATCATGTTTTTCGCTAAATCTTTGAGGAGAGCTTAGAAGCGAAGGGATCATCTCAAGCTAAAAAAAACACCAGGGTGAAAGAAACGATTTAGATTTGCGGTATTGTCAAATTCATGTAATATTTCCAAAAAGTTATCAAGAAATTTGTCATCTTCAGGTCTGAATAGATTTAAAATTAAGTTACAAAAATTGTACAATGAAATTCTAATGTTAAACACATGCTACCAAACTTACCTAATTATAATGAAACATGAACGGAAATCAATATGGTAGAGACAATTACATGAAATAAAATAATGAACAATATAAAGTCAAATGTTAAAACACTGTTAAAGAAGAAACATCAAGAGGTTGGTTTAACTGTTTGCGATTAGACAATAGAGACCATTTATGGTAATAAACTGCATTATAAAATGCTTGATAAATGTTCGTGACAACTGGAGAACATTGGAGGGGCAATAAGATGCCACCACCAACTGCCAAGAGAATTGGGTAAATAAGCAAGGTAAGTTGAGGAAGAGGGTCAATAATGTGGGTGATCGGAGTGGAATGGCTTGCTGCTAATATATATGCAATTAATTATCAACTGATATTTTTAAAGGAAGATCTTTTGAAGTTGGATGCATTTGGTGAGCACTATCGGTTTATGTAAACTGTAATGCCGCGTCCAGACAAAACAAAAACAGGAAATAAAATAAAAACAGGAAATAAAATAAAAACAATTTTTTAGAAACTTTCAAAGAACAAAACAAATTTCAAACAAGAGATTGGACTCGCGATTTTTCCAGGATTCAAAAACAAAACAGAGCCAAGACAAAAAAGTTACTTTGTGGCAGAATTGTCGAAAAACTCATGTTTCTGTTTTGTCTGTTTGCTGTGGACGCGGCCTAATAAAAGAAACCTTTAAACAATTGAAATCTAGATAGTATCACATAATTTAGGTTTGAAACTTCAATGTCTTCCCTTGTGAATAAGTATATTTGTTCAATTTCTTACCATGGTTTTAACTGACGAAAGCTGTAAGTGGTATCGACAATTAATTTTCTCAAATTGAATCCATCTGTTTAATCTATCCATTTCCAGCATAACATCGTCAGCCTCTTGTTGAGTAACGGAATCAATATTTTTCGAAAGCAATGATGCGATAAAAGTAACGTGTTTGTTAGCTCGAGGAAAATTTATTACAAATGACGTTTCATTTTCTATTAGATCCCTAATCACTTCTATCAGCTCTGTTTTCATGCGAAGAGAGTCTAAATCCATTTTGTTGATAATTTGTTTTCTCTTGTTTTTAACTTCGTCCAATCTGGATTTTAATTTTTGTACAATATCTAATAGTTCTCTATTTACAATTTCTAAAAAATACAAAAAACTATTTTATTTTTAATAATTATAAACCAAAATCGATCATTTTTCATGTAAATATCCATGAAGAAATCAAAGATCAACATAGACATAGAAAGTTATTGAATTTTTCTTAATTTACTGAATATTAAAAATTATCTAGTTTTTTACAAATTTTTCTTAAATTCGCGGATATGTTCATTTTAATTAGCCGATATTTCCTTAAATTTAACAATGTCTTTAATTTAAGCTAACCCAATTTATCATACATTTATCGAAATATACTTAATTATATTTACCAATTTCCTACAGATTACCATGTTTTAAATCATCAATTTTCCTTTTTTCCTCTTTATAGAATTAATTACCTACTACTACTTTCGCTCATTTTGTTGAACGTTTATAGAAATGTATTTAAAACTCTAGGAAATGCATCGTTTCTTAATTTTTTTTTATCTTAGCGATTTTCCCTTAAATTTACCGACTCTTTTTTAAACAATAGAATTTTCTTTAAATTCGGTAATAATAAATAAATAAATAAACAAATAAAAACGCCAAAAAAGTCATATTGCCATAATTTTCTTACTTCTTGTATTTTCATTTTTTGTGTTGGGAAACAATTAATAAAATTTACTTACCGAGTCTCAAAGCTAGGACAGATAACTTAATATTAAGTTGTATTCTTGTATTTTCAATTTCTTTTGGACTTCCATGAAATCTTATTTTCACCTTCTTCAGATCCTCCAGACTCGCTTTCACGTAATCACTGTATCTTGCAGTTTTCTTAATAAACGTTTTACATTTTGGACAGACTACAGGTTTAATTTCTTCATCTTTGTCTGGCTGTTGTTCCAACCAATTAATCATGCCGGTAGATTCCATGATATGGCCGCAATCTACAAAAATATTGCATTTATTGTTTTTTATTTTCTGTAGATTTAACAAATTTTCCTTACAGTTTCCTAATTTCGCTTAAATTTTCCGAATTTACACTAATTTACTGATTAGTTTCTTGTTTTTCTTTTTTATTCTAATTTACCTTAAATTCGTATTTTTCGCAAATTTTATGAACTTGTAAATTTTGAATAAAAATATTTCTTAAATTAACTAAATTTCCATTGCATTTGCAAATATTTTTATATATTTCGGAGTTTCTCATTAAAATTAACTTATTTTCTGAAAAGCTATTCCTGTTTTTTTCCATTTCTCTTAAATATGCAGAATTTCTATATATACATATATATATACCAATTTTTTAAAAATACCTTTTTTTCACAATTTTACCGAGATTTCCTTGTTTTTTTCTAATATTTCTCTTACATTTAACAGGAGGAAAAGACGGAGAAATAGAAGAAATAGAATAGAAGTTCTTTTAATATTGCAGTCTATAAATTTTATTTATAATAAAAAAACTACCGGGTTCATGGCATAATGAACCACGTCTTCAGGTTCAATCACAAAATTCTATAATTAAAAACAAATAGTTTGGTGTAAGATAAATGTAAATAAATTGTATATATGATTTATATATAGGTAAGGGTTGTTTTTGTGTAGAATATATAAGCTTTAGTTTTATGTTTAGAATGATTTTTTATTTTTTGTAGTTAATAGTAGTTATTTTTAGTTTTAGTACCTTTATACTAGACTATTTGGCTATAAATCACAAACAACTCATGCGAGAAAGGTGAAATTGAATAGCATTATATGATTTAGAGAAGTCACAAGAAGAAACAGAAACATATTAAAAACGTAAGGTAAAATTGAAGAACTCTAAAACATACTATGTGACAATCTTTGTAAATATTTCCTAACTATTAGCAAAAAGTAGTACATTTTTTGTCTTAATTCTAACAAGGTCGTGAATGTTGAGGACAGAAACTACATCATCTCAAGATGTGGCCTATTTTGCCACAAAACCGGTAGTTTTTCTATTATAAATAAAATTTATAGACTGTGAGAATAAAGGACCTATTATTTCTCCGTTTTTTCCTATTGTAGTATATTCACATATGGTATAACCCACTCGTTCTCTTAAATTTGTAGATGTTTTAGAAGATTTATTAATTTCAAGGAATTTCCCTTAAATTCAACAAATAATGCTTAAATTTTAACGCTACGAAAATGATCTAAAATACACCTACAAATTACCATTTTCTTACCTTCTAACAGGACAAACCTGGCATCTTCTTCATCTTCGGTGCCAAAAAATATTTCCTTCAGTTCATCCTGGTTACAAATCCTACATAATTTGGGACATGGTTCCCCACAAAATCCGACACAGTTATGACGACATTTTAATTTTTTTCTGCAAGGTTCCTCGCAAGGACTAACGCTGCAAATTTGACCACAACTATTTTTACATCTTTGGTGTTGACATGCCCTTTTACAGAACTCCTTGCATCTAGAACCATGTAACCAATAGTTTAGATTTTTAACTATAACTATAATTGTTGTGAAACAATAGTTATGGAATTAAAAGCAAGGACTAATCTCACATCCAAAATAAAAGACGCTCTCGATGGATGGAAACCCGACTTAATGTGCATGACATTTAAATATTTTCACCGATCTTATTTGTTGTTTTCTGAAATGTAGCATAACTTTATTTAAAGTAATTATTTAAATTTACAAGTATTTCTTTAAAATTTTCAATTTTTTTTATATACAACACAGTTTACGTCCAAGTTTGACAAATTTTGTTTAAACGAAGTTTTCTTTAAAATTACTGAAATTTCTTCAAATTAAACCTATTTTATGTAAATGTTCTTTAAATTAGAAAATTTTACTTTGATTCATTTACTTTTTTAAAACTAAGCCAATTTTCTTAACATTTCTTATATTAGAAAAAATATCGTATAAATTTAACATGTTTTAAATTTTATCGATTTTGGTTGAGACTTATAAATTTTTTACACAAATTTGCAGACATTTCGTTAAGTTCAATGACAAAGTTTACATAGTTTCGATTTATTAAATTAATAGAATTCTATAATTTTTTTTTAAATGATTGATTTTTCCTGAAATTGGCTGAACTTCAAATAACAGATGTTTTTAAAATTACTGAATTTAATTAAGTTACATAATGTTGACATTCGTTCCGTTAAACGATTTTTTTTGAATTTGAGGAATTTTGCTGAAATTCAATAATGAAATTTTCATAAGCATGTCCAATTTTTCTTAAATTAATGAAATCTGACAATTCTTTTTAAAATAACGAAATTTAAATATTTACAAATCTCTTAATTATCCTTACAGTCACACTTAAATGAAAACTTTTATTGAACTTGAACAATTTTTTACTGAAAATTATCGTTTTTCCTAATAGATAGAAATACCAGGTAATTAAATTTTTTACAGGGAGTCAACTTCCATAAACTCTGAATTATATATGTATCTTTAAATTTAACTATTTTTTTTAATTAAAGGTATTACTTCTAAAAAAATTCCTTAGATTACTGAAATTCAATGATGGGTTTTAAATCCATCCAATTTTGCTTTAATATACCGAATTTTGCTTTTTACTTTTGCAAAATCATTAAATTCATGAAATCGAATTTAACAAATTTTATTTAAATTTAACATAGAGTATTTATTAAGTTCTAGCAAATTTCCTTAAATTAACGGAAGTGCTCAAATTAGACGAAATTTTCCAAAAATATTAGAAAATTTGTATCGACATTTCAATAAATTTAAGAAAGTTGGTAGAATTTTTTTAAAATCCAACGATAAGTTTTCTCTATATTTAGTGAATTTTCTTTATATTATCCAAATTCAATTTAGAATTAACCAGTGACCTACCGTGTACAATAATCTCCGCAGAGCCTGTTACATTTGCTGTGCGCGCACCTGTACTCGCAGGGCTTTCTGCAAGGTTGGCAGGCTTCTCTGCAAGGCACCTGACATTCGTGGTTACAAACCAATGTAACTCCGCATTTTTCCTGACATCTTTGATGAAAGCGGCCCTGGTAACATTGTCCGCAGGTTCCTGAGCACTTGTGTTTGCACTTTAACTCGAAATCGCACTTTTTCGTACAATTTTCAAGTAAACTCTTATCATCGTCTACAAATACAAAATATTTCAATCAAACTTTCCAATATATCAAACAAGTTAGCATGCTTACGGTTATTTTTGATGTAGCAAGATATTTCGGTAATTGTGTGACCGCATGGACTTGAAATATTACAATTTACAATTTCTTTGCATCTTGTTCTGCAATCTTCTTTGCATTTTTTACCACAAACGTGTCCGCAAGGCAATAAACGTGGGCATACTTCATTGCAAAATTTTCTAGTTGGTTCTTGGTAACATTTTATTTTGATTTCATGGTTACAATCAGGCACAATTTTTTTAACCTAAAGGAAAAAAATACATATTAGAAACTTCATTATGACGCCAGCTCAGAATTTTTCTTGTTGCAAGAGTAGTGTAGCAAAGTATGTTCTAACCAACGCATGCGCAGTGCGCGCGTCCCGCAGTGCGCATGCGCGCGCCATGTCACCTGTCATCTGTCACATGTCATCTGTCACATGTCATCTGTCACATGTCATCCGTCACCAGATGGCGCCAAATTTCCCAAAACTGCCACTAGAGGGCGTCAGTGGTGCCAAAGTTCCAGAAACTGTCACTAGAGGGCGTCAATGGTGCCAAAGTTCCAGAAACTGTCACTAGAGGGCGTCAGTGGTGCCAAAGTTCCAGAAACTGTCACTAGAGGGCGTCAATGGTGCCAAAGTTCCAGAAACTGTCACTAGAGGGCGTCAATGGTGCCAAAGTTCCAGAAACTGTCACTAGGTGGCGTTAGAATACTGGTCTTGAACGTGTTGGCAGTTCAACCAAAAAAGAAGAAGTCATCTGGCATCTGTCACCTGTCACTAGAAATACTGGTCTTGAACGTGTTGGCAGTTCAGCCAAAAAAGAAGAAGTCCCCTGTCACCGGCCATCTGTCACCTCTCATCTGTGACCTGTCACTAGAAATACTGGTCTTGAACGTGTTGGCAGTTCTGCCAAAAAAGAAGAAGGCATCTGTCATCTGTCACATGTTGCCATAAGGGCACAAAGCGCTTAACTTCGCTGTTATTGGTCCAATTGAATCGCGGAAAAAACAGACATTATCTATGAGTGACGTAGATGCCAAATTTAAAGAAAAGCATGCGCAATGATGGTTGCCATAAGGGCACAAAGCGCTTAACTTCGTTGTTATTGGTCCAATTGAATTGAGGAAAAAACAGGCATTATCTATGAGTGACGTAGATGTCAAATGTAAAGAAAAACATGCGCAATGAACGTTGCCGAAAGGGCACAAAGCGCTTAACTTCGCTGTTATTGGTCCAATTGAATAGGGAAAAAGACCAGTATTATCTATAAGTGGCGTAGATGTCAAATTTAAAGAAAAAACATGCGCAATGATGGTTGCCATAAGGGCACAAAGCGCTTAACTTCGTTGTTATTGGTCCAATTGAATCGCGGAAAAAACAGGCATTATTTATGAGTGACGTAGATGTCAAATTTAAAGAAAAAACATGCGCAATGAGCGTGGCCATAAGGGCACAAAGCGCTTAACTTCCTCGTTATTGGTCCAATTGAATCGCGGAAAAAACAGGCATTATCTATAAGTGGCGTAGATGTCATATTTAAAGAAAAGCATGCGCAATGAACGTTGCCGAAAGGGCATTAGTGCCTAACTTCGTTGTTATTGGCCCAATTGAATCGCGGAAAAAACAGGCATTATCTATAAGTGGCATAGATGTCAAATTTAAAGAAAAGCATGCGCAATGAACGTTGCCGAAAGGGCACAAAGCGCTTAACTTCGCTGCTATTGGTCCAATTGAATCGCGGAAAAAACAGGCATTACCTATGAGTGGTGTAGATGTCAAATTTAAAGCGCTATGTTACCTTTCATCTGTCACATGTCATCTGTCACATGTCATCTGTCACCAGATGGTGCCAAAGTTCTAGAAACTGTCACTAGAGGGCGTCAATGGTGCCAAAGTTCCAGAAACTGTCACTAGGCGGCGTTAGAATACTGGTCTTGAACGTGTTGGCAGTTCAGCCAAAAAAGAAGAAGTCATCTGGCATCTGTCACCTGTCACTAGAAATACTGGTCTTGAACGTGTTGGTAGTTCAGCCAAAAAAGAAGAAGTCACCTGTCACCGGCCATCTGTCACCTCTCATCTGTGACCTGTCACTAGAAATACTGGTCTTGAACGTGTTGGCAGTTCAACCAAAAAAGAAGAAGTCACCTGTCACCGGCCGTCTGTCACCTCTCATCTGTGACCTGTCACTAGAAATACTGGTCTTGAACGTGTTGGCAGTTCAGCCAAAAAAGAAGAAGTCATCTGGCATCTGTCACCTGTCCCTAGAAATACTGGTCTTGAACGAGTTGGCAGTTCAGTCAAAAAAGAAGAAGTCACCTGTCATCTGTCATCTGTCACATGTTGCCATAAGGGCACAAAGCGCTTAACTTCGTTGTTATTGGTCCAATTGAATTGAGGAAAAAACAGACATTATCTATAAGTAACGTAGATGTCAAATTTAAAGAAAAGCATACGCAATGAACGTTGCCGAAAGGGCACAAAGCGCTTAACTTCGCTGTTATTGGTCCAATTGAATCGCGGAAAAAACAGGTATGATCTATAAGTGGCGTAGATGTCAAATTTAAAGAAAAGCATGCGCAATGAACGTGGTCATAAGGGCACAAAGCGCTTAACTTCCTTGTTATTTGTCCAATTGAATTGAGGAAAAAACAGGCATTATCTATGAGTGACGTAGATGTCAAATTTAAAGAAAAAACATGCGTAATGATGGTTGCCATAAGGGCACAAAGCGCTTAACTCTGTTGTTATTGGTCCAATTGAATAGCGAAAAAGACCAGTATGATCTATAAGTGGGGTAGATGTCAAATTTAAAGAAAAGCATGCGCAATGAACGTTGCCGAAAGGGCACAAAGCGCTTAACTTCGCTGTTATTGGTCCAATTGAATCGCGGAAAAAACAGGCAATATCTATAAGTGGCGTAGATGTCAAATTTAAAGAAAAACATGCGCAATGAGCGTGGCCATAAGGGCACAAAGCGCTTAACTTCGCTGCTATTGGTCCAATTGAATTGAGGAAAAAACAGGTATTATCTATGAGTGACGTAGATGGCAAATTTAAAGCGCTATGTTACCTTTCATCTGTCACATGTCATCTGTCACCAGATGGTGCCAAAGTTCTAGAAACTGTCACTAGAGGACGTCAATGGTGCCAAAGTTCCAGAAACTGTCACTAGGTGGCGTTAGAATACGGGTCTTGAACGTGTTGGCAGTTCAGCCAAAAAAGAAGTCATCAGGCATCTGTCACCTGTCACTAGAAATACTGGTCTTGAACGTGTTGGCAGTTCAGCCAAAAAAGAAGAAGTCACCTGTCACCGGCCATCTGTCACCTCTCATCTGTGACCTGTCACTAGAAATACTGGTCTTGAACGCGTTGGCAGTTCAGCCAAAAAAGAAGAAGTCATCTGGCATCTGTCACCTGTCCCTAGAAATACTGGTCTTGAACGAGTTGGCAGTTCAGTCAAAAAAGAAGAAGTCACCTGTCATCTGTCATCTGTCACATGTTGCCATAAGTGCACAAAGCGCTTAACTTCGTTGTTATTGGTCCAATTGAATTGAGGAAAAAACAGACATTATCTATAAGTAACGTAGATGTCAAATTTAAAGAAAAGCATACGCAATGAACGTTGCCGAAAGGGCACAAAGCGCTTAACTTCGCTGTTATTGGTCCAATTGAATAGCGAAAAAGACAGGTATTATCTATAAGTAGCGTGGATGTCAAATTTAAAGAAAAAACATGCGCAATGAGCGTGGCCATAAGGGCACAAAGCGCTTAACTTCCATGTTATTGGTCCAATTGAATTGAGGAAAAAAACAGGCATTATCTATGAGTGACGTGGATGCTAATTTTACGAAAAAATTGCTTGATCATGATTGGATAATTATGTCACGTGATCTATATCTAGAGGGGTTATTATATAATATTTTACATTTTATTAATAAAAAAGATATAATTTTTGTCAATAGTGTTATAATATTCCTCCTAAAATTGAGCTTACTTAAGTTAAGTAAATTTCAAAATCTAAACTTCAAAGTGTTAAATAAATATTTTAATAACACACAAAATTCTATTACTCCAAATTCAGGATTTTTAAAATTCTTTTTTTGAACTAAACATTTTTTAAATACGGCCCTGCAATCTACATTTTCTGAAAAAAATTTAAAAACATACTTTAACGGTTATATCGGATGAAGCCTCCCCGATAAAAATTAGATAAGCCTGATAACGGGCCAATAAAACCACATTTACAGAAAACAAATTCTAGTACAAACATCTACATCCGTTCACACAGGATGTAGCTTCCTGGATAAAAATTAGATAAGACAGATAACACGAAAAAATACAACAACATTTCTACGAAACGAATTTAGTTATCTTCCCACAGATAATGTGTTGTTTTTCTCGAGGGGTTATAAAAGTCGAAGCACATCAATCGACAATCCAATCGTAAAAAGTCTCTTCACCAGTGTTAGTATTCAGTGAGCTGTTTCCAGTTGAGGTTATTGTAAGTACATTTAATGTTAATTTTTTTAAAAAACTTTTTTGTAATTTTTATAACCAACAGTACAAATTTTTGATTTTTCCAGTAATTTGTAACAGTGATCTACATTTTTTTTGCTCCCGTCATCTTTAAGCTTTTAAAGTAAGTGTTTTTTCGGGGTTTTTTTAATGCTAGTATTTCATTTTTTATTATTATTTTAGATGAGTTTTCTTGAAAAATTAAACGAATTTACCACATCTACAGATACCGAAAACAAACCCATAATTAAGCTAAAGGACCTACAACCCAACATCACAAATAAAATTTATCACGTTCAGCTCACCAAATCCAAATTTGGAGGGGAATCCATCCTAGTGGAATTGGAGGAGAACGTCACCTTTCTGCCCAAAAGGTCTACCGAAATTTACAAGAACCACATCGACGATCTAAACAAAGGGGACTTCAGTTTAATTTTTATTGGCCTGCACGAGATATCCAAGAGCTGTGCTCCAAGGACCCTTTTCAAAATAGAATAGAAAATTAGGTTAGTTCAAGCATGGATTTCGCACTCGTTTTTAACAAAATCGAAGACCTCCTTAAAACTAAACATAATATTGCATATTCAGATAAACATAAATGGTTATCACTAATTAGTACTCACCTCCGAAAATGCTCTTTAGCAGTAAAGTATAAAAAAATTTGTGAAAATATTCCTAATGTTATCAGATTCATTTATCAATCGCCTCTACCGTGGACTTTAACGAGGAAAGTTTTTCAAAATTTTAATAAATTAAGATGTGATTACTGATTATTAGCTTGGTTTTGTTGTAAAGATTTACATGAAAATAAACGAGTGCGATTTTCAGACTGAACTATGTGCCTAATGTATTAGTTATAGTTTTTATGTATTAGTTATATACTCGTATGTTTGCTTACTGTATTGTTTGTAGTTTTTTATGTTTGCTTGGGTAATAAAAAATAAAATATAAGAAAGAAGTGTTTTATTTCAAAAAACTTGGTACATTTTTTTAATTTGAACAATGATTTAATATATCATTAATTACATCATCTTTATAGTAATACATGTACTCTTGTAGAGCATTTTTTTCTAAACAATTTGGCATAACAGCACAAATTAAAATTAAAGTATTAAATCTACTAGTGACGTCATCGTCGTCGTCGTCACAAATACTATTGAAATTAACAGCAAAATAAGCTCGTGTAGAGTCTATTAAATTACAGTAGAATGTATTAAAGTTCAAGTCTTCTAGCAACGAAATGTAGTTCTTCACTAAATTGCAATTTGCTTCAAGGATGTCGGAAACATCATACTCGTCCAGATAGAACTCGACTCCATGTTTGTTTGCAAGTAGAAACTTGGTATCGTCGTACACTAATTGAGTAACTTTACAAAAGTCTCCACACGGGAAAACTACAGGATCGTATTCGTCAGGAGGTGACGGTAGATTCTCGTGAAAAAAGTCATCATATCTCTGGCGCAGCAATTCAATAAAAGTAGTCCACTCAAATGTACCAAACGAAATTCTTCCGGGTCGAAGTAAAGGTGTTAGCGTTATTGCAGGAGTAAAGGTTCTGGTCGGACTTATTCCGCACAAAAGTGCATAACTTCTTAGGGAAAAATTCGTTTCCAGTAGATGGTATCGCTCCAATTTAGCAGCATACTCGTATGAAATTAAAGCTTGGTCGATTTCCTCAACACAATCATTAAGCGTCACTGCATAAGGTGAAGGAGGTGTTGGCGACGGTGATGGCGATGACGATGTCGAGTCACTTTCAAAAACAATTTCACAAGAACTATAACCACTATCTTGACTACTCATGTTGTCGATTGATTAAATTGCAGGTGCACCACACGACTGAATAAAATGTAGGTTCGCACACACACACTTGTATTTATATACCCCCACTATGAGGAAAAAAAAGCGGTAAGTTTGAAGGTTATTCAAAAAAGGCCCCTTGAATTGCTAAATTTGTTCGTATTTTCCATAAGATTCTATACAAAATCGGTGTTTTCAATCCAACTGTTATGCTTGTTATCGAGACCCAACCATTTCACGTACGCCTTCTTTCCCTTTCTTCTAAGCACCTTTTCTACGAGATAGACATCGGGTGCTTTCGTCTTTTGCAATTCCTCCTCGTAGAAAGCCCCGTTGATTGGTGTACCCAACATGTCTTCAAGCAGATAAGTCACGGGATTGGTTATTTTGACTTTAGTAATTTTAAAGAGCTCGGTACTCCAATTAGGGGTGTATCCCTTTTGAAAAATATGCTTGGCTTTGCTTAAGCGCACAATGTTGCCAACGTTAAGTTTGCGTGGTCCAGCAATCTTCAAATGTGAGTAAAATTTTCGAGAAATTTCCTTCTCGTTTGACTTGTTGACCTCCGAAGGCTTACATCGTATTTTCGAATGTTTAGTGTTATTGTACTCTTCCACAATTTTCGGTAAAATGTCGATCCATCGGTAGGTGCCTTGCAAACTAAAGTACTTGTATAGTTTTGTCTTTAAAGTTCTAATACATCTCTCGGCCATCGCAGCCTTTTTAACGCTAAACGTATTGTAATGATTAATGTTGCATTGCGTCATTAATTTTTGGAAATCTGCATTGAAAAACTCTGTACCTTGATCGGTTTGAAGATTTTTAGGATGTCGTCGTCGTCGGTTGTGTTTTAATATGTTGGAGAAAGCTTTGGTAATTTCAACTCCAGTCTTTGTCTTTAGAGGCATCGTCCACACGTACTTTGAGAAACAATCAATAACAACCATAATCATTTTGTAACCTTTATTTTGGTGTGCATAGGGTCGCATTTCGGCCAAGTCCATTTGCCATAAATCATCGAGACCCTTAATGATTGTTCTACGTCGCGGATAATTCCTACGTGCTGGAGCATGGAGTTCATTAACAACTTGAATTTTTTCTTTAGACATCTTGAAGAGCTCTAAAGCAAGTGCAAGTGTGTTGAAGTATTTAAGGAATATTTGATGGCGTTGTAGTATAATGAAATCGGTTTAGTTCTCTCTCCAATTTATTTGCTAACTCGGCAGTTTCGTGGTGAGCTTTTAATAAATCTCTCAAAATAACTTCATTAGCAGTCAATTCTTTTTTCAAATTATTTGTTAACTCGACGACGGTTTCTTGGTTAGCAGTCATTTCTTTTTTCAAATTATTTATTAACTCGACGACGACGACGGTTTCTTGGTGAGTTTTAATCAAATCTTTCACAATGCCTTCATCAGCAGTTATTTTTCGCTCGATTTCAGCAAACCGTGTGTCTGTCACATTGGCAATTTGTTTGGGTATATCGATTTTTAAATTAGTGTAAAGTTGAGTTAACTGAACAAAATTTGAATTGGTTGCCGTAAGCTTTTTATCTACAACTTTCGCAATATTCACCAATCGATTTAACTGTGAGTCAACGTATTCTTTACTGGCAGCATCAGAACTAACTGAAGGTGGTAACACATTGCTTATCCTCACATTGCCAATATCGACGTTACCTTCAGCCGTTTGTGGAAACTTTAATAACATATTACGGAGCAGGGATTGAGGTGGCGGTCTATTTGACATCGTCGTTGACCGACGTCCGAATTTGTCGAGACTCATCATGCAAATAACATTAAAACCATGTGTTACACTAGTATATAACGTTGGCTTCTCTCAGCTCATTGATGATTGCAACTATTTCGTTGTTGTGTGATGTATTTCCGGCGTGTTTGGAAGCTACTAGCCATTTAAGTCGTTCCACAAGTTCATTGACATCGTCCCAGTACACGTAATCGATAGGGTTCTCATCGTAGACCATTGCAAGTCCAACTCCAGATTTCGATGATATGCTGCTAGTCGATTTCGATGGCTTTCTCGGTGGAGGAGGAAACATAGGTTTAATAATATCTAGATATTTTGATCTCGATGTACCTTTTAGACGTCCAGCTGTGTTTCTGTGAGCGTTAGTTAAATTTAAAATCGTCTTGTATGCCAATTTATCATCATCGGTATAATCTTCAGGCTCATCATAAAATATCAGTTGATAGAGACCTGGTGTCCCTTTAACATGTTCCCCCTCCGTTATAATAGCTCCAGTATTCCGATCAAAATCGATATTTTTCCCTCCGAGAAGCCATTTAGAGTGAGTCAAATCGTAAACGGGACCGTAAACTAGGTCTATATTTGGACTCTTATTCCAGTAATCAAGCATATACTTATGTGATATTTCGGGATATTGCTCCAGATACTCTCTGAAGGCCTCATCCGAAATATGCTCTGGGTTTGGTTCTGAACCGTTGGAATATACACTCTCATCATCATCATCATCACCCTCAGTCTGAGCTACATCTTCCATCGGAATAAAATCAGTGGGATGGCTTGTATATTCTGTTTTTAATGGTTCTTCTTCTTCTACTTCGGGTTCTTCTTCTTCTTCTTTCTTTATATTTTTTAAAACTTGCGCAGATTCATGGGACGTTGTAACAATTTCTTTTAGAGGTTTTATTAGGGGTTTAAATAATGTATTTAATGTCCGATCCTGCTCAGATCTACCCAACTTGAGAGCTAGATATTTTCGGCGTATATCACGTGAGAGTTGTAGAACTTTACGTTTACGAACATCCTGCTGGTTTAACATCTTGCTGCATATTAATCATACACCACATGGAATTACATTTTTATATACAAGTCGAATCCTTTGCGATACCTTCCATTGTTGAGAGCAAAATCTTTTACAACAACAATAGAACCATATTGATCACTCCAACATTCAGAACAGAGTTTTTTGAAGCGGTCAAAACTCATGTCAGGTGACACGTGCTCATCGAATACGTGTCTCAAGTTTACTTCATCCTGCTTGAAGAGTACAATTAAATTACAATTGTCTCGAATCAGTTGTTTGGGTATTTTTGAGTACGTTTGACATAGATAAGCAGAATCAATATCCTTATGACGGCCCATTGAGTAATATTCCCGAATTTTCTGCTGCCCATCGCAAGCCACATCGTCAAATATGAATACGGAATTTGATTTAGCTTCAGCGGGACTTATTATTTCCTCATTATCTTTGAACGGGAAATAGCCTACTCCTTTCGTCTTACTTAGCACCTCTTGAAGCAACTCGTATTTCGGCTGATACAAAGATTTGGAGTAAACGTAAACGTTTTTAAATTTCGCGCCATTCGGATGAAACAGTAATGACAGCATTACGTTTGTTTTACCACACCCACTGGGTCCACATATGATTGCACGAAACGAGTTTGGTAATAACTCGCCATGTTTACTCTTCTCATGCTTGGAGGTAAAGTCCAAGTTTTCAATCGGAAGCGTTTGTTTCTGTTGAATGACCTTCATTGTATGGCATTTTTAGTCAAGTCGTTGTGTATAAATATATAAAAACGTGAGGTGCGTGACGTAAAACGTGAGGTGCGTGACGTAAAACGTGAGGTGCGTGACGTAAAACGTGAGGTGCGTGACGTAAAACGTGAGGTGCGTGACGTAAAACGTGAGGTGCGTAACGTAAAACGTGAGGTGCGTGACGTAAAACGTGAGGTGCGTGACGTAAAACGTGAGGTGCGTGACGTAAAACGTGACGTGCGAGACGTTTACGTGTACGTATATGTATATAAATATATATAACGTGATGATATGGCATCAGTTCAAATGAGTCTTTACTTAGGTAAAGGTGTCTTAAATTCGCTCATAAACAATCTGCCCTTTGAGCTCCACATTCCGACCTATCAATACTGTGGTCCGGGCACAAAGCTACAAAAACGCTTAGCACGCGGTGATTCGGGCATTAATCCCTTAGACGCTGCCTGTAAGGAGCACGACATTGCATACGCTCAACACAAGTCCTTGAACGATCGACACAAGGCAGATCAAATACTCGAAAACAAAGCTTGGACACGTGTCAAATCAAAGGACGCGACGTTGGGAGAAAGAGCAGCTGCTTTGGCGGTGACCGGTGGCATGAAGATCAAACGTAAACTTGGAATGGGGGTGGGGCAGCAGAAGACGAAGAGTTCCTTTAGAAATCACGTAATCCGCAAGGTTAAAAAGGCTATGAAAAAAAGTCCTTCCACAACGCTACAGAAGGCCGCCTCGCAAGCTTTGAGAGCCGCGAAAATCGCCGTAAGGAAAGCAGGTGGTAAAAAGCAAATTCGATTGCCCCGGACGATACCTTTTGAAGGAAAAAAATCTGGAGGATTTCTACCATTGATTCCCCTGTTTGCGGGCCTTTCGGCACTTGGAGCCCTCAGTGGCGGGGCGGCGGGAATAGCTAAAACCGTAATCGATGCTAAGAATGCGCAAAAGAAACTGGAAGAAGATCAACGTCACAATAAAGCTATGGAAGTTATTGGGGCAAAAGGATCCGGCTTGTATATGAAAAAGAACGCTCGCGGAGGCTTTGGATTGTACATGAAGAAACAAAAAAACTGCCAATAAAGCTACCCAATAGATCGCTATATGATGTGGACCTTTTGCGATATGTCAAACGTTTAAAAATTCCTCATTTTAGAGGGGTTTTCATGCGCGACTCTCTACCACATCAGCAGCAGCCCTGGCAACGCGAATGTGCCATCATAAATTTGGATGACTCTAATAATCCAGGCACACATTGGGTAGCTTATAGAAAGCAAAACAATGTTGTTGAATATTTCGATTCATTTGGTGACTTGAAGCCGCCGAAAGAACTCGTCAACTATGTGGGGAAGAATGTTCGAATCTATTACAACAACGACCAATATCAAAACTATCGACAAATCAACTGCGGACACCTCTGCCTACAATTCCTATATAATGGAGCAACATCATCATCATCATCAGGAGTTTAATGAAATGAGAGACGTTATTAAACTCCTGATGAAGAACATTACTCACGAGGTTTGGCGAGAAATTCCCCAGAAATACCGAAAAGAACTAACACAATTTTTACCATGTCAAAATTATGATTTTCATCGATGGAGTGATGTTTGCGGTAATGAGATACCAACATGTTTATTTTGTGGAATTACTTATAAATAAATAATTTTTTTGAAGCAGTTTTTTATTTAAGTACTATCTCCCCGTTGATATACATTAGTCATGTCTTTGCTTTTGACGCTAACGAGTCAAACTCACGTGTTTTCGTTCACACCTCAGCCTCCAATTGTGCTCGATTCCGAAAAGAGATATTTCCTAGCAGTACTCGGCTTCCACTCATACAACTCGATACCCAATATTGACGGCGAGAAATTTTTCTACTACGAAAACAACGATAGTGGGAAGTTGAGAGAAGTCGCGATTCCTACCGGCTGCTATGAAATAACGGACATTGAGAAGCTAATTCAAAATTCTATTGCTCCAAATACGGGTGATACACTATTTTCGCTGAAGCCAAACAACAACACTCTCAAGTGTGAAATATACAGCAAACGTCACGCAATTACTTTTGAAAGTCGTCACTACAACAGCAGTCTTGGACAGATTTTGGGATTTTCCAACAACAGGGTACTGGCCCCCGGTGTTGTACACTCTTCAGATCTCCCCGTCAACATTATAAAAGTATCAAACATTCGCTTTGAGTCCAACATTACCGAGGGTGCCTTCTACGGAAACAGGCCTGTCCACACCATCTTTGAATTTCCGATTACAGTTGACGCAGGCTACGCAATTGTGGAAAGACCTAATAACCCAATATATCTACCTGTTACGAATACCGGGGAAATTAGCAACATCACAGTGCTGGCGGTAGACCAAAACTTTAAGCCCATAAATTTTCGAGGAGAACAAAGTGTCCTTCATCTAGAGTTAGTAGGACGATCATAAATGGGTTTGGTGATAGATTATAAGAACAACGCGGTCAGTTCAATAACACCATTCACTGCTAGACCTCCTCCGGGTCGTCAACGAGAGCTAACACCCGCAAATAAATTGTTTCTTCAATCGCTTGGATTTACGCTAAAAACAAAATATGGCAAATCAATACGTACAAGCGGGAGACTATGGTAAACGTCCCCGTACCGAAAGCATTGATCCGAGTTTTAACCTCTACCAACAACCACGTTATGATGAGTCTATTAGAAGGATGGAATATCGAACGTGCTCACCCTTCATCAAATCCTTCAACAACAATGATGTGGTGGAATTTGTTGTCAATCAAGTGGATTCATTTTTTGCCATGAACGAGTCATTGATCGAAATCAAGGGTAAATTGGAGGTAACAGGGGGAGGAGAAGTTTCCCTAGTACCCAACTTTTGTGCCTTTCTCTTCGACTCGTGCACGTACAGCGAGAGCGCCAGAGAGATTGAAACGGTTCGTGATCCTGGAGTAGTGAGCGCTGTACGAGCTCTTCTCAACTACAGCGCATTAGATGCAAATCACATGGCTATCGCCGGTTGGAATGGCACTTCCAACCCTCCTATGGACACTTCCACAAAATCGTTTAGTTTTTTGGTACCGCTCAAGCATATTTTCAACATATTCAACGATTACCCCATGATCACTTGTGGAAGGCAAACAATTCGATTGGTTCGCGCTCGCGATGATAGTGATTGTCTTTTGATTAAAGAAAAAACTACTTCTAGTGGTACAACGGCAACAACAACCACTTCTGCAACAATTAAGATCGAAACCATTGATTTGAAAATCAAACATATATATCCCAATGATGAAATTAAAATAAAATTGATGGAGGCCATTAGAAGCGATACACCTATACTGATACCGTTCAGAAAATGGGAACTTAATGAGTTGCCTGCAGTTACGAGCGGTTCACGAAGAGAAATTTGGGCTGTTAAAACTACTAAGGCCGTTGAACGCCCAAGATTTGTTATTGTATGCTTCCAAACGAATAAACGAAACAATACTACACAAGATCCAATGGCTTTCGATAATGTCAATGTAACCAGCATTAGACTGTCAATGAACGGAGAGTATTGGCCCAACGAAAGAAACATGTTGGACTTTGTCAAAAACGACTACGCCATGGCTTACCATAATTATGCGGAATTTTACCCTAGCTATATGCACGGCTCAGCCGCCGCCGAAAAACATCCTATACTCACGTACAAGGAGTTCAAGAACAGAGCCCTATTTATCATAGATTGCTCGAAACAGGAAGAAACCATGAAGTCCTCCACTGTGGACGTGAGACTCGAACTCGAAACGGATATTGGATTTCCAGCAGGCAGCAAAGCCTACTGCATCATAATTCACGACTGTCTTATGGAGCACCGTCCACTAAGTGAAGTGGTTAAAAGTTTAAATTAAAAAAATATAATTTCTTTATTGTTAATAACTGAATTTTTGAGTTTTAATAAAATAATATGAAAAAAATGTTTGAGTTTTAATGAAACACCCTGTATGTTTTTCTTAGTTGTTTATTGCAACATTACATGAGGATCGAAACCTTCTTTGAATACATTTATAAAGAAATTTTAGTAATAAAATACATATAGCAGATAACGTGAGGCACGATATTGTAAATGTCTTGTTAATTTCGCCATTTAATTGTCCATCCTTGGTGTCGTAGGAACTGGTGTTGGTTGAATTCGTCTTAAGGGGTAACAGCAACAACATAGTACTTTTTTCGGTATTCTTGTATTGTCCAAATTTAAATCTCCCAACTGCTTTATAACGTTTTCTTTGTCTTCGTACAGTTTAATATCTTTACAAAGTTGCTTGAGTCTTTCTTCAAATTTAAGGACTTTTTCCCAAATATGTTTGTCTTGACGACGCATGTCTTAAAGCACTAATCCTCCCAAAGCGTTATTAATAAATATTATATAATAACCCCCTCTAGATCACGTGACATAATTATCCAATCATGATCAAGCAATTTTTTCCGTAAATTTGACATCTACACCACTCATAGATAATGTCTGTTTTTTCCTCAATTCAATTGGACCAATAACAAGGAAGTTAAGCGCTTTGTGCCCTTATGGCAACGGTCATTGCGCATGTTTTTTCTTTAAATTTGACATCTACGTCACTCATAGATAATGCCTGTTTTTTCCGCGATTTAATTGGACCAATATCAGCGAAGTTAAGCGCTTTGTGCCCTTTTGGCCGCGTTCATTGCGCATGCTTTTTCTTTAAATTTGACATCTACGTTACTTATAGATAATGTCTGTTTTTTCCTCAATTCAATTGGACCAATAACAACGAAGTTAAGCGCTTTCTTTGGCACCATCTGGTGACAGATGACATGTGACAGATGAAAGGTAACATAGCGCTTTAAATTTGACATCTACGTCACTCATAGATAATGCCTGTTTTTTCCGCGATTCAATTGGACCAATAGCAGCAAAGTTAAGCGCTTTGTGCCCTTTCGGCAACGTTCATTGCGCATGTTATTCTTTACATTTGACATCTACGTCACTCATAGATAATGCCTGTTTTTTCCGCGATTCAATTGGACCAATAACGAGGAAGTTAAGCGCTTTGTGCCCTTTCGGCAACGTTCATTGCGCATGCTTTTCTTTAAATTTGACATCTACGTCACTTGTAGATAATGCCTGTTTTTTCCGCGATTCAATTGGACCAATAACAACGAAGTTAAGCGCTTTGTGCCCTTATGGCAACATGTGACAGATGACAGATGACAGGTGACTTCTTCTTTTTTGGCTGAACTGCCAACTCGTTCAAGACCAGTATTTCTAGGGACAGGTGACAGATGCCAGATGACTTCTTCTTTTTTGACTGAACTGCCAACACGTTCAAGACCAGTATTTCTAGTGACAGGTCACAGATGAGAGGTGACAGACGGCCGGTGACAGGTGACTTCTTCTTTTTTGGTTGAACTGCCAACACGTTCAAGACCAGTATTTCTAGTGACAGGTCACAGATGAGAGGTGATAGATGGCCGGTGACAGGTGACTTCTTCTTTTTTGGCTGACCTGCCAACACGTTCAAGACCAGTATTTCTAGTGACAGGTCACAGATGAGAGGTGACAGATGGCCGGTGACAGGTGACTTCTTCTTTTTTGGCTGAACTGCCAACACGTTCAAGACCAGTATTTCTAGTGACAGGTGACAGATGCCAGATGACTTCTTCTTTTTTGGTTGAACTGCCAACACGTTCAAGACCAGTATTCTAACGCCACCTAGTGACAGTTTCTGGAACTTTGGCACCATTGACGCCCTCTAGTGACAGTTTCTGGAACTTTGGCACCATTGACGCCCTCTAGTGACAGTTTCTGGAACTTTGGCACCACTGACGCCCTCTAGTGACAGTTTCTGGAACTTTGGCACCATTGACGCCCTCTAGTGACAGTTTCTGGAACTTTGGCACCACTGACGCCCTCTAGTGGCAGTTTTGGGAAATTTGGCGCCATCTGGTGACGGATGACATGTGACAGATGACATGTGACCGATGACATGTGACCGATGACATGTGACCGATGACATGTGACAGATGACAGGTGACATGGCGCGCGCATGCGCACTGCGCATGCGTTGGTTAGAACATACTTTGCTACACTACTTGCAAGGGCTCAGAAAGATGATTAAAACGAGTTTAGAATTATAGTTTAAGAAGATATTAACCGAAATGTGACAGATTTTTTTCTCGTTCAGATAGAGAAATGCTGCTAAAAATACGACGATCTTCTAGACTACATAAAATAATAAGAGTTACATATGGCCGAACTCGTACTCAAGAGAAGATTCCAAAAATGACAGAATATACAGGGTGATGTATTTAAAAAACCAAAGTGACTAATAATACCAGAGCAACGGCAAATCTAGCAACATTGCAAATGTCAAATATCGAATCTCCGTATCCCAAAATAGACTTATCTCAAATTTTGTAGAATTCGGACTAGCTATTTACGATATAATTGGCCATTTTGGTCCACTCTGTATAATAAAATATACGATAGTGGTTGTTTTCCCAAAGAATGGTTGAGATATACATTCATCCCACTCACTAAAAAAGCAAATGCAAACAAATGTAACGATTACAGACTAATAATAATAAGCCTTATGAATTATATTCTCAAACTATTCTTGAAAATATTACATAAAAGAATATACAGGGTTGGAATAAAGTATGGAACCAAGTAAATATTTTTAAAACGAATCGGACGATATTTATGAAATTTTGTAATTGTTTTGTTAATATACTTCCGCTTTAATCGGAAATACTCTAACTTTTTTTATTTAAATGGGACACCCTGTATATTTTTGCAGATTTTGAAAGGGCTTGTTATTTCTCGAATTTGTGCATTTTGGGTTTAGTGTAAAAAATCTGAAGTGCGCTTTGAGACGAAATCAGAAATTTGCTCAGATAAGGCGACAAATTTACTTCTGAGAGAGTTCACAAGTCAATTAATTTATTTTTTATAAATTTGTTTATTGAATTCAAAAAGACTCACCATAACTTCACAGTTGCCACACGGCTCGAAACACTTGTTTTTGCATCGATGTCCACAAGGCAACATTTTTTTACATAATTTTTCACAAACTATGTCATCTGGATCCATGCTACAGGGTACCGTGTACATATGTACACATTTTGTACGTTTCTTTTGTACGGGTGTTGTGCATTCTATACATTTTTCGAAGCACCTTTTCTTGCAGATATGAGGTTCAGCGGCCGTGCACCCGTTGGCGTTCTTTTGACATGGCTTCCTACATTTGTACTAAAAAAAGAATTTTTTTTATTACGTTTTTTGTCAATATGGTGAAGCTCTCTTGTACTAGAGAGATTTATTTTCATTTACACTAAATAAAGATTATCTACCAGCAGTCAACTATCCAATACCTCACTCCGCCCAAAGGCTCCACATCCATGCCCATGGTGGGATACACTTACCTCCAAATGATCTGGATCAATTCGAATGTGGCAAGTATTCACGCAAGCGTGACCGCAGTCCACTCTTATGTCACAGGGAAACAAACACTGGAATTTTTCCTTATCTACATGACATGGTTTCATGGCTCGGTGAGTGCACGGCAATTCCGTGTCGACTTCTACAATGCATTTGTATACTTCTGGATCTAAATGACATTCTAGATTTACTGTATGTCCACAATTGAGATGACGTTCTACCGGATAGAAGCATGGTCCGCATTCTTGGTAGCAAAATTTGCGACACTTATGTTGGGGATTTTCACAGAGGAGTCTACAAAAAAAAAGATTCAGTCAAAATTTGCTACAAAACGCAAGTAAAAATTTGCTTGTAGTATGTTAAGAAAGAAGAGTCTAGATATTTTCTCAAGATGAAGTTAGAAGTTTGCTCAAGACGAGATTAAAAGTTTGTGTGAAGTAGTGGCTCAGATATTGCGTTAAGGCGCGGTCAGATGAGGTAGAAACTCGTTAAGGACGAGGGCCGAGAAAGTTGTTAAAAAAAAATAAAAAAATTGTAGAAAAGAAATTAACAATTTGTTTGAGAATTTTATTTTTAGGAGTTAAGGAATTTTCATGAGATGCGGATTCGTAACAATTATGTTTCAAACGAGCGCAGAAATTTACTTTGAGAAAGGATAAAAAATTTGTTGTTTAAGTACAGCGTGAAAATTTAATTAAAAAATAAATATTTTTCATTATATTTTTGCGTTCGATTTTTTCAACTCACTTTTCACAAGTTACTTGACAATTGTAATTGGCGTGCTCTCTGTCTTCTATATGACACAATCTTTTGCATACGTGGCCACACATCAACGGACTTTCGCAAAGAAGATCGCAACCCCCCTCGGGCAATCTCGCAAAATCCTCAGCGGTCGAAACGTTGGTAATTCGATGTCTGTGGATTTGACAACGTAACGTCAAATGAGACCCTATAGCGTTTTGGTTTTTCAGCGTTTCGTGTACTTTTGGCCATATCTAAAATTAATACATTCTAAAAAATCCTCAAAAGCCTTCATCAAGGTTTAAGTTTGATCTTGTCAGATTCGCAAAAAAATTCCTTATTATATTAACATAAAAAAAAATAGTCACCAGTTAGTAGTAAGTGAGTGGGCTCATTTTTGTCCAGTTTGTGGAGATGATATGAATGAATTAAGTATTCTTGGTAATGAATAGTGAAGGGTAGATATGTTGAGTGAGAAGGGAGATAATAAAAGTCATAACTGCCAAATACTAGAAAATTCACCACAATAAATGTTTCACAAAAAACAAAAATTTTAGCGATGAAGAAAACTATATGCGTTTTATAAAAGCAGTATTTTTCGACCAAAATAATATTTGTAAATATCAAAAATCAATTAGAAAACATCACATTGGCTACTTTTTACAAAATATTCTTAAAATGATGCTGAAAAAAACTTGTTTTAGTATTACCAACTGAATGAGTGATAAGGGATACACGTGCAAGTGATAAACGAGTTGCTGACAGATTAGTAATTTACTAGTTTATGAGTCTTGAGTAGAGAGTTGGTTATCGAATGGTAAATGGTAAATTAATAGTGAGTGGTTAGGTAATTGTGAGAAGAGTCTCACGTTAAATGATTTACCAAAAACAAATGTTCAAACAAGCAATTTTGTAACAATTATCATTTTAAATATATTTTCTGAGAGTTTAATCAAATCACTTATTTTGAATGACATTTCTGAATGATAAATGAGTGATTAGTGAATGTTTAGTGAGAGGGAAAATTAAGTGGATATCTCGTGAGTGAAGAATAACAGAGCCCGGTTTCATTTTATTATACTCATAATTGAGATAATACGAGAGGTGTGAGAACTAAATGGAGGCGTGGAGCTGAGGTAGTCAAGACAATATAATAATTAACGCAATCTGATAAAACATATACAGGTATTTCAAGATCCAGAAGTGCAGTGATCATTATTTAGTCCGAAGTAAATTCGATATTCCATGTCATTAGGTAAAACACCAAATAAATAATAATAATATAGACGAAACATATAAGACCCACTTATTAAAAGAAGAAGAAATTAGAAACTTATACCAGCAGAGATTAACATCTCTCCTACAGAAAACGATATCGACAAGGAATTTACTAACATTAATAATTAGTAATAAATAGAACATAAATCCGCAAATGAAGCTCTAGGAAAAAGATGAGAGTCCAATCTAGAAACGCATATAGCATTTATTGATTATACCGACGCTTTTGATAGGGTTAATCGTCCGAAGTTATGGGACATTCTAAAACAGAAAAAGATACGAGAACACCTCATTGAGGTAATCAAGAACCTGTACAGACAAACTACTATTTTAAGTCAAGGAGTCAAGGAGTTAGACAAGGTTGCTGTCTGTCGCCTATTCCATTTAATTTGTATATTGATGATCTAGTAGTTAAAAGACGGAAACTCAAAGCTCCTAAAGGTCTAGATTTGTATAGAAATTTGCCGTTTGCCGATGATCAAGTTATAATTACAACCTCCGAAAATTATTTACAAAAGGCCGTACATTTATTAAACAGAATATTAAAGGAATACAACTGCGTGGTTTTGAAAGCTAAAACCAAGATAATGGCATTTCACTGTGGAAAGATTGTTAGATCAAAGATATGATTAGACAATATTGTACTCGAACAGGTAACGTATTTTAAATACATTGGTTGTGAAGCGACACATGATTACAACAAACATGTCGAAAATAAGTTAGACTGTTTCTCGAGAATGTGTGGAAATATAAAGAAAACCTTAGGGAAACACTGTCAAAAAGAGATTCAGATTAAATTTTATAACAATGGCTATACCGTCTTTACTTTACGGCAGTGAGACATGGACCCTTAAAACCAAAGACAAAAACAGAATACAGGCGACAGAAATGAGTTTTTTAAGAGGAATAAAAAGATGTTCAAGACTTGATCACATCAGAAACACAACAATCCGCAAAGAGCCTGATGTCTATGTAATGAACGATAAAATCGAACATTACAAAATAAAATGGCACCAGCATGTCCTAAGAATGGAGGTCAATCGTCTTCCAAAGCTGTCCCTAGTTTATAAACCAATAGGTAGAAAAAACGAAGGACGGCCAAGAAAAGGGTGGACTGATGGACCGAAAGAGGCCAGAAGGTCTAATCCATGAAGGTTGATGATTATGTATTAACAGGTTATTGACGAGTAGATGAGTAATGTTAGTGGAGAGTAATACACGTAATATATGTAATTTTTACCTCACTGTTCCTGCACAATTGCTTCATATTTCCCGTGATGTAAAAGCCGTTCCTGGCACGTGAAAGAGCAACACATACCCTGTTTTCAATTTTCAGGAAACCAATGCGATTTTCTTCATTGCTTCGTACTAGCGACAGTAGTACTATGTCACTTTCTTCTCCCTGATAATTGTCTAAAACCGCTATTCTCACGTCTTGTAGTAAATTACTGAAAAAATTAAAATAAACGTATAAAATATTTTTTCGTAAAATGAATGATTACCTATATAATTTTTTCTCCTTGCGCATTTCAAACATCTGGCCCAAATATGCAGCCAAAATAATGATATTTTCAGGTTTATATCCGTTTAAAATCAAGTGCCTGGCTAACTGTACCATTAACTTCGATTCGTGTATATTTTTTTTGCTGTTATCGTTACACATTTGTTCCTTATGATTATGATCGATGAAAAACAAGTCGTGCTCGACTCCCAAAATATGCGGTCGGTCGAAAACACTTTCGTGGTCCTCTAGAGCCGGATAAATCGATGGTCGGACCAGGTTTGCTATTTCAGGTCGCATTCTGTGTTGAATGTTTAACGTATGGCATTGAATATTGTTGCCGACCATCCTTTCGAAAAGGCTGATGCCTAGTAAGAAATCGGTTTCAATTTTGAAGTTCGCGGTGCTAGGTTTTAACTGTTGATGGTCACCGATTAGGATCAAATGTTTGCAATGGGGAGTTAAGGCAGCTATTATGTGCGATTCTAGAACTTCCGCAGCTTCTTCGACGATTACTATGGGGCTTTTTAGTGCTTGGAGAGAGGACTGGAGCCGGGCTGCGCCCGTTGTGGTCATACCGATCACCAAAGCGCCTAAAAAATAGAGGATCGTTATTAAGAGTACTTTTCAAATGTTGAAGATGTCACTTTAAATAGAATAGCAGTAGGAGTGAGATAAAAAGTAATGTTTAAAATTGGTTAAAATTTTGTAAATGTTCTTGATTTTTTGACAACAAACAAAGGTGAACAAGTACGATTGTTTGAGATAAAATTGTTTCTTTTATAGATAAATTAGTTTTAGTGTTTATCATCTGCTGTTGTTTTTGAACTTATGAATTTATGTGCTTGGATTTTTATAACATACTTTCTTTTCTAGTGTGAGATAAATAAATTATATTAAAAATAGCTGTAGTAAAAAAAGAAAACTTACTTTTCATTATTTGAGTGTCTTCCATGTCCCGCATTTGATTGTGCACAACGTACACTTGCCTAAATTGTTCAATCAGAGCCTCTTTTTTCTGACGGAGTCTATTTTCGTACAGTTTGACCCAATAAAAATACATGTGCCATCTTAGATCGGGTGGCATGAAATAGGGATTTTCCAAATTGATGAAATCGGGAGGGCCAATGTTCATTTTCATTTTCTTGCCTTCTTCCAAGCGAAACTAAGAACGATATGTCGAAATTAAAATATCGTAAATTATAAAATTATAAATAATAATATTATTAAGATTGTATTGCTTTGGACTAATAGTTATTAGGTTACGGCCTAATGACTTATAGTTACAGTTTTTCAAGCGAGCCGTGATGTGTTAAAAAAAAGTTTTGTTTTTTGAGATGTGAAATATATTTTGTATTTAACGATTATTTCTCAGTTTACGATATTTTACCGTTGTTAATAAAACTGATTTGCTTCATAGTTATTCCAAGAGTTATTTTTACATCGGTACGCTTATACCAATACCTTAAGAGGTTTAACATATTGGGTAGTCTAACTGTAAAACTCGCATTTTCCACTTCTGAAAACAGGCAAATGGCAAAAATATTTTTTTATTTTTTTATTTTGTTAATTGTTTGTATTGACGAATATAAAGCGTACAAGGAAATAAAAAGAACGTATCAGAAAACTAGTGTTTTTTAAATTTAAATGTTGGAGAACTCAATTTTCATAAAAAGTGGAGAATGTGAATTTTGCAGTTAGACTACTCTCAAAAATGTGCATTAATTATTAGAAATTAAGATTATTTATATATCGCAGTTATGATTAATTACAACCCAAATACCTCATTATCGTGCGCCTAATTATCCTTCAAACAAGAGTTTATTAAAGCATTTACCTCAACTGTACTAAAAGGATTGGTTTATGGAGAATAATTGGGTTGGATTCATTCATTTTGAAAATGTGTAATAATTACGACTAGTCTCTTATTAGTTAATTATTATTTATTTTGTAATTAACGGGTGATCAATTGTGTCACAAATATGACCTATTTTATCAGACTTTTGAGTGATAATTACACTTACTCTAAGCATATTTAAATGATCTTCGGCGACATAAAGAAGCAAATCTATTTTATCTGTTAGAATATATCGCTCCTGTGGATTTAATTGATCATCATGTTGGATATATATTCGTTCTTTTCGTAATCTAAATATTTTATCCCTAAGACTTTTTAAGCTGACGAGTTCTTTAAATTTAGCGACATCGATATCTTGAAAAATTTCGTCCTGTACTTCGTTAACGTCTGGCTCGAGGTTATCCACGTCTTCTGGTTCTACATGGTTTTCGTTATCGACTTGGACTACCTGTGGAATAAAAAATGAAAATAAATGTTCAGGATGAACGGCACAATACTGATTGAAATTCTAGCTCACCTCACCACCGGCGTCCGCTTGTAACGTTGCGGCTTTTCTCCCGTACGCCATTTGGCTATTTCCATCCTCCATCAACCAAGAAAATATGTTTTCTTCGTCTACTTTCGCAAACCAACTGGAATTGAAATTTTCCACAACATTTCCGAAAACGCTGAAGTCCAGAATGCTCGTATTTCTTTCGATTTCGGTCAAGTATTCGTTAATTGAGCCAATTTCTTGAAGATAATTTCGAACTTCGAGTCTTTTTTGAAAGATAGCGGGGGGCGCTTGTTGTCGGTATTTACGCCCGCGAATGTTGAATGCGTTCACTTTTTCATTTTTTGATTGACCACCAATTCTTATGATCTGAAAGTGAGAAATACATAAAATCTAGAGTATTTCGTTCATTTCCGAAATAGTGTTAAACGCGTTAAAAAAATAAAGTTGTTACAACAAAGTGAATATGATCTTGCCATGTCGAAAATTCGTTTTACGACTATTTGTCTCAAAACTTTGGTAAATCTCATAATCACTTGACATCAATAGCCATTTATAAGAAACCATCTCAATATTGCAATTTCTTAGATTATCATTATGAGATAAAACGCAATTAACAGGAGGAAAAACGGAGAAATAATAGGTCTTTTAATCTCACAGTCTATACATTTTATTTATAACAGAAAAACTACCGGTTTCGGGCAAATTATTTTTAATTTTAATTTTTCGTAGTTTGTACGAGTTGTTTTTAGTTTTAGAGTTTAGTTTTAGCACCTTAGTTTTTAAGTATTGTATTTCTTAATTTAGTAGAAAAATGAGATAAAAAACTTACCGATGTTGTAAAATAGTTGAATTGACTATTATAAACCTTATATCAAACTAATTGGCTATAAATAACAAATAAAACATACAACAAACGTGAAATTGAATAGCATTACATGATTTAGAGGGGTCACAAGAACAGGAATTGAACAAAAAGTGCATTTTTGTCTTAATTCTAAAAAGCGCGAATGTTAAGGACAGAAACATCATCTAGTGGACATCCGCAGTAGTACTTTATCGCCACAACCAATTAATATTAGAATTTCAATTCTTTCAGTTTCAGTCAGTTTCACGTTGATAAAAAAGTCAAAAAGTTTTTGATTTCGTCTACTACAATATCATTAACCACTTGACAATAACAATTATGTTGAATGTCAATAAAGGAATTTTGATAAGGTAACTAGTTTTTTTTTAAAAAAAGGTAAAAGTAGTTTAGACATATTTTCATTGTCAGTAACGGCCTTTACCAAATTTATTTTTGGGTATCAATAAATACATCATAACAATACTTATTAAACTAAGAAATCTATTCGAATGTCATTAATACTATTTTTGACAATACTTAGACATATTGATATGGGTGAATAGATATTTAAAACATCTTTCAATTTTGATGTATTGCAAGACCCACTTTTCTATTTAATAAATTTATTGATAACTTCATCACGCTCACAGAGATGACGTCAAAAATAAAAAGGTGATCTGACGAAGCGCCCATTTAAAAATAATAATCGACAGGTTTCAGTATTGTCCCCTAAAATCGCCGATTTACGAAATAATGAAATTATTACTTTCATTTGGACCATAATGTATAGATAACAGATATATATATATATATATCAATATTGTACAATAAAACGCAGTATTTATGTTAAAATGTATTGCGCCACATGGAAACTGATTAATTATTGTACAATTGTAATTAATTATCTTATGATATAAGTTTTTTAAAAATGTGAACTTTTACTTAATCTTACCTTATTGGTGACCGGTAAAAGTCCTTCTAAGAATTGATCTAAAGCATGATTGGTGAAACAAATCACCAACATTGGAGAGTTTTTGTACCACGCAGTCATGTTATTCAACAAAGTATGCGCGATTTTGAGCCCTAAAAACGTTTTGCCTGTCCCAGGAGGGCCCTGTATAATTGCAAACTCTCTAGTCAAAGCTGCTTTGAATGCTTCGCTTTGCGCATCATTCAAGCTATAAAATCGTTGATTCTCCCACTCCAAAGGAAAAAAGGTCTTACCTTCGATGGCGTAGTATACAGGGTTTATCTGTAACAAGTATTTTGGAGGTCTAGTCTCTGTTTCGACTTTAATAATATATCGTTCCATGGGAAAGTCGGCAGTAGGCATACTTTTCAGTACGTTTAAGACTTGATAGTATGGTTCGAAGTAGACTTTACTTTCCACCATCAGGAAAGTTAGATTGTATAAATTTTCCGGCAAAACCACGTCTTCACTAAAACCGACCACTAACTGGCCTTTTTCTAATACCTCAATTTTTCTTTCAACGATTTTTCCAAAAATTATCGTTTTGAATTTGTCGGCAGTGAAACAGAGCAAAGAGCCGAACATAAGCCGTTTTGAGTTTTCGTAATTGAAAGCCTTTTTATTCTTGCTGAAATCGAACTGGATACGATAACAATTTTGTTCCGTCAGAGTTTCCATATTCAAAAATTTAACTTGAGGGAAAATCTTTATGTCATCCAGTTTACTATTATTATTGTCGATGTATCTACAAAAATTGTTATTTAAGTAGGTCAGAGACATTTTAGTAGCACTAATAATTTCTCATTTAATCTGGGATGCCGCAAGGGCCCAACTTACTTGCATATTCCGTTACGTAACGGAAGAACAAAGTCTTCTCGTAACAGTCTGTACTGTACATCCAAATAATGTTCAACGTCCCTGTAAGGCCCTTTGACAACGTTGCATCTCAAAAACACTTCTTGGCGACTGATCAGTTCAGTTGCGTTAGGGTAAACGCTAATTTCCCTAAAATTTTCAGGTGGTTCCAGATCTTCTTCATCCATTACATAACTGCAAAAAAAATTCAGTTTCTCTTTTATAGTTGTGCTTATATTTATATAAGTTAAAAGTATGCTGTAAAGTGACGTTTTTACACCCAAAAGGTAAAACATCACGAATTTTAAAAACC
Source organism: Hermaeophaga mercurialis (assembly GCA_951812935.1). Classification (NCBI taxonomy): domain Eukaryota; kingdom Metazoa; phylum Arthropoda; class Insecta; order Coleoptera; family Chrysomelidae; genus Hermaeophaga; species Hermaeophaga mercurialis. Next base: position 8,553,808 of record OX638366.1, read on the forward strand.
AGTTAAAAAACGAAATTAACTAAGATACATGTTAAAGCTGAAAGTGAAATAACTACAATTACATATATTTCCTTCCCATGGTCTCGAGAATAAAAAATCAAAATTCAAACTAAGCATGCAGAAGAAAAAAGATGAAAACAGAAGAAAAAAAAAGGAAAGAAAAGAGAGAACGTAGAAATAAGGGAAAATAAAAAAAACATACCCACGTCCCTTTTCTTCTTTTTCTCTTCCAACATTCCTAGTTGTTTTCTCGATAATTTCGCATAAATTAGCGACTTCTAACTTTATATTATCAGAAATATGAATACTGTGATATTCTTCAATAATCGGTATATTCATTTTAATTGTTTTCAGAATTTTAAGATTATTGTCACATGATGTTGAAGGCAAAAGGTTATTAAATGTTTTACACATATTAATAACGTTTTTCCAGAAATGGTCTGGATCTTTCCAGAAATAGAAGTTTCGTTTTTTGTCTCTATTATTCTAAAAAACGTAATTTTAGTGCAAATTTGTCATATGGAAGTTATTCGTTAATCGTATTAAACAATTTTTGACATTTAAGTTAAATTTAAAAAAACTTGTGAGTAAATATTATAACTAACTAATTTTGATTTCATTTCATAAGATACACAAGACAACTTCCAATCGCAAATGGTAAAAAGTACACTTTGTGTTTTATTGTATAAGAATTGGTACACAAGTTCAAAAGTAGATAATAAAAATAGACATCAAGACGTACAATGTAAAAGGTTTTAAAGATAAATCCACTACATTTTTGTATAAATTACTACTAGCGGAGTATAATAAAAATATAAAATACATTTTTTTAGAAAAAGTAGAAATACATTACAAAGAATTGACAAAGTCTATTCAAGAGGTTGCAAGTGAAACGTTAAATCAAAAACAACTATGTAATAATAAAAACCAAAATGACGATTCCTGGTGGTCAAAGGAGTTACAAGAATTAGTGAAAGAATAAAACGGGCGTACTTGAAATGGTTGTCAACAATCGACTCTCAAAATAAGGTGTATTATTATAATAGAATCAAATACGAAGTAAAGAAACAAGTAAAACAAGCGAAAAATCAGACATGGTAGAATAAATGTGACGAAATTGACAGAAGCATAGGAGGCTCTAAATCACGACAGGTCTGGAAAAAGTTAAGAATTCTCATAACAAACAAGAAAGAGATCAAAATAATAGACCCTATTGGAAAGAACAGATGGAAAGCACATTATCAGGAACTATTGACGGAAAATCGGAAAATTTAGGAACACCGAATATGAAAAACAACCAATAGACATACAAGAATCGGATATGACTCGGACGGAAGTGGAGCAGGCTCTGAAATTTATGAAACATAATAAAGCAGCAGGTCTTGGAGGGATACCAATAGAACTGTTAAAGGCGTCTCCTTCCATTGTTTTAGAAGAACTAACTTCTATACATAATAAATGTATGAAGGGAGTAGATGTTCTAGAGGATTGGAAAATAGCTCGCATAAGTTCCATTTACAAAAAGGAAACAAAAATGTATGCGAAAACTATGGGAGTATAAGTTTAACGTCTTCTATTAATAGGCGTATGGACGTTTATTAAAAAGAGGGAGAAATTGATGATACAGAAGAGCAAAGCGGTTCCCGTGGTGGGCGATCCTGTGTCGATAATATTTTCTGTCTGAAACAGTTGGCCGAGAAAACTCTAGCACATTCTAGAGAGTTACACCTAATATTTATTGATCTTAAGAAAGCCTATGATACTGTGCCAATAAATAAACTGCCGGGACCATTAAGAAACAAAGGAGTACCAGTAATGTATAAAAACAGTTTTATCAGAACACGAAAAGTTTAATCAATATCGGATAGGAAACATCTGAAAACATTTTAGTAAATAAAGGCTTGGGATGCTGCATTTCCCCTACTATATTTAAGATACATAAAGATAAAACTTTAAAGGAATGGAAAAGAAAATGTAGCAAAATAGATGTAACAATCAATAATGATTCCATCTACACCCTGTTACTCGCGGATGACCAAGTTATTTTTGCAGGAGACGAAAACGATATTAACTATATATTCAGAGAAGAATACGCAAAATGGGGTTTAGAAATAAACATGGAAAAGATTCAGTACATGACTATAGGAATAAAAGGGAACGACTTGCATACGAATATAGGAATCGTTAAACACACGGATCGGTACAAGTATTTAAGTATGACGTGGATATCCAAAATAAAATAAATAAAGGGAAGACACTTATAAGATAATTACATCGACATGATAAGATTTCACAAAAAACAAAGAAGAGGATATTTAATTCCTCTGTACAAAGTACAATTACATATGGATCAGAGATTTGGACAATGACAGATTACCAAAGAAATTGTGGGAATGGAAACCACCGTAAAGAAAGAAAAGGGGTAGACCGCGAAGAGACTGGAATATGGAAATAAGCGGTCTTAAACAAAAATCTCACGGACGATATACGAGGTGTGACAATTAAATAACGAGACTGCGCACCTCCTGTTGCGCAGGCTGTTGGGAGAGAAGTTGCTATTGATGCGTCGTTGACTTTGAACCTTCATGAGCAGCCACCGTTCGTTTCCTCATCTATCTGCTTTGGTTTGCTTTTGAGTCTTGCATGAAGAGTACGTTGTTCTGTAGTAGTGCCGCAATCATGGTAAACATAAAAGTTGAGCAGCGCATTAACATCAAAAATCTTGGGAAATTAAAAAAATCACCGACGGAATGTTTTAAAATGTTAAAAGACGATTTTCAGAAGGTAGGGAGGAGGTTGAAAATGATGAACGTCCCGGTCGGTCTGTGAGTTCAAGAACTGATGAAATTGTTCAGAAAATTAATGAAATTGGGCAGGAAGATAGACGCCTGAGTATTCGGATGATCGCTGATATGGTAAACATTAACAGAGAGACAGTAAGACACATTTTGCACGACAATTTAAACATTCCAAAAGTTTGTGCAAAAATGGTCCCGAAAAACCACCCTCAGGAACAAAAAGAAAATCGGAAGAAACTTTACTGTGCCGTCATAGAACGACTCAAAGCAGAACTAGACTTGCTAACACATGTGATGAAACATGGATCTTACAATACGACCCCGAGACAAATCGTCAATCGATGCACTGGAAGACCAGAATGAAAAAAGCACGAATGAGCAAGTCAAAACTGAAGGCAATGCTCATCGTTTTTTCGATATCAGGGGTATCATCATTACTGAATGGGTGCCTGAGGGTCAAACCGTTAATCAGACGTACTACAAAGAAGTCTTAATGAAGCTGAAGGAAAGAGTAGGGAAGAAGAGACCGGATTTGTGGAAGAAGAACGATGCATGAATGCTGCGCCAAGACAATGCTCCTGCCCATACTGCCCTTTCCGTGAAGTAGTTTTTAGCGGACAAGCGCATTCCTGTGCTCGATCATCCTCCGTAATCACCAGACCTGGCTCCCTGTGACTTTTATCTGTTTCCAAAAGTGAAAAGTACATTGAAGGGAACACATTTTCAATCTGTGGAAGAGATGAAGGCAAAAATGGCAGAGTTGTTGAACAAGGTGACAGATGATGACCTACAGCATTGCTTTGAACAATGGAAGGCACGTATGCAGCGGTGCTGAGATAGGAAAGGGGAATATATAGAAGGGGATAAAAGTAATTTGTAACTTTGTTCGCATTAAATCACATTTATGACACCAGTCTCGTTATTTAATTGCCACACCACGTATGTAGAGATCGAAACGCATGAAGGTTGGAATGCGGTAGATGGCCAAGGCAGTATACAGACCGCTTTAAAATATATATACATTTGATAGTATAAGGGTGAAATGTTTACTCTTCCGTACTAAATGCATGATTCAATAATCTTACCTGAACGCCCAAAGTAGAAATATACCGAACGATGGCTTGAAACATGTGGCTATCGATGATTGACGTCAATACAAGCGTTTTGCTCTCATGAAATGCACTCTCACATGCTTTGCTTATAAGGTTGACAAGTAAAACTGTCGTATCAGGAGATTGGTCAGTGTCATTTAGCAACTCCTTGAATCCTTTTCTATTATCGGACAAGATGAAAATGATCTGCAATCAAAAATGAATCATTTTTTGTTACTTTAATACAATAACAGTAAGGAATCGAAAATATTGAATTAACGAATGAAGCAAAATTAGTAAACACGGTGAGTCATAAAGAATATGGATCATGAATATCCAGCATTCATCCACTTTTTTACCAAAACTTCAATTTTTATAATTTTAAAATGCTAAAAATTGTTGAATTGGCGAAAAAAGACCGCTTGAAACAAAATTATTCTCAATTTACGAAGATGATTGAAAAGCGTGGTCAAAAATGAGACGCTGAAGAACCTGTTGGGGAAGTGGAAGGGAGGGGGTTCACAAATGGCAGATGTCTGTATCGTAAAAATGTGTAGCCCTTAGAACAAAAATCGATCTGTTTCAGCATTTCTTTAAAATCTAATGAATACTGCCAAATATCGGGGTGGACTGTTTTCTGTGGCCCACTCAGTATAAATATCAGCGCTAACGGGCCGCGTCGGCCCATGGCTTCAGGAAGTTTTCTTTATACTGTTTGCTCCATTTTTTTTACCACATTTCTCCACTTAATCCTGTCCTGTGCGTCCTCTTCCCGCTTTCTATACCAAATTTTCTTACATCTACCTTTACCCCGTCTATCCATTTCTTTTTCGGCCTTCCTTTTTTCTCTTTCCCCCTTCTCCCGCTTTTAACACCTTTTTCGGTATTCTAGAATTATTCATTCGAGAGACATGCCCCAGCCATCTTACTCGTTGGAAACTTACTACCTGAGTGACTGATGGTTGATCGTAAATAGTCATTATTTCTTTATTGTTCTCCTTCTCCAAGTCGCTTCCTCCGTTTGAATTCCTCCAAAAAAATTTCTTAACATCTTCCTCTCCCATACTTCTAGTTTATTTGCTGTTTCTTTCTTTAGAACTCATAATTCAGAAGAATACAGCACTGTTGGGCGGATAACTGTTTTATATACTCTTGATAATATTCTGGAGTTTAACACTGATTTTATGGCACCTGCTGCCCTGCTTCCCTTTCCAATTCTTTTTTCCACTTCTTGAATCTCTTCATGTTGATTAGTAATTGTTACCCCCAGATATTCAAACTGGTTTACTTCCTCAAAACAGTATTCTTTGTCGTTATCCACTTTTATTTTTAAATTGCTTAACGGTCTATGCGGTTTTTCTCCCATTGTCATATATTTCGTTTTTTGTTCATTTATATGTAGCCCATATTGTCTTGCTCCTACTTCTAACCTAGTTAGGACGTTTTGCATTTCTCTTTTTGATCTAGTTATTAATACTATGTCGTCCAAGAAATTAGCGTCATAAATTAAGGATTAAAAGTATCTCAAAGATAGAATGGATATCATGACTCAGAACTTTGAATTAAAAAAGAAATGATAGAATTTAAGAAACAAAAACCAGGAGAATTTCGAAAAGAAATAAATAAACAAGAGAAAGAATTTATAAGTATAAGGCAGAATTAAAAGTATGAAATCAGGTACGAGATGAAGTAATGGAGAAATGTACAGGAAAAGTAGTGCACGAGATTGAAAAGCTGTTTATAAAGGTAGTGGGTCAGGAAAAAGTATTAAAGGACACTAAACAGATTTATGAACACAATTTAAGGGAAGAATTAAATGAGATGAATAAAAAAGTAACACAAAATGACATTCACAAAGATATCCATAGATTAGAAAATGAATTGGAAAAAATGTAGGAACAAATTATAGTCCCATAATTTTTAATAAATTCTGTCAAATGCATAATATACAAAAACAATTCATTAGTATCCAACAACCATTTTCCAAACCTTCGAAAAGTTATGCAAAAGAAGTAATAAAATTATTTACTGGAAAGTTACTAGTACGAAAGTGGATAGAAAGAAGAGAGATCTCCTTTAGTAGAAATCATAGAAAGAGTTAACAAGAGAATACAAATCAATGTTGAATGAATATAATAAAAATTTAAAGAGAAGAGTTGTTTTTGAAATTGGAGAATTAATACTAGTAATATCCATGTGAGTAGCTAATAGAAAGGAAGCTATTTGTTCAAAATTATTGTTGCCTTTTGAAGGCTCATATAAAAACAAAAAATTTCTCGAAGTAGTTATAAATTGGCTTGTCACAGGAATCAAAAGCCAGTGTTCAACGTAGAAAAATTATTCAAATTTGACAACATAAAGGAAAATAATCAAAAAGATAAATATTATGCAGGATACAATTTATAAAATTGAAGTCTCAATTTTTTTATGTAATCATGAAATTCTAAAATATTGTTGGAGGATATTCAGAATATAACCAACATTTATATATAAGATAGGAATGGTTATGTTTACTAATTAGCAATGTTGAGACAATTATTCTGAAGAGACAAAGACATATTAGACATAGTAATATTGATAGCAGATACCGAATTTATCAATTTTGATATTAGTATTATCATTTTCATAGATGTTTTATAATTATGAATAAAAAATTTATTATTTTGTTATATTTGATTGTTATTATCATCATAAGTTGAAATAGTTGAAGTTTAAATATATTGATTCATTATGAACTTTAATTAGGGAGGATTTGAGATGGAACAGTTTAAATCAAGTTAGTTTATTAAATAAAATTCATAATGTACATAAAATATGATGACAATCTTTCTATGATAACGCTCAATTTTCAAAAAAACTTTAATTAATATAAACTAAATTGATTTAAACTGGTTAGCGGATGTGGCAACGTTGCATGTACCATATCTCATTTGCCCCTCAATACGAGGGGTACATAATAATTCCGCAAATAGGGTGAAACGAATTCCAGTAAAATTAATATATTTATATTAAAATAGCGGTTTATTATAGTGTTACAAAGATAATGACTTTATTACAGTTTTAATTTTTTACTTTATTCAAAATGTTTGTTGTAGAAATGTATAAATACCGATCTAATCAACGAACAACAAACTTTTTGAATAGAGTAAAAAATAATAAATAAATTATATATTTCCCTTTAAATAATCTTTTCCTACCCTCTTACCATTTGTCAATAAATTTATTTGGTATTTTTTGAAAATGATAATCATAATTTAATACATTTAAATTTAAACGGTTAATTTTTGTTCACCCCTCGTAGTACATGTCCAGTGGAAGTTCGAGTTTCGAGTCGCTCGTCTGGCGCGCTGTTGCCACATATACATATGGTAGTTTGGAGCCACCGATTTGATTTAAATGGTTCAATCTCAATATTAATAATGAAATGTGATTGAATGTCAATGTCTGTATACACTTACTTTTTCCAAATCATTATCTTCGATTAATTCTTGTATCATTTTCAAATCCATTTTTCTAGGCCCGGCGAACTTGTTATTATCCTCTTGGTGATTGGAACGATAATTATTTTCCCATTTATCATACGGTTTTTCCTGCAACCTTTTTTGTTTATTTGGTCCATTGTTTCTGCTACCACTATTTGATCTCCAGTTATCTTTAAGATATTTGAATATCTCATTAATTACCGATTATTATAATCGCGTATATAATTTTAAAATAAAGGTTAACTCACCTCTGTTTCTACCTCCGTCATCTCTGAATCTCTTCCGACTTTCCCTATTTTGTTGATTCCTGTACATCTTGCAAAGGTATTACAAAATAATAAATGTTTATAAATGGACACACCTATAGAAGAATTTTATCGAAGTACAAAATGTCTGCAATAAAATGGTGGATCCCAACAAAAACCATTCTTAGAACACTGACAGTGAAAACAAAGTTCTACATAAAATCTTTAGATTCTGATGAAAAACTACTCAAATAATGAATATAATTATTATAGAGCTGTTAAAATTTTTGAGTAAAGTTTAAAAAATCTTTTGTAATCATATAACTAAGGCATAAATTTAATACAACGCCATCTACAGGAATACAGCATGAAGTAGAAACAAGAATGGCTGACATTATGCGTTCAATTTACTGTTCAGGGAATCACCAAACAAACCAATAATCTCACATTAAAATAAAATAAGAGTAAACTGTCATACTATTTAAGAATAATATTAAAAATTAATTAGTAACAATCATAAAAATTGTTACATTCAAATTAAAAAATTATAACATAGCTTTATACAGGGTGGTGCAAAATTGTCGAGCAATACTTCTAGGGGTGATAGTTCACCTAAAAATCGACAACTTTTAAGTTTAAATTACTCGAAAACGGTGCTATTTATGGAAACGTATCAAGAGTACCTTTTTGTGTAAAAAAGGCCAGGGAATCTAATTTCCAAATATTTTTTTAAAACTTACGTATTTAAAAACATATGACGTAATCAATGGTATTTACCACCAAAAACTACTCCTTAATCAGAAGGGATGAAATGATTAATAACAAAGTTAAGTATTTTTATGCAAAGTTTCTATGTCAAGAATTTGATAATTTTAGGTGAACTATCGCAGCTAGAAGTATTGGTCGACAATTTTGGAGTACCTTGTATAAAAACCAAGATTATTATGTACAAATAATTAAACAATTAATTCGACTTGAGATAAACAATCTGAATGTCGATAGTGAAGCCATTTACGGTGCAATTATAAATATAAAATCAATTATGCACTGACAATAATATTGAACAAATCAAATATATTTTACCAGTTGATTTACCATTTATTTACGAGTATATCTAAATTGCATAAATATTTAGACTTTTTCTTTCTCACTGTAAACCATTTCCAATATTTTATTAGGGAAATATCACTTATCATGTCATTTTCTTAGATTATTTTAATAATCTTAACTTCTCCATATTTATACTAACTAGTTTTACTAGGATATTCGACGTTAAATAACTCAAAAACGGTACAAGGTAGGGTGATAACATATAGTATATTTTTGATATCGGGAAAAAAGATCAATCCAAAAATTTAATAATATACAGTTCGTATTTAAAATAATATTATTTTTGTGTATGCGCTGAGATCTGTGCACTACTGTCCTTTCGATAGCATTTTAACAAAATTCAATCATCAGTACACTAATTTTATTTAAAAAAAATTTTGTATAGATAAAGAAGTAAATTTAAAAATCAGAACCAACAAAAATAAAACACTATTAATAAAGAAACCAGAAGCAAAATACAAGTTGCAAAAGAGATGTGGTACGAAAACAAATGCAAATAGATTGATGAATTACAAAAGAGACATGATGCTTTCAATGTATATAAAAAGATAAAAGAGGTAACAAAAACAAACACCAAAAGACCTCATAGACTTGTGGACAAAGATGGTCATCTTATTATAAATATCTCAGACAAACTAAGAAGATGGGAAAAGTACATAGAAGAATTGTTTGATGACGAAAGGTCAGAAAATGAGATACAATATTGTACTAGCGGCCCTTTTGATATCACTAGATGTATTAGAGGCGTCTATAAGAACCGTAAAAAATAGAAAAGCAATAACAGGACAAGAGGAAATACCATCAGAAATACTGAAACTCCTCGACAACAAAGGAAAGCAATCGCCTCTTTGTTTGTTTAATAAAATATACCGGAACACAAGTCTGATATATTTTTGGAATCGTCTTGAAATTTGCAATCTAAAAAATAAAATATACAGGGAGTGCCATTTAAAAAAATTGTCGATGACATCGTTACTCATAAATGGTTTGCCCTGTATATTTCATTGTTATATAAAAATACATTAAATTAAAATCAAAAACAGACCTGTCTCAAGATATTTCTTCAAAATTGTTTGTTTAGCTTAAAATGAATTTATTCCATACTTTATGTATACACTCTATATTTATTGAAAGAAAACAACCCAATACGTAAATATGTATATATATATATATATATATATAAGTACAAGTAACAATATTGTCGATCATAGCTGAGGTAATAAATAAAAGAAAGGAATCGAATGGATTCAATAC